>OX246741.1:54982560-55005702 GCA_945910005.1 Isoperla grammatica
ATAAGTCCCACCCTTCACCCCCTCCCGACGTGTTTTATGTTGAATTGCGTGCGATTTCGACGCTCCGGTTTTGCGAGAAAAATTGTAAAAAATTCAAATGTTTTTTTTAATTTTTCGAATACTGTTGATCGCAAGTCAATTGAATGGCGCATCTTTTTGTATGTCTTTTTTGAATTTTTATGGTCCCGTTTAAAAGTTACGGGCACCCAAAGACGAACAATTTTCGAAATTTGGATTTGACGATTTGTGTACGTTTTTAACGCGTCACATTCGAACGGCCCTGCCTGTCGAACCAAACAAGATGTACCGTTTGTTTTTGTATTTTTACCGTCGGTTACTATCTGGGTAACTAGGATTTGGTAATTTTTTGAATCGTCTCGGAACATTTGGCACACGGATCGTGTACATTTGGTCGCGTGCGTTTTTTAAAAGGAGCGGGTACACTTTTCTCCCACATTTTTGATTTTCCACCTTTTTCAACTTTTTCATTTTTAAGGAAAAAGTTTAATCTGGATTATGGTTGGTCAATTTTTTTAATTTCGTCCCGGATGCTTAGTTATGGGCACTTTTTTCATTTTCTCTACACGGTTTCAGTTTTGATTTTTTTGCGTCAAGTTGGTACTTTCGAAATGAGTTTTTTTTCTTTTTCCCAATATTTAACACTTGATCGTACAGGGGCATGAAAAAACATTTTAAAAAAGTCACCCCCACACCGAATGACAGACGTTCGCGCAACGCATTTTTCACGGCGTTAAGAAACACGCATACAAAAGTTTTCTTTTTGTATATTAAAAGTGTTATAAATACGTTGTATAACAAAAATTTGTGTTCAGTATTAATAAATGGACATTTGTCTATTTGAAAACGTTACTTTAAAAAATTATACTTTACGGGTGTCCAGGTTATGGTGCTTTAACGGATTTCATCCGTCCCGTATTTTTGCCGGTATTTGTCTATGAGAATTTTTCAATGTCTTAAAAAAACATGTTGGAATCATTTCAATTTTTTCGTCCACTTTTATGAAATCTCAAGGCTATTGACAACATATTGAACGTACCCGGACGTACCCGGCACGTACCGTCTCTGACATGTTTGAGTGACTCTGGATATTTGTGTAATTTTGTTTATTGATTTTCAGTTTTGAACGTCCCCCAAATGTCCCGTTTTGAACTCGGACAACTCGTTCTGGTATTATATGAAAGTGCGTTCTAATACCTTTCAGAACATGTGCAGTTTGTTGACGTCACACGTACCGGGACGTACCGGGAAGCTTTTGAACGTGCAACATTCAACTTTTTTGTTTTTGACCGCCCAAAGTACGAATTTGTTATAAATTTTTTCGGAATTTTCGTCGGAATTACTTTTCCCTATTTTTTATGAAATATGTTTAGTTATTAATTTATCGAAAAAGCTCAAAACTCGACGACGGGGGGGTGCCGTGTACATCGATGTAGTCTGAAGAAAATCAATTTCGACACTCACTTTTGTCATTGATGGCTTATTGTGGGCGACAAGTTTGACTTACAGACTTTGTGTTAACTTTTTTAGAAAGCGTGATTCAATATTAAATATTCGAGTTCTTTAATTCACCGAAAAAGCTCAACCCGGACTTTTTATAGGCGCCCGTGTTACACGATGCTTAACGAATAAATTGCCCAATGTTGTAGCATAGTATATAGAGTTCAAGTGTCCAGTGCCATATGGGTCCGCGATGTTTTACATGGTATAATATGTACTTTTTTTTGTACTTTAATTTTTTATTTCTTTTTTCAAAATCACACAATTTTCAAGTTTCTTTCTTTACATAAGTATCTACGACAGTTTTACATGACATGTACATAGAAGAACTCGAAAATTTTTCTTCCACTTTAAAATTTTTCAACATGAAAATATTTTTTTTCCAAAATTTTAATTTTTTCATTTTTTCAACTTTTTTCAAGTTTTCCAAAAAGTGGGGTGCTTGAAAATTTTTCAAACACTAAAAAAATTTTCAACATGAAATAACATTTTTTCTTTTTTCAGAATCACACAATTTTCAAGTTTCTTTCTTTACCTAAGTATCTACGACAGTTTTACATGAAATGTACGCAGACGCACTCGAAAATTTTTCATCCACTCTAACATTTTTCAATATGACAATTTTTTTTTCGTGATTAATTTTTTTTTCTCTTTTCCACAATTTTCAAGTTTTCCAAAAAGTGACTGATATAATAAGTTAATAAGGCGGTAACCTATATTTGGCCCTGGGTAGAAAAGGGGCCAGAGTGACTCTGCTAGTCGTAAGAGGCGACTTAAGGATACCCGTTCTGCCCGGGGTAGAATATGCCCAAAGTGACTGTGCTAGTCGTAAGAGGCGACGAAAAGAGACCCTGTCCCTTCCCCCTCACTGTCCCACTGAAGATTTCTCCTCCCACTTGGTCCTGTCCTCCCTTGCTGGACTCCTCTTATGACGACTCCCGCGATATGAATGGACTTGATTCGAAAGACGTCATATGACCTAAGCTGTAGAGTACGTCGTTAAACACCACCAATCAATCAATCTTTTATATGAAACATATTTTACTCTGCTAAATACATACAACGTACTAAATGTTTATGCAACAGACTTTCTTTATAATGTATGTTCCATATCCTTCATTGTATCTTTTGTGTTTTGTGGAACAGGGGAATTGTGCGAAACTACACGCGGGTTGATTGATTGATATTGATTGATATTGATTGATATTGATTGATGTTGATTGATATTTGCCATTTGGGCTTAACGTCTTATATTTTTGCAACTTGGCTAATCAAGACGATGAGTGGATGATAATGAAGTTGAAATTGGGGGCTCTTTGGAGGAAAGGGCAAGTAGGAGGGCGCGTGAGGAAAGGAGAAAGGGGATTGGGGTGTGGACTGCAGTTCGTTTGACTTCTACTCCTCGACCAGTCCGGCTAGAGTGGCCCTACCAGAAGCATACGCTTCCGCCGGCATAGCTCTCGGGATCAACAAAGCTCGCAAACCTGCCCAGCACGATAAGGTAGCAGTCCCTGGGCAGGCACGCGGGTTGAGATTTTGTACAGAATATTAGAAAGGTGCAATTATGAGTGAAGCTGATGCTATTGAGAGGCATGTGGCCTTCATAATGATATAGGGTTGATTCGAGTAGATACATTTTGAAGCCTGTATTGACAAATCATCACAACCTCCCCCCCCCCTTCTTTCACCGATGGCTTGTCCACATATCAGCAATAAATAATGGCTCGATGATCATTCGGCCTGCAGAACGTATAAATTATGCTTTCATGCAATACACTTAGTTTGTTGTGGTTTCTAGTTATCCTACATATATGTCGGTCTTCTTAAACAGTGGATCAATGAGAATGTTTCATGTAATGTTCCAAATTAAAACGTAAAAGCCGAACTTACGGACGCAAAGGTCAAACCATATGCTACTTCTCTGACTCTTATGGGAAGCGCCGTAGTAAATTCATATTTGCCGCGCAGCCATCGAACCGCTCCGACAGAATGCGCTACTTTCGCCGTTCGCCGCCTTCTTACATGCTAAACACCGCGATTGTCCTGTATTCTAGCGCAGCTGGTTACTAAGGTATTTGATATTACGAAGCCACGTGGTTTCGTGTTCGTGTGAGTTAGTGTGAGTTTGAGTGGTTTCGGTATTGTGGACAGTGAACACCCTCTGCCTTGAAACAGGGCAATAACGGTTCAAGTTGGAGCCGCCAACACTCGTTGCCAGGTAGCTCAAGTATCAATCATTCAGCGGACGCAATGTGCAGGGCGAACATTGCGACCAATCATTTATCATTCAGCGGACGCAATGTGCAGGGCGAACATTGCGACCAATCGTTTATCATTCAGCGGACGCAATGTGCAGGGCGAACATTGCGACCAATCGTTTATCATTCAGCGGACGCAATGTGCAGGGCGAACATTGCGACCAATCGTTTATCATTCAGCGGACGCAATGTGCAGGGCGAACATTGCGACCAATCGTTTATCATTCAGCGGACGCAATGTGCAGGGCGAACATTGCGACCAATCGTTTATCATTCAGCGGACGCAATGTGCAGGGCGAACATTGCGACCAATCGTTTATCATTCAGCGGACGCAATGTGCAGGGCGAACATTGCGACCAATCGTTTATCATTCAGCGGACGCAATGTGCAGGGCGAACATTGCGACCAATCGTTTATCATTCAGCGGACGCAATGTGCAGGGCGAACATTGCGACCAATCGTTTATCATTCAGCGGACGCAATGTGCAGGGCGAACATTGCGACCAATCGTTTATCATTCAGCGGACGCAATGTGCAGGGCGAACATTGCGACCAATCGTTTATCATTCAGCGGACGCAATGTGCAGGGCGAACATTGCGACCAATCGTTTGCACAAGTAGCGGTATTCACCGATCGCTGCTACTTCGATGTAGCGTTAACTGTCGTGTGGTGTAAAATGTTTGGCTGTATTTACACCAGTCTGCTTTAAGATTGCATCTTCGTGTTACTATTCTTTTTTTTTTTAAATACGGTTTAACAGTAGGCTACATGAAATCATTTTAACCATCACTTTTGTTGTATATGGTTCCATACACCTGAATGCTGTGAGCACTTCAGCGCAGAAAACGACTCTTTATAAATAAATAAATTCACATTTTGAGTCTACAGACTCAGTAACGAAATTGATTTTCAGTGTGGGACTAAACCAACCCTGTAGGCTCCGAACACCATCCACGAGTGAGCGATAACCAATCAAAGATCGATATTTCAAATAGAAACATATGAATCAGTGATTGGACAGTGCGAACACCTGCGGACAAATGTCAGAATCAACAAGGCCGATTCAGAACAACTTTGAATTTATGTAATACTTCCTTGCTAATAACTAGAGTCACAAACACGAATGTGTCCTACATATTCTTACATGAAAGAAATTAATTATTTCACATATGGACACTTTGCAGCATTTAATGTCACTATGTGTGATCAAAAAACAAAAAATCAACAATCTGTCAAATTAGTAATCAACGCAGAATAATAGTCTCTATAAAATGCGTTTGTCGGCTAAAACATGGATTAAAAACAAACATTCGGGTAAATTAACATAACAACTAAAACCTAGGGGGAAAAAATCAGAAATCAGTAGCAGACAGATAAAACACAAAACCCAATAACATGAAATATTGCTAAGGGCCAGTTTCACCAAACTGTAATCCGGGTGATTTTCTGCTAATCGGAGATCAAAAATAGCGCCCGGTAGAAGCCACCGGGCAGTTTGTAAGTTAAGGCGCGTTCAGACAGAATGACTATGGACTAAGACTAACAATAGAGTGATTAAGTCTTGGGAAAACAACGTACTCGGAAACATCCATCCCCAAATGTATTTCAACAATGCCAACAATCGAAAATCAACTTTCTTAATCACTCGTTCTTAAACACTAATCACTATAACAGTTTGTTAACGCTTAAACATAAATCGTATACTTCAACCCTGTTAAACCTTAAATCGTTAGTCTTAAACACTAATCGTTAGTCTTAGTCATTTTGTGTGAACCCGCCTTTATGTGATGTTTGTTGGAACCATGGTAACCAATCCGAGATTAATAAATCGACCGATTAAAAAGTTTAGAGAAGTCGAACCTAAGAAAAATCTTAAAAGCAGAATTCAAGTTATGTGTTTAAAAAGATAAATCACAGTGTTCGTATTAAAAATGGTACATCAGCACTGAATGTAAGTTACATTAACAGGGAAGGATACCTCTATGTCAAAAACCGCACAAAATTTTCATTTTTAAATTGTATCACAAGAATGGGCTTCGAAATCGAAAATCTGAATCAACAGCGCACTGTGGTTTAGTAAGCCCTACACATTGAATGCGCTAAGTCGTGACTTAAACTATAATCAGTATGTTTTTTTTTTTTTTATAAATAATTAATTTTATTACTAATTATCGAATTATAATCAAAATACTACGCTAATGGTTGTAATATTTTATTATATCTGTAGGGCTTACCAAAGCAAAGTGCGCTGCTGATTTAGATTTTCGATTTCTTGTTGCAGTCTTGAGATATAATTTAATAATTAACATTTTCTGCGGTTTTTGACGTTGAGACTACCCTTTGCCCTTAAGGAATTCAGTATTTCCGTCCATTCAGAGTCACATAATTCATAACCGCTTTCGAGAGGTTTCAACCAATTATGTACAGCGCTATGTTAAATATGGGGACATAAGACATGGCTGATAACAACGAGCTGTTAGAATATCTGGAGACAGAATGAGACATAGCCTGCTGAGAGACAGGCATGATACAGAATAAGACATAGCTTGCGGAGAAACAGGCGTGATAAAGAATGAGACATAGCCTGCGGAGAGACAGGCGTGATACAGAATGAGACATAGCCTGCGGAGAGACAGGCGTGATACAGAATGAGACATAGCCTGCGGAGAGACAGGCGTGATTCAGAATGAGACATAGCCTGCTGAGAGACAGGCGTGATACAGAATGAGACATAGCCTGCTGAGAGACAGGCGTGATACAGAATGAGACATAGCCTGCGGAGAGACAGGCGTGATTCAGAATGAGACATAGCCTGCTGAGAGACAGGCGTGATACAGAATGAGACATAGACTGCGGAGAGACAGGCGTGATACAGCATGAGACATAGCCTGCGGAGAGACAGGCGTGATACAGAATGAGACATAGCCTGCTGAGAGACAGGCGTGATACAGAATAAGACATAGCTTGCGGAGAAACAGGCGTGATAAAGAATGAGACATAGCCTGCGGAGAGACAGGCGTGATACAGAATGAGACATAGCCTGCTGAGAGACAGGCGTGATACAGAATGAGACATAGCCTGCGGAGAGACAGGCGTGATTCAGAATGAGACATAGCCTGCTGAGAGACAGGCGTGATACAGAATGAGACATAGACTGCGGAGAGACAGGCGTGATACAGCATGAGACATAGCCTGCGGAGAGACAGGCGTGATACAGAATGAGACATAGCCTGCGGAGAGACAGGTGTGATACAGAATGAGACATAGCCTGCGGAGAGACAGGCGTGATACAGAATGAGACATAGCCTGCGGAGAGACAGGCGTGGTACAGAATGAGACATAGCCTGCGGAGAGACAGGCGTGATACAGAATGAGACATAGCCTGCGGAGAGACAGGCGTGATACAGAATGAGACATTAAGATAATCCGAGTCGTAATTCCTTGTTCGTAGGTCAAGGGTCATGAAACAATCAAATCCAGGAAGGGTCAAGTATAGGATTTGGGTCAAGCATAATTTGATTTTGAGTTATGCAAATTTTAAGATACCACTATTCCAAAATTTGATTTATCATTATTATATTGAGTGGAATATAATTTCGTTTTGACCCCTTCACCCCCAATGTTTAACCCCACCTCCCCCCCCCCCAACCCCCTTCCTTCTTAACCAGCGGACTCTTTATAGCCTCCTCTTGTTAATTTGATCAAAATATTTTCTTTTAGTGTTTGAGTTGAGCCAAAATTATAGCTCATATTACAAAACCTCGAATAATTAAGGTAATCCGAGTCATAATGCCTAGTTCACAGGTCAAAGGTCACGGAACGATCCAGCCCACGTTATCGAAAACACATTTTGACTCTTAATTCTTCTTTTACATACTTTGTGACAATATGAATGGTCACACGATACATTACTACTACTACTACTACTACTACTACTACTACTACTACTACTACTACTACTACTATTTGTTTCAATATAACACAATAGTAGCGAAAGGTCAAAGGTCACATAATCAGATAATATTTACAAGTGAGGTCATGTACTATTTTGTTTTCAATTATGACCAGTTTAAGCAACCATATTAAAAAATTTGAGGTTGGTTTCATATAATTCCGTGGCGTATAATATTTTTAGCCCCCCCCCCCCAAATGTTTGACCACCCTAAGCCCCAAACCAGTGGACCTTGGCCTCTTGGCCAAGGTCCACTGGTTTTGGTTTTGGTGGGTCTTTGCCTCTTGGCAATGTGATCTGAATATCATTATGAGTTTTTGTTCCTAAATTCACGCTTCTATCACAAAACCCCTAATAGTTAACCTAATCCGCCCCACTAATACAAATTGCACGCCTAAAGGACGCGTTACTTGCAGGAATCGCCGCTCTGCAGTAAATGCATTTCTCGTACGTTTACACATATTCAATAATTGAAGACATAAACGAGTAAATTACTTTGAAATTTAATAATTATTTATCAGATTGGTATACTGTCTCGGGAAGTTGTCTACGCCGATGTGCGATCACTGCCGACGAAAATGCTCAGCCAGAACGCGATGGTCAACACAGAGATACCGGCTACGGTTGCTGAGCTTGCTGAGCTCCTCTTTTCAGATCGGGGCTCATCGATTTCCAATGACAACTGCTCCATTGGTGGAATTTCGGGGACGTGTTGTCTGATCCAGTCTTCGAAGTACGAGACTTTCGTGTAAACCTTATAGAAATAAGTTTTGTTGATGGGCTTGTGGCCAGCTAAAACCCCTACATGAAAACGTCTATAAACCAATGGACCTCCAGAGTCCCCTGGAGCAGTCTCAGTGCCTTCTTTTACGGAGTCCACGCACAAGTGTTCTGCCTTCAAGGCATCATGCGAAATCGATTCCTTACAGAACATAAAGTCGGTGGCCGTAGTGTTGATGTAAAACATACGAGTGTTATCAAATGGCTGCGTCTTATTGGTAGTACCAAAGCCCACTGAAGTAGAAGGCAACTTTACCGCTTCGCGAGGAAATTTGGCCATAGTGATTTTATCAACAAACACGTCAAAGTTGAATGGTTGGCCGACCTCGACCAAGGCGAGGTCCTGGTTTCCAGCGGTAAAGTTATTGTCGGGGTGGCGCTCGTGGACAATGTGGCGCACTGATGTCCTCTCCTGCCTTTCTTCAGTTTCGACCTTATGATCGACAGTGCCGGCTATCACTGTCGTTACAATCTTATTTAGATCGGCCCCTTTATCTGTTTTACTTTGGTAACAGTGTGCGGCTGTTATTACCCACTTGTTGGCGATGATGGATCCCGTGCATTGCCCCCCTTTTATGCCTACCATGTTGGGATTGATTTTAAGGCAGACGACGTAGGGGAATTGTTTCAGTTTACAGAGCTTACCTCCTATAATGCGCTCAGGGACTTCTTGGTCGGACTCACTTTTACTCAGGCTGAACACAGCGGACAGATACACTAAACATTTTAAATCCATGTCTTGACCAATGTATTTACGTCTAATAAAAATTGGAAGCTGAAAAAAGACAACTATTTATCGTTTCCTAGGAACAGATATCTATTGTTCTAAGGTCCTTTCAAAGATATAATTTAGAATACAACCTATCTTTGTATTCTAAAGTATTTGGTCCGTTCCTCCCCTAGCGGAGATTTAGTAAACCTGACTTGGAGTCTGACGGGCGCCCGCTAGGGGCCGACATGATTAGAGATCCCATTATAAAGACACCGACAACCCAGAAGAAAATATCAATCTGTTTTCAATATTCGTATTTTATTTTGTCAAATTAACACAAACTGATCAAAAAATACTCAAATTGGGCTAAAAAAAAAAAAAAAACGCTAGATTTGTCGATGAATTACCTGTCACTTAAACACAATTTCAAGAAATAAATTGTTTTAACACAAAATTTGTAAAAAATGTATTAATTTACCACTTCACTGTTTGAATTATTGGCATTTTCTCGGGATTATCTGTTGACCGCAAGCCGGAGCGGAAGCAATTATAATTAGGGTCTGGCTCAGGTAGCGGGGACAAGCTACCCTTGGGCCGACTATATGTACCACAACAAACATGCATATGTATGTGCTATTTTTACATCGTACTCAGGTGTATATCGCTAATTAGTTTGTGATTAAACATGCGTATTAGTAATTTTATGCTAATTATTAATAAATAATTAAAATATTGAAAATCCTACAAAAATAAATTAATGAACTTCACATAAATAGCTTTCATATTGAACAACATTCGAAATTGGCAATCGCTTATCATCAAAATAAAACTAAGAATGGTTGAAGAGGCCAACTCTGCACAGGACAAAAAAAAATTAATTGAATACTGATATTATAGTATAATCATTAATATTATGTTATGTGTGATGCAAACAACAATACCAACAATCAAATTTTTACTTAATTCTACTATGCCACTTTACCCACACAAGTATTGTGTCAGTACGAGTCATATCCGTATTATACATTATTAATTAGTGATATAATTAGGATTGATAACAGATAACGCTGTGAAGTAAAGCCCGATTCACACAAAGTTATAAGAATGTTATAAGGTATAGGTATAGTCACAAGCCGAGTTGGGCCATAGGGATTACGTACAAGGGTTCACACAAATGTGTCATTGCAATAGCAATAGCAATTGGTATAAGACTGGTATAAGAGAGTTCAGATATTTCAACTTTCTTATGACGGACCAATCATGCGTTGAAACCTCACTTATAACACGCCAATGGGATGCTAGCAACTTGAATCAATGTAACAGATGCTTTCATTGTAAATTATTAGTCAAAACAAAAACTCACCGTATACATCCGGTTCACATCAAATAGACCTTGCATCCGGTGACTACGTGAAAAATATCTTCTCCCATCGGCGTTATTAATGATTTAACAAAACAACAATAATGAATAATAATAATTATTGTTTTTCTTATTATTTTTTAACTAATGTTTTTAATTATTGTCAATAGATTCGATGCCGTTTTAAAACGTAAATAACAGCTGCGGGAAGTCAGCTGATTGACAGCCAGCTGTAGTTACTCAAACATCCGCCAGAGCAAGTCAAAGAAGTCTACACAAAAATGTAGTATCTTTTCAGGAAAGTCTTTGGCGTCCTAAGCTTATACTTTGCTTATTCGCCTTTAAATCGAGATGTAGGCGCGCCACCGTCGCGACCATCATGGCCGTCCGAGCCAGGATAAACAACGCACGGCTAACCTGTGTTCCATATGTTTCTGGCAGTAGGTTAGTGAGTGACAGGGCGATGGTGTCTGTGATACACATTTATCACATAAACGCGTTTGTTGGGAACATACAGCGACCATTTGTCGAAACAAATAGGATTAATTTTGCAGGAATAATATTAAGTAACTGGTACTATATAGGCTAGCATCCCTTCATACATCATGTTTACATGCAAAAACCACATCAGCACAATGAAAACAACAAAGTTAACGCTCCTTGCTCATATAAAGCAGGTTCGAGGAAGTGTAAACATATGAGTATTTTTTATATGTAAGTAAGGCAAAGACGGCTCTCGTTCGTATCTTGAATCACTATTCCCCTTTTATCCTTTCTTCAAATTTATTTTTATTCTTTCCGGCCCTCTTTTCGACCTAAAGGCCCACCGAGCACCATGCCTCCCCTATACATCCCAAGCCCCCAAAACCAGAAACGAATGTTCTCTACGAAATATACTTTCTAAAGCTAAAAGGTAAATGCAACGCAGCTGATTCTGGTGGGCATATGCGTAGGCATGCTAAATGTTGGATCCTAAAAATAAGTTTGTTGTTGATCATTTTGTATCAGTAGCCTGTTATGATTATTGGTAGTAGAGGTAGTTGAGGTGTTTTATGCCTCCCACCCCCTTACACCCACATCCACACGCACGCAATCTGCACTTGAGGGGAATTTTCCTGTATAATGCTGAATTTCGGTGTTGGCGTTTAAAATTACGAGATCAAACTAGGATAAAATGTTATGAATTATATTTGTGTCATCACCCCCCAACAAATACATTGTCACAATTCTGTTGGACCATCAAGTAAACATATAATCTTTCATAGACATAGTAAGTATTTTTTTATCAAATTTATAAATTAAACAAATTCCCTCCAATGTGTGAGAAGACCTATATGTCAATTTATGTTAAGACTAACTGTGCTCTTTTTCCTTTAACACAGTATATACGAAAATATATTTTACAAAATGGTCAACAAAATGTGTAATTTTTAAGACTGCATACCATACCAGCACGCAATTCGACACTTCTACGCAACTGCGTAAGCGCCGAACTCATTCGGATCTAAAAACACTTCGTGTTGAGAGAATAAATGTTTCGCTCGCCGGTTGCTACATTGTGGCATAGATCAACAAGATATTGATTGTAAAGTTTAACATGTTTACTTCCCCACAATAATCTTGATCATGTAATTCACTCATACTTTCTATCGCCGTCTATATAACACACAGCAAATACCGGCCATCTTTCCGTAACCTATCCTGGCTGTACTGGTTCTCGATTTGTCCGCCAGAGTTCAGCCACTTTGGATTTAAACGCGAATACCTTATACCACTTTCTTATACCCTATTCTTATTGTTATTGCAATACCTTATAACGTTGTGTGAATCGGACTTAAAGGCCGATCCACAATTGAAATAAGGATTGAAATAAGAATCCGTGAAATAGTGAAATAACAACGAACTGGTTCACAACAGACCCGTAGTACCTTATTTCAACATAGGAGAGCGTTCGAATCAAGCACTTTTCGACCGGATCTGACGCCATAGTCACGGCCTACTCCAAACCTATAGCAGGCCGTGGCCAAATGGGGCTTTGCACTGCGACTTTTTTCCACTCGCAGCGCCAGCACCGACAAACAACGAGCTGTCAAAATAATAAAATTGCAACATTATGAAGAAAACGAGGTATGGCAATAGTAACTGCTCACCAGTTAAAACGACAAATGATGGGCAACCAAGTTGTGAACGTTTTGTATGTTTCTTGTTTGTTTTGAAGATGTGTTTTCAATTTCAGGATATTTTATTGTTTGACAGCTTGATGTTTGCCGATCGATTCATTTAATTCGTTTCATTGTTGTAAAACAAGCTTGCAAGAAGCCTACCTAACGTGGACGACGACGATGACAATAACAACAACAACAACGACGATAATATCCGGTTCGACTGGAGTAGGCCTTCTCTTCTCGAGCTTTGATTGGTTCGTCATAAGAAGTTGAAATAAGAAATGGAATTGAATAATTTCTTATGACTATTTCAATCCACTGTGACAGTTGTGAACCATAGCATTGTTATTGCATGTTCCATTTCGCTTAAACCTTATTGCTATTTTACTATTTCAACTCTTATTTCAATTGTGAATCCGCCTTAAGGTACACATTTGTATTTATTTACATCTTTCTAACTATAACGAGCTATTAAATTTGAATTGGGTCAGTTATATTATGTTATTTATGGCAAATACGGGTAACATTATGAACAAAAAGAATTGTGTCACAATCTTGATTTCAACATAATTACATCATTATGTCGTGTTCTGAATCTCGCGTCCACAAGCAAAGTAAACCAAGTGCATTCAAGTTTTTTGTAGTAGACGACGATCAAACAGTTGCTTATAATAAAAAAATAGTGCATTAAACATTTCAAAACAATAATAAACAAACCCAATTTGATAAACAAACAATTTAAATTTTGAATTTGGTAATAAATAAACAAATAACGCATTTGGAATATTGCGTGCATCATGTTGACTCTGCTTGTGAACCAATCAGTTGGAAATTTAGTAACAAGGCTGAACTGAGTAAACAATTATTACTTTGTGTTGGGAAAACAATCAATTATAGTGGAAATGTAATGTGCACTACGTTTCTCAATAAATTTGAAAGTACCTATAGCCTACATTAAGTCTATATAAGTTAACACAATTTTATTTAGGCACGTGCAACAGTGAACAGTTGGACGTGTCTGCAGATGATGTTGATGTGGAGTGAAAGAGTTGACATTGCCTGAATGTAAGTGTATGCAAAATACAATTTTTAAAGCCTCCTCTTGTTAATTTGATCTAAATATTTTCTTTTAGTGTTTGAGTTGAGCCAAAATTAACGCTTCTATTACTAAACCTCGAATAATTGAGGTAATCCGAGTCATAATGCCGAGTTCACAGGTCAAAGGTCACGGAATGATCTAGCCCACGTTATCGAAAACACATTTGGACAATTCTTCTTCTAGGGATACTTTGTGACAAAATAAGTGGTCACACGACACGATACATTTGTTTCAATATAACACAATAGTAGCGAAAGGTCAAAGGTCACATAATCAGATTATATTTACAAGTGAGGTCATGAACTATTTTTTTTTGCAATTATAACAAGTTTAAGCAACCATTCAAAAATTGGAGTTTGGTATAATTTAATTCCGTGGCGTTTGATTTTGTTAGCCCCCCCCCCCCCCCCAAATGTTTGACCACCCTAAGCCCCAAACCAGTGGACCTTGGCCTCTTGGCCAAGGTCCACTGGTTTTGGTTTTGGGTTTAGTGGGTCTTTGCCTCTTGACAATTTAATCTGAATATTATTATGAGTGTTTGTTCCTAAATTCACCCTTCTATCACAAAACCCCTAATAAATAACCTAATCCGCCCCACTAATACAAATTGCACGTGTAAAGGACGCGTTACTTGCAGGAGTCACCGCTCAGCAGTAACCATGCATTTCTCGTACGTTTACACATCGTCAATAATTGAAGACATAAACGAGTAAATTACTTTGAAATTTAATTATTATTTATCAGATTGGTATACAGTCTCGGGAAGTTGTCTACGCCGATTTGCGATCACTGCCGACGAAAATGCTCAGCCAGAACGCGATGGTCAACACAGAGACACCGGCCACGGTTGCTGAGCTTGCTGAGCTCCTCTTTTCAGATCGGGGCTCATCGATTTCCAATGACAACTGCTCCATTGGTGGAATTTCGGGGACGTGTTGTCTGATCCAGTCTTCGAAGTACGAGACTTTCGAGTAAACCTGATAGAAATAAGTTTTGTTGATGGGCTTTTGGCCAGCTAAAACCCCTACATGAAAACGTCTATAAGCCAATGGACCTCCAGAGTCCCCTGGAGCAGTCTCGGTGCCTTCTTTTACGGAGTCCATGCACAAGTGTTCTGCCCTCAAGGCATCATACCAAATCGATTTCTTACAGAACATAAAGTCGGTGGCCGTAGTGTTGATGTAAAACATACGAGTGTTACCAAATGGATCAGTCATATTGGTAAGACCAAAGCCCACTGAAATAGAAGGCACCTTTACCGCTTCGCGAGGAAATTTTGCCATTGTGATTGTATCAACAAACTCGGTTAAGTTAAATGGTTGGCCGACCTCGACCAGGGCGATGTCCTGGTTGCCAAGTTTATTGCCATAGACGGGGTTGCGCTCGTGGACAATGTGGCGCACTGATGTCCTCTCCTGCCTTTCTTCAGTTTTATCCTTATAGTTGACAGTGCCGGCTATCACTGTCGTTACAATCTTATTAAGATCGGCCCCTCCATCTGTTTTACTTTGGTAACAGTGTGCGGCTGTTATTACCCACTTGCTGGCGATGATTGATCCCGTGCATCGCCCCCCTCCTATGCCTATCATGTTGGGATTGATTTTAAGGAAGACGACGTAGGGGAATTGTTTCAGTTTACAGAGCTTACCTCCTATAATGCGCTCAGGGACTTCTTGGTCGGACTCACTTTGAATCAGGCTGAACACAGCGAACAGATACACTAAACACTTTAAATCCATGTCTTGTAAATTTAGGTCATAGAAATTGGAAGATGGAAAAAATACAACTATTTATCGTTTCCTAGGAACAGATTTCTATTGTTCTAAGGTCCGTTCAAAGATTGTATCAAATAATTAAGTATACAACCTATCTTTGCATTCTAAAGTATTTGGTCCGTTTCTTTCCTGGCGGAGATTTAGTAAACCTGACTTGCAGTCTGACGGGCGCCCGCTAGGGGCAGACATAGCGTATAGCGCATGTTAAACATGGGGACATAAGACATGGCTGATAACAACGAGCTGTTAGAATATCTGGAGACAGAATGAGACATAGCTTAAGGGGAGACAGGCGTGATACAGAAGGAGACATAGCCTTTGTTGCGGAGACACAATAAAGACAAACAATACAGCGCAAAAGATTCGCCAGTCGAAACTTGTCAAGTACGGTCACGTATGACAAACAAACAAACGCAAAATCACATTTCTCTCAACGAATATGGAGCTGACGTTATTATTTTGCATCGCAAACATGTTGTCGCTTTACAGCCTTCCTGTAAGTGTACTGGCTGTACTGGCTCTACTGTCTGTAAAGGCTGTACTGGCACCAGTGGCTGTACTGGCTGTACTGGTCGTACTGGCTCTACTGGCACCAGTGGCGTGCGCAGGAATATCTCGGAGGGGGGACGGTCCAAAGTAGGACATAACTATAACAAGGGTGCTCCACAAACAACACAAGGGGAGGGGGAGAAGGCCCCCCCCCCTACAATAGCGCTGCAGGTAATCTTTTTAAAAACCGTGTATTTTTTAAGTGGATAAGATGTGTTTTAGAAGAAGTAAAGAGGCTTAGGTGAAGGGGATACATCACAAACATTACAAAGGATTGTTTCATGAGTTAGCAAACAGGGTAATTAATACGTGTAAAAGTATTTTATTTTTTGCGTCAATTTAGATAATTGTCAGAGTATACATAACGCTGAGATTTCGGTGGAGGGGCGGGGGGGGGGGGGGGGCAAGCCCTCTGACTTTCCCCCTAAATGCGGCACTGACACCTACATACTCTAGTTTTAATGTGGAGTAATATTATAAATGTAACACTATCCCGTACTCACATCAAATTACGTCTCCACTGTAGCCGTTTCAAATAGTGAAATGTTTCATATGACAGTCTTTTTCACCAATTTTATTCCGTGTCTACAAGATAACTCATACGGAGGTTAAGCATTAGTTGTACGTTTTAAGACATAGAATATAATATCAAGCTAGGCCAGAACAGAACCACATCTTGTTGGTGCATGCGATACAATAACCATAAAAATATGTAGGGTGGGAATTGAACCCAGGGGTGAGCACTTTTTCAAGGCCAGTGCTAAAATCGTAATTGCTTAAAGTTTCAAACTCTCGGCTACATTCGTCTGTTTTTCGCCTGCGAAGTTGAGCAATTGCCAGGAATAATATCCGTTTTTTGGAATCCCTCGCCAATTTCCTAGAAAACTTGCAAAATTAACTTTGTCGGGATAGCAAAACTGAAGCAGCGACAATTTCGAAACTTGGGTCTCTTTCAAGTCACGAAAAAGAGATCAAAGATATTATATTTTCTCGGTAAACTGAAAAGAAAATCCAAGTTTAACATGAAGATCTCGTTTTCGCTGAATCTAGACGTAAAAGTGTTAATTTATCTGGTGTGTTGGGTAAATGACGCGTAGCAAATTGTTGTTGGATGTTATTGCCTTTGGTTGGCCATTGGACTGGCGTGTTGTGCAGTGTAGGCTATAGCTGATGTCGTGGCAGGGTAGCCATGCTAATGTCGTGGCAGGGGTAGCCTACCTTTTTACGATTTTTTCATTTGCCTGTACACATGCGCGTGACGTACCGTTAGGCAATTATTACTACTTAGTTTAGTTAACTGTTGCAGTGTGAAAGATCATTCAAACCTTTGACTTACATTTTGTCACCAGGGCTCCCATTATCCGGTTGCAACTTGCGCCCGGGTTACGGAATAGGGGCGCAACTTTCAAACCGGATACAACAGCTTTAAGCTGTTCAGGAATGAGGGCCCTGGTTCTTAACGACTAGAGTAACCCTACATAGTGATTATATTGGTTTAACTGTGTGTGTCTGTATGTGTGACATTACGTAATTTATAATGACAGCTCGTCAAACTTCCGAAATTATCTCAAAATCTGGGGTATGTCACACAAGTATGTTTATATATGCTTAAAATAGATTTAAATGAGATTAATTTAAAATATTCAAAATAAATTAGTATACTCACTACTCAGGTTCTCTTACAAATCGCTACTATGTGTGACATTACGTAATTTATAATGACAGCCAGTCAAACTAGGCTATTGTAATTATCTGAAAAACTGTGTTATGTCACGCAAATTTGTTTACGTATGCCTAAAACAGATGTAATAAGGATAATTAGAAGGAATCAAATTAAATGAATATTCTCGAGTTCCCTTACATATCGCTACTATGTGTGCGCATGCGGGCCAAGCTGTCACTCGGCTCTATTCACATTTCCCTGCAGGTGCTTTCAATTTGAACTGACAGAAATGTCAAGTTGGCCAACCAACTTCCGGCCATCCCTTTTAAACCAAGACAGATCGTTAGTGCTACGTTAGTGCTACGTTAGTGCTACGTTAGTGCTCTTATTTGGACGTTAGTGCTCCCACGGGTAAAAACATATTAATGGTTGAATTAGGGATGGCCGTCAAGTTAGCCAACCGCTTTTGTAATTAGAGATTTTATGGATATTTTCTTTCGCCAATCGTTAGTGCTACGTTAAGCGGCTGTTACACGGAGAAGTTAAAAAAGTGAAAAGAAAAAAGTAAAGAGAAAAGTTCTTTTTCTAGCCGTCACACGGGAATACACAGAGTTGAAAGAGAAGAGCGCGCGTGTGGCGTAGCCTATCAGTATTTCTACAAAACTACAATGCGCTCTTTCGGCAAATGGTTGCAACTAGAAGACTGTAGTCGGTTTCTATCGTCGTTCGTCGATGCATGTAAACAAATCACTGATTCTTCTTCTTCGTCACCGTCTTCTTACATTGGCAATAATTACATTAATATTTACAGCAATTGCAGCCTATTTCTCCGACGAAGCGTTTTTAACTACAAGGCTACAAGCTGTCAAAGTGACAAGTTTTGTAAGGTAGAATAGCAATGTCTGGACGTCACAACTCCCGAGTCGTACTCAATGGCCGTGTCAATCGACCAATCAGCTTCAACTCTTCAAGGTCGTTATTCTTTTCACTCTTTACTTGACGAGCAGTGTTCAACTTTTTGGAGAACTTTTCACTTTTCTCTTTTTTCACTTCCTAGTGTGACAGCAACGCGAAAAGTCCCATAAGCTATCTCTACAAGTAAAAGAGTAACTTTTCTCTTTACTTTTTTCTTTCCACTTTTCCAACTTCTCCGTGTAACAGCCGCTTTAGTGCTGGTTAGTACTCTCATTTGAACGTTAGTGCTCCCACGGGTAAAACGTTATTAAGGGTTGAATTAGGGATGGCCAACTTGACGTCAAGTTAGCCAACCACTTTTTTAATTACAAGCTTTATAAATATTTTCAGTGGCCAATCGTAAGTGCTACGTTAGAGCTGGTTAGTGCTCTAATTTGGGCGTTAGTGCTCCCACGGGTAAAAAGGTATTAAGCAATGAATTTGGGATGGTCAACTTGACGTCACGTTAGCCAACTACTGTTATATTTAGAGACTTTATGGATATTTTCTTTCGCCAATTGTTAGTGTTACGTTAGTGCTACGTTAGTGCTAGTTAGTGCTCTTATTTGAACGTAAGTGCTCCCACGGGTAAAAAGTTATTAAAGGGTGAATCCCTAATACAAATATGCAATAATGTTTTCCTAAACCATTCATCCGACTGCGATACAATTTTGGTGTGTTAGTTTATGCACGCCCGCAAAGGTTTCTGAATGATTACAACCCCCCACCCCCCCCCTCCCTCCTCACCCCCCCACCACCCCTGAGCCACCAACATGCAATAATGCATTGTATTATTATTCATCCGATTGCAATAAAACTTTGGTGAGTTATTGTATGCACGCCCGCTAAGGTTTCTGAATGATAACTTCCAACCCCCACCCCACTGAGATATTCATCCGATTGCAATAAAAGGTGGCGCGTCGGAAAACCTTATTATTTGTGTACGCACCAGATGGAAAAACAAAAAATTTCGTAAGCCCACAAGCACTCGAATAAATAAACATAACTAAAACGACACATTCAAATGATTCATTGAAATGAATAACTTTCAATAAAAATGACATTATGTTCATTCAATGTCATCATAACATTCCTTGAATAAACTTGCTTCTGAGATCGAAGCAACGCGCGACGGGTAATCTAGTTCAATATAACACACAATAGTAGCGAAAGGTCAAAGGTCATATAAGCAGATAATATTTACAAGTGAGTTCAACTAAATAGGTATTTGGTTCAACTATAGGATTTGGGTCAAGTATGATTTGTTTTTTAGTAGGGCCTAATGCAAATTTTAAGATACCACTGTTCCAAAATTTGAGTTTTTTATTATTATTATATTCAGTGGAATATCCTTTCGTTTTGTCCCCTTCACCCCCAATGTTTAACCCCCCCCCCCCCCCCCTTACTCCTAAACCAGCGGACTTTTTAAAGCCTCCTCTTGATAATTTGATCAAAATATTTTCTTTTGGTGTTTGAGCCAAAATGAACGCATTCATCACAAAACCTCGAATAATTAAGGTAATTTGAGTCATAATGCCTAGTTCAAAGGTCAAAGGTCACTAAATGGTCTGTCCACGTTATCGAAAACACTTTTAAACTCTTTAATTCTTCTTCTAGGAATACTTTGTGACAAAATAAATGGTATAGTCCCGGTACCCAGAGAAGTCACATGCCGTTGATTGGTTCATTGAATCATTAGTAACAGTCCGCGCCTTCTCACGACGTGGTCGTGCGCGGACTACTTTTTTACGCCAATATGCGCCATATTGGAGGTGTCGCCACTCCTCGGCACGTGCTCACGGCCTACTAGACGTGACGCTGTATTACGCACGAGCCTCCGCTAGGCGGAGATCAAGTAGACCTTGTGTATTACGCGATGTCACATTTCACAAGCAGTGGGTGCGCGGTAAATTTAAATCTTATTTTACGCAATCGTAAACGGGGCATCGTTTACTGTCCTTACCGCGTGCATACAAGTTTTAAAACACTGTAAGAAAGGTGCAGGGCTGCTAGTTAAAATTATTTGTATTGCGGATGGACCTGTGGATACTGAGATTTCGTGAAATGTATTTGGATAGTGTGTAACACTTTTTATGGCCAACGTGCATTAGCATAAAAAAGCTCTGCGAATAATATTTTAATTTCCTCGGTGTAATTTTATACCGCGTATGATTTTGCATCCAAATAACAGGCCAATTAATTTTTATACACGTCTTCAGATAAATAAATAGTAATAACAAGTAGGCCTGACAATAAAGTAAATAAACACATGCACACAAAACAAAATGTAAAATAAATATCTGTAACTAAATAAAAACAAATAACTATAAATACAAATAAATAAAAACAAAACAAAATGAAAAAAATAGTAATAGCAAATTACAATAAAATAAATAAATAAATACATAAACACAAAGTAAAAAAAAATATATATATTTTTCAATAAATACAATAGTACAACGATAAAAATATGTGTAATAAATAAATACAAATAATAAAGCATCAAGACAATGGTCATCATCATCGATCGTAGTTTCCTGCTTCTGGCAGGGTCAGCTTGGGTTTTACAACCAAATTTTTCCACCTCTTCCTATCTTCCCACAATCATACTTCCTCTACTTGCTGGGTAACGGTCTGAAATGGAAAGAAGAACCAATTGTAATTCGACTTTAATGCTGTATGGTCAACATAAAAATAACATCTTACTATCAACCAAATACGCTAGGCCTACTTGATGTGGGACATTACTCAGACGTCCTTCAGGGATACTAACTATTGGATATCTTCTTCTTCTTCTCAAATGCCCACATTTGGCTATTATTGGATATAGGCCTACTCTTAACTATGACTGCGGCAATTCGACCAGCCCAAGGAAGGTAGATTACCGAGGAGGGGAATTTGGAGAAGCAAGAACACACTAAACCTCTCACCCCGCAAAGTGAAGTTATAAAAGTGATTTGCACATAAAGACTGACATGTGCCAGCTGCAGCGTTCAGGTTATTGTGTAGGTTATTAGAAACAACAGCTGGAGGTATGCCATATTGGTGAAAAATGTGTGTGAAAGGAATGTGAATAGGTTATGCGAGGGGCTGGGTAGGCCTACACTGGGCTGACATCACCAGACCGGTGAGTAGGCCTAATAGTAATGGCCGACTGTTTTAGCCATTTACACCAGTGAGATGGAGGGATATTTGGCAATTTTAAATGATTTAAAAGGAAACAACTATGAACTAACGACACATATGAACCATATGATTATGGGTCCGATTTGGCAATTCATTAAATTATTGTGTCCATATATACTAAAGAATCTATTCACACATTCAGCTAATCTTTGAAATAATTCTAAACATGGTAGGCCTTTGCACATTAATCATGTAAGTAGAGTTGAAACACTACAAGCCATGGTCGGCCTACACGCAGTTATTGTCTTCTTCTTCTTCTTCTTCTTCTCAAATGCCCACATTTGGCTATTATGCCATCATGCTGGATCTAGTCAACCAGTAGAGACACGCTTCTTTCTCCACCCTCTTCAAACAGGGTTTGACACATTTCAAGCCACGGTAAGCATGTTAATCGTGTCAATAGAGTTGAAATCACTTCAAGCAATTGTATGTTAGTTGTGACAATAGGGTTTTCAGTAGTTTGGGTTTGTAAATTTGTGTTGGCCTTTGGCAAGGGTAAAATTTTGTTACAGTATTTTAAATAAATAAAAATAAATAAATTCACATTTAGAGTCTACCCACTCAGTAATGAAACTGATTTGCAGTGGGGGACTTTAATTTAAAGCGACTAAACCAACCCTGTAGGCACCGAACACCATCGACGAGTGAGCGATAACCAATCAAAGATCGATATGACAAATACGAAACATATGAATCAGTGATTGGACAGTGCGAACACCTGTGGACAAATGTCAGAATCAACAAGGCTGATTCAGAACAACTTCGAATTTATTGAGTGCTTCGTTGCTAGGACGGCTCCAAAGTCACCGTTTACTTATTCCTAAGACAAGAAGTAATGCCTAGACCCCACTAGCCTACAATGAAACAATGGTGAGCTTACTTGAACATTCCTCTGGGCTAAGAGTGCCACTTGACCTTGAGTCAGCTTCTCTGACTTCCGTTTGAATAGTACTTTTTTTACTGGCAGGTCTTGTGACATTATTACACAATCTGGAACAATGCAACACATACACCTTATATAGGCTATAGTTATGTAAAGGCCTAGGCCTGGCCCTACCAATGGGGCTTTACACTGCGACTTTTTTCCACTCGCAGCGCCAGCACCGACCCAGCCCTCAGACAAGGTCTACTTGATCTCCGCATAACTTAGCCATGAAAAAGGGCTGATT
>OX246741.1:55005902-55084902 GCA_945910005.1 Isoperla grammatica
TTAGTGTTGGGAGGCGTCGGAGTGGTGCTACCAAAGCCCACTGCAGTACAAGGCAAGTTTGCCAATCTGCGAGGAAATTTGGCCATTGTGATTTTATCAACAAACACGTTAAATTTGAATGGTTGGTCAACCTCGACCAAGGCGATGTCAAAGCTGCCAAAAGACGCATTTTCGGGACGGTTGGGGTTGAGCTCGTGGACGATGTGGCGCACTGATGTCCTATTCTGCCTTTCTTTATTTTTGGCGTAGAAGTCGATAATGCCGGCCCAAACTGACGTCACCGTCGTATTAAGATCCTTCCCTTTTTCTGTTATATATCGGTAACAGTGTGCGGCTGTTAATACCCACTTGCTGGCGATGATGGATCCCGTGCATATCTTCCCTTTGAGGCCTACCATGTTGGGTTCGATGTAAAGGGCGACGACGTAAGGGAATTGTTTCAGTTTACAGCGCTTACCTCCTACAATGCGCTCAGGGTCTTCTTGGGCAGACTCACTTTGGATCAGGCTGAACACAGCGAACAGATACACTAAACACTTTAAATCCATGTCTTGTACAATAAATTTCGGCCTTATAGAAATTGGAAGCTGGAACAAAGACAACTGTTTATCTTTACCGAGGAACAGATTTCTATTGTTCTAAGGTCTGTTCAAAGATAGTATCAAATAATTTAGTATACAACGTATCTTTGTATTCTAAAGTATTTGGTCCGTTCCCTCCCTGGCGGAGATTATAGTAAACATGACTTGGAGTCTGACGGGCGTGCGTTCCTCCGTGTGCTGCTGCATGCGGCAAAAAGTTGCACGCTCATCAGATGTCTTCAAAGCGTCTTTAAAGGAGCATTTTTTAAACAATGTTTTGTAAGTTTTCATTTTTTTATTCTTTTTTATTTAATATTTAAAAGTTCTGTCTTATAATTATATTTTCATTCATATTATGTTTTCATGTTTTTTGTTTTGTTATTTGTATTTTGTATTTTGTATTTTGTATTTTGTATATTTAATTATTTTTGGGTGGTTGTATTGTTATCATTATCATTTGCAGGTTATTTTATAAATTTTTATAATTTATTTGTTCATTAATATATTATTTAGTTAATGGCTGGAGGAAGTTAACATGAGGGAAGCGTCAGGCATGGCCAGCCGGCTTCGATGTACCTAGGGGCCAGAATATGATGGGATTAAGTTCCTATCCCCTACCCGACTTCATTGTTGGACACAGGGAGCAGATATAAAAAAAAATGGGTTGGCAGTCACTCTGTGTGTTTGGAGCTGTGCTCTTTTCTGCCAACCCCTATTCACTTTTGTAATGAATGGGAAAAATTAATAAATAAAAAAAAAAATATATATTCCTCACTCAACGGTTGAACTACTGTGACGTTTTACGCAGCGATTGGTTTTTACTAACGCTTAACAATCGTAAATAACAACAATGAACTTTCTTATCACTCGGTCCTAAACACTAATCACTTTTGGGTGAACCCGTCTTTAAGTCGCGTTCACAATACTTAAACGGTTAAAGGTTGAAGTATAGGATTTAACATTATACCGTTCACAATGATGAATGATTAAGACTAGTGACTTAACTTCTTAGGCACTCAAGGTCAGATTCTTAGTAACAACCAATCAGTGATCGGTAAATCACACAATGTCGGCCATTGAAAATATTTAAACCAGTGTTAGTTAACATGTAGACTACTTGGTATTGTTTTGACGTCTTCCGGTTCCGGTTGCGAATTTCTTTTGTCTGTCATTTCGCACGTAGGTATGAGTACAATTCTACTTACCAGTTATCAAGAAGAGAAAATTGGCATTCATATAACTGCCAACTGTGCTATTAGATTTAATTCTTGATCCATTTTTAACACTTTTAACACGTAATCAACTACGTCTCGGCACAGTATAAGGAGCATACATTAGCGAAACTTGGGTGATATTCCATCGGCAAACTCCTGCGCGCGCAGGGCTTTCGTGAGAGATTTGTTCGTTTGATGTACGAGCATCATTAGACAAACAAATCATTTAACGTCAGTAACTTCGATTCACCATCTTAAAAAAAGTGCACTTCATCTGTAAATTGCGCCAAACTAGAATGGTTCAGACTTCAGCCTTTCACCTTCTTGTAGATCGTCCCATTGTAGCCCATCAAACGAGCTTTTAGTCACTTATTTGTAATTGGGCAATGGAAGCTAAACCAGATATCCCTGGACCTAATTCAAATGTCTTGAGACTTGAGTATACGTGAACTGAGGGTGACATTATGCCACAAGTATTTAATTAAATATGTGATTAGATTTTCTTTAAAAAATAAAGGAATATACAGTTTACCACTTTCTTAAAATACTGTTAAGGAGGAAAAAAGGGATGGTGAAGTATAGGGGGTGAATTTTTAATCTCTAAAACCGAAGATATTCAAGACGTGAAAACTGATTCATAGATTCTTCTTCAAAACTAAAGAATCACGTATTAAACCATATTTCAAAAAACTAATAAAGGGTGGTGATAAAGGGGGTATGTTTTTAAAAATCAAGATACAGCTATAACTCAAAAAACAAAGACGTTACTTCTTGAATATTGGTATTTTAATTCAAATTTAAAAACAAATAAATACTTGTTATACCATTTTCTGAAAATCCAGGAAATGGGGGTAAAAAGAATTTGTACAATTTGTAGGCCTACAACACAAAATGGTAAAACACGCATTTCTTAATATTTATAGGAAATCTATAAATAACAAATTTTCAAGTCTATAATATCTTCCGTTGTTTATGTATGTTTCTTATTACCCACACAACATTCCCCCCCCCCCCCCCCCCCTTAACGGCTGTTTATTGGGGTAGATAGTAATTACATGTTAATTTATTTTTAAAGGAGAATGTAAGTACTAACATTCACGTATGTAACATTTTTGATTTGTGTAGATACAAAATTAACCCTCTTCCACCCCCGTGAGCCCCCCCCCCCACCTATTATCCCGCTTGATTATACAAAAATTGTAAAATACACATTTCTTTATTTTTAGTGAAGTATATAGCTAACCATTTTCACGTCTGTAACGCCTTCCTTTTTCGATATATAGAAATTATCATAAACACATCACCTCCGCATCTCACCCCTATTGGATGTTCGGAAAATGTTTAAAACATTTTCCTTTATTATTAAAGAAGAATAAAAATATAAATTATCACGCCTGTAGCATCTACGGTTGTTTAGATTTAGAAAACCACCCCCTCGTTTTCACCCCCTCTTTTTTCGCACGCCTTGCCAATTGGTTTGAGAAAAATGGTAAAACACATATCTACTTATTTCTAAAGTAGAATCTTAATACATAATTTCACGTCTGTAACATATTGCGTTTTTAGATAAAAAATAAACCCTCTGTTTTGACTCCCTTCACCCGTTAACTGAATGTTATGAAAATAGAAAAACACGTATTAAGTTTTTTAGGAGGTAACTAAAAAAATAAACATCATTATGTATGTAACATTTACCATATTCGCGTTTTGAGATATATAGATACCCTCATAAAAAAATTCACCCTCGCCATTCTCACTCTCGATGACTGGATTTTTGTAAAATGTTAAAAAAATATTTCTAATTGTTTTTAAAATGGCCTAAATACCAATTTTCACAGTCGTTACATCCTTGGTTAATGAGATACAGGTATCCTCATTTTCTAACAACCCCCTTTTTCGCCACCAATTACTAGATTTTCGAAAGATAGTAAAACAGGTTTTTCTTTATTTTTTAGGAAGAATCTTTCTACCAATTTTTACGTCTGGAACATCTTCGGGTTTTTGAGATAAAAAATCACCCCCTCATTCTATCGCTCCTTTTCAACCCTCTTGAGTGGATTTCAGGAAAATGGTTCAACACATATTTCTTTATCGTTAATGGAGAATCTAACTACCAATTGTCACGTCTGTAACATCATCGGTTTTTAAGATATAGGTGTTCTCATGATCGAAAAATCACCCCCTCTATTCACCCCCGTTCACTGAATTTTCGTAAACATGGTAAAACTATGTTCCTTTATTTTTTGATGAGAATCTAACTATCCATTTTTACGTCTGTAACATGGTCGGTTTTTGAGTTGTAAAATCACCCCCCGTGGTCATCCCCGTATTTGGATTTTCGAAAAATCGTTAAACACGTGATTCTTTATATTAAAAGAAGAAACTAAATACAAATTTGCACGCATATGTCGTCTTTGGTATTAGAGCTATAGATATGCTTATAAAAAACTCAACCCCCGTTTTCACCCCTTTTAACTGGAATTTCGAAAAATGGTAAAACTACTTTTTTTTTACAATGGAGAACCTATGTACCAATTTTCAGGTTTATAGCACGTTTAGTTGTTGAGATGTAGGTAGTCTAACTAAAACTTCCCCCCCCTTTTTAACCCCCTTAGGGTCGGAATTTTCAAAAATCCTTTCTTAGGGATTGACTTCATTATAAGATTAACGTAACTTCAAATATTATAATAGTCTACCCATCGCTATTTATTACGTATCTTAGTAACAATATTATTATCATGTTCGCATCTATCATGTTCGAAAATTGCTTCTCCACCGCAGAATACGGCTGCAGTGCAACTTGGCGAAAGCAACATCAGCCCGCCCATGTCTTCGGCTCAGTCGGAAACCGGAACCGAAGACCTAATCACGAAAGTACAGGCTGCATTAATTACAGTTCTGCAAAGTGATAGCATTGCGGCCCAAATTGCTGACCTGATCGTTACAAAGGTTACTACTACAATCACCAATGAACTGATTAAAAACGGAGTATTTGACCCTGAAAGAATCTCCAATTTGGAAGAAAAAATCCAGGACCAAAACAAGCAGATTGATGATCTACAAGCCAAACTTTTGGAGCGGTCAGACGACATAGAGCAATACCAGCGAAGAAACAACCTTCGAATCTTTGGGATTCCCGAATATGATAGGGAAAATACGGATCTTTTGATTCAAAAGAAAATGGAAGATTTAATGGGAATTACGATTAACATTGCTGACATTGACAGGTCGCACCGCACGGGTCGTCGCACCAACAACGCACCGCGACCTATCATTATTAAATTCGTTAGTTATCGTACGAGAGCTCTTCTCTTCAGCAACAAATCGAGGCTGAAAAACACTGGGATAGTCATCCGTGAAGACCTCTCCCCGCTAAGAAGGGAAGTCCTCGCTAAAGCCATCGCCAAATTCGGTTTCCGAAACACGTGGACTGAAGACGGCAGGATCGTGTGGAAAAATGCAAGCGGTCGAAAGCATGTGGCTACATCCCTACACCATATCGTTGACAATTAAACAAGATTTCATGGCACTAACGCCACGTAAGTTAAAACAAAAAAAATATCAAATTCTAAACCACTAGTTTGACATTTTTTATAAAAAATAATACTATCTGGCTTATTCGCACGAGTAGGCTTAAAATTTTCTTTGTCATATTATAGTGACTTTATAATTAATTTAAATATATTATAAGCTGTTTTCATAATTTAGAATAACAAAATAATCTAATGAACTGGACTGAAGATGTGTACGAGTTTGGAGATATTGAAACAAATATTGTTGCTAGCACTACAGAGTGCAGAAAACTTCTTGTTAAAGAGGGATTTAAAATATTTCACCTCAATATCAGAAGTATTAATCGTAACTTCGATAGTCTTCTTATATTGCTACAAGATCTCAAAACTAACTTTGATGTAATAATTCTTAGCGAAGCCCATCTTACAAATAGTATACACACTTGTGACGAATACTTAATCGAAAACTATACAACGCATTTTTCCAATTTTAATGTTCTAAAAAATGATGGAGTAGTGATGATTATTAACAAGAAATACACTATTAATGCAATTGAAATGGAAATTATGGATTGTAATAGTCTTATACTTGAAATTGTGAATAGAAAAACAAAACAAAAACGAATCATAGCTGGGATATATAGATCACCTTCTTATCAAAACACCTCTAATTTTGTAAACAGCCTTGGGAATTTCATAGATACTTATAATAATAAAAAATTAAAGCCGATTATTGTAGGCGATATAAACATAAATATAAAGTCTTATCACGATGAAGTCGGAGAGTATCTGGATATGTTTTACCAGCGTGGCTACATACCATGCATTAATGGAGACACAAGAATTGACCGTGAATCCAAATCATGTATCGATCATATATTTATGTATAAGGACAACTATCTAGCAGAAACTGATTTAACGCCAATAATTTTACATACTAGCATCACCGATCACTTTGCTATACTTATTAATATACATGCTAATAATAATTCTGATGTAATCCCTGATGCAAAGCCTGCTCCCTCATTCTTTGTGACTGAGCGCATTGATTATTCTAAACTAACGACTCTATTAGAAGGAGAGGATTGGCTAACAGTTACACAGGAAAATGATGCAAATATAAACAGTGTTATTTTCACGAATATTCTTAAACATCATATCTCTTATTCAAAAGTAGTACAAGTTCATACAGTAAAAGCAAAAAATCGAAAATTAAAACCATGGATGACTAATGGCTTAGTAATGGCCATTAGAAAAAGAGATAAATTAAGAATAAAAACAATTAAACATCCTGATAATAATGACCTCAACGAGTATTACAAAAATTATAGAAAGACACTTCAATGCCTTATTACAAAAACTAAAAATGGATATTACAAAACAAAACTAGATGAAGTGAGCGACAGCCCGTCAAAAATGTGGAAAATTGTAAATGAAATAACTAATACTAACTCTAAAAAAACAGCCGACATCCAACTAGTTGAACCAAATGGAAATCTGATGTCATCCAAAGATAATCCCAAGGAAATAGCAAATCAATTTAATAATTTTTTTGCTGATATTGGTCCCTCATTAGCTGACAAAATTGTCGCCTCAAATAAAACAAAATCCGACAAACAAGATCTGTGGCTAACAAATTCAATATCACTTAGCCCTGCCACTAACGCTGAAATCATTACTCATATAAATAGTATTTGCTCTCATTCCACAACTGGACAGGATAATATACCTATCAAAATATTAAAACATACACAGAAGTACATTTCCTTACCATTACAACACATAGTTAATTGCAGTCTATCTTCAGGTATATTTCCCGACCTATATAAAACATCTATTATCAAACCATTACATAAAAGTGGAAGTCAAACATGTGTTAATAATTACCGACCGATATCCCTTATAAGTCACCTTGCTAAAATTCTAGAAAAATGCATAAAATCCCGCATGGTAACATTTTTCGACAAATTCAATATTTTTTCACCAAACCAGTTTGGTTTCAGGAAAGGGGTTAGTACTGACGATGCGATATATACATTAACTAAAGACATTTCGGAATGTCTCGACACAAATCAGAAGGCCCTAGCAATATTTTTAGATCTAGCAAAGGCATTTGATACTGTTGATCATAACATATTGCTAAGAAAACTTGAAAATAGTGGAATTCGAGGCATAGCCCTTGACCTTATCCAATCGTATCTAATTAACAGGCAACAGTTTACATCGGTAGAAAATACATTGAGTGATTCGAGAATAATAAAATGTGGCGTTCCTCAAGGTACCGTTCTTGGGCCAGTTTTGTTCTTAATTTATATCAATGACCTGTGTTCTGAAACATTTGGAAACGCCAAAATAATATCCTTTGCTGATGACACGGTTTTACTTTTTATTGCTCACACCTGGAAGGAAGTATTCTCAAATGCAAAAGTAGGATTTCAACAAACACAAAACTGGCTAAACTCAAATAAACTTACCCTTAACTTTGAGAAAACCAAGTACATTACATTCTCATTATCTAAAAGAAACCCAGTTCCTAAAGACCTACACGTGTTTCTTAATACAATACAGCATGCAACTGAAATAAAATATCTTGGCATTATTATAGACGAGCATCTTAAATGGGAGCAACATACGCAATATATAGTAAAAAAAATGCGCAAAATGATATATAAATTTGTTCTACTTCGAAACATTGTAAGCAGGCATTTTCTCCTAAGCATATATTATGCATTTATACAGTCAATTATACAGTATTCAATAATAGGATGGGGGGCTTGCTATTTAACACATCTCTCGAAAGTGGATAAAATACAAAAGAAAATTATAAAGATTTGCCTGAACAAACCAACAGCTTACTCATCACATCTAGTATACAATACATTTGGAGTTTTAAATGTACGTCAACTTTATTGTAAAGCAGTGATCCTACGTTTTATAAACAACAGATTAGGAGAATACATCAATCATAACTACAGAACACGAGGGAAAAATAATCACTTATTACAAACTTCAAAGAAAAACAAATCTGCGAGCCAACGCCATGCATCCTATTTTGGTCCAAAATTACTCAACTACCTGCCTTTAAACCTACGGTGCCACAACACAACTTTGTCACTTAAATACAAGGTCAAAGAATGGATTAGTTCCCAAGGTCGAGACAAAATTGAAAGTTATTTCATGTGATCACAGTAGGTGATTCGTAGTTGTTTTCTTTTTCTTATGTACTTCATTTACTTGCAATTCTTTCTTCAAACTCTGTAACCGTCATTAACCAGTAACTTAGATTAATTCATTATTAATTGTCAAGATTATTCGTTGTAAAACATTTAGCGTACTTTTATTTTAAATCTTATCTTCATTTCATTTTATATTATTTGTATACCATGTACCGTTATTGCATTTAATATTTAATATTACATTTAAAAGTGTGCATTTAATTTAGCTTTAGTATAACTATTAATAATTATAGAACGGTATGTTACCTATTAGTTTTCTAATATAAACCTGAACCGCCACGAACACTTGTTTATTGGTTCAGGTATTTTCCACTGTACGAAAAAAAAAATATTTATGTAACACACATGTAAAAAAAAAGGAAAAATAAAAATAATAATAATAATCTCTTCTTGCCGCTTGAGAGCAGCACTACCTACCTACGTGTCGCTGCCAATTTAGGCCAGTGTCCCGTAATAGGGAAGTCTCACGCATTTTTTTTATTTGCTAACTGGTTACCTCAAGTTAAAATAAACGGGAACTAATTGGTTTCGGCTCGAAAGGTGCATTAACATCGCTTTAACAGCAAGTCAAAGATACTGCTGTCAAGACACGCTCAGAAACGGACCTGCGCCATCTTGCTCGTGATTTCAAGGTTCTGACGTCATATGTCAGTAAACAATAATTTTATATCATACAAATAGTACTGAAATCCCACCCTTTAGTAGATTATTGCTCTCATAAGACTCTAACTGAACCAACGTTTATTTTTAGTTAGTAAATGAACACTTCTCAACATTAATTAACAACAACATGTTAAATAATTGCATTATTTTAAACACGTTTTGGTAAATACTGTATCAAAATGTATTTTCTGAAGAAAACAGTGGTATGAAAAACATTGTTGTAAAGTCACTGCATCCTAGATATTGTAAAATGTCCAACTTAATGTCGTTGATATTATTAAGAATACTTCAAGGAGGCAGTTGTTTACATGACATATGACGTCAAGAGCCGTTTTTCAATTACGGAACAAGAAGTTCCAAATTTCAAACTTAAAATGCTAATAGAATTGGAAATATACGCTTCTCAGATATAAAAATTATACCGCCCGTATTTTTAGATAATGATCTTCCATTTTTAGGTACTTTGAGGAATATTTATTTTTGATGAGACTTCCCTATTGTATATTTGGATGAAGTCCACGCAACGCAACGCAACAAAGGCCAACGCTCAGCTCAGCGCAACGCAAGGTCGAGTACAAAAAGACGGTAAATCAAACGAACCTTATTTTAAATCAAAGTTTCACGTCGTCTGCTGGCGGTTTAGTCCATCCATATGTTAAGGCTGGTCCACACAGATTTTTAAGACATACGATTTAAGGTTTAACGCGTAGTCGTAAAGTTGGATCATAGGAAACACGTTGGCGTTCACACAAAGTTTTAGTTTTAAGACGTTGTTTTCATTGTTGTTTTTAAAACAATGTCTTAAAACCTTATGCATTATGTCTTCAAAATCTGTGTGGACCAGCCCTTACTATTTGAAAATGAATTCCGATAATGAGTGACTATGGCGATATCATTCATGTCTCATTCTTTTTCTGCAAATATAATGACAGCTGTCAACTTCGGGACAACATAAAACCGTTTTTGTTTTACACGCCCACGCTTAAAGTCGTTCCACTGATCAAACTACCAGTTTCAAGCAATGATTTTAATATTTATTTAAAATCACAAAAAACTATTTCTTTGACAATTATTATGTTAAATTACTATAAAATGTAAAATATATTCAGTAATCAAGTAAGAATACTATTTTAAAATCCAGTATTTACACGAAAATGCAGTTATTTATAATGGCATGATTCTAGACACTAGTCTGACTGCAGAATAGCCAATCCCTAAAAACGAAATTAGTTCATCAAAACTCCAAATAGAAGTCAACTTCTTATCTCGCTTTTGGCTTTAATTACACCACAACACATTCACAAATTATAGCCTTATATAATGGATACAAATCTAAATTGAATTACAAAGCCAAGGAAACAAAAAACTCGTTTTTAATATTCGTCGACAAAGTATTGCCGGCCTCCAATGTACTTGGCAACGCTGCAAAGACATTGTTATTGTCCTATGGTGAAAATGGCGTCGAAAAAATACGGAATTCGAAGCGGAGGACGTTTTATTACGATAAAAGAAAATGATAGGATTGTATATTTTGTATCGTATCATGTTGTTTGTGCAATTGTTTACCTGACGAAGTGATCTCAAGTAACTTAAGTCCATCTAGGACATGTGAAGGCATGCAATGGATGTAAATTATTTCAAATGCGTGTAGGGGGGCTACATAAATGGTAGGCCTAGGCCTTGCACATGTCAAATGATCACAAAACGTCCTTGAGTGGCCTTAGGGCTTGGCATATTTTCTTTCATATTATACAGATGCCTCCTGGCATACTATACTTAGCATATCTACATTGGGGAAAATGTTTGCGTTTACGGACGTACAATACACGAATTTCATTTCGGATCATTGTAGGCAATAAAGGCCTAGGCCTAATCTAAATAAAGGTGGCCTAGGCTAGGCCTCACGTACCGTATTCAGATATATTCCCGTTTCTAACTGTGCCTTCAATTTGAATTGAGTGCATTATTTGTATGACGCAAAATGTTAATTGGAAATAAGCGACAGTAAATGTAAATAAGAAAAAGTCTAGTCACGTCGCATCGTGGAAAGGTGACAGCCAGCTCATGTTTTGACGCGAGGCGGACGCGGGCTCAAAGAGAAATGACGTCATCGCACGCAGTGTTGCCATAGTTTCACGGCTCGCCCGATTTCCCATCAAATGTTCTTGTAGTGCAGCCAATATTGACCGAAAACGAGTCGAGAGATTGTATTCATATATACATATTTAGAATTGTCGTTCAATTATCTTCAAATTGAGTATAAAATAAAGAAAATGACAAATGTTTAGTATCTACTTAGTCGATGTTTTATATTCGAAAGTGTATGATTTTTGACAGTTTCAATGGTAGGGGATAGGGAAATCGACGGATTTCAAATATTTATATTAAAAAAAGTAGTCAATGAAACTACTTTATTTTTCGCTAATATTTAACATGATATTTAAGAGTATATTCAACATGATTTGTAGCACAATGACAAATAGTTGGGTAAACAGTGGATCGACTTTAAGTACTAATTTTTACGGGGAGAGTGCACTACTCACTTATCAAAGCACTCGAAGACTGCCATATTTCAAAGTCGTCATGTATTTCTTAGTAGGTATTTCTTATTCCACTTCCGGCGCTCGGCGCTAGTCGACGTCCATGTACTGAACTAAGTCACTGGTTGTCTAAACGCGCCATTACTTACAGGAACTGCCGCTGTGCAGTAACCATGCATTTCTCGTACGTTTACACATAGTCAATCATTGAAGACATGAACGAGTAAATTGCTTTGAAATTTTATTATTATTTATCAGATTGGTATTCAGTCTCGTGAAAATGTCTACGCCGATGTGCGATCACTGCCGACGAGAATGCTCAGCCAGAACGCGATGGTCAACACAGAGACACCGGCCACGGTTGCTGAGCTTGCTGAGCTCGTCTCCTCAGATCGGGGCTTAATGACCTTCAATGTCTTCATTGGTGGAATTTCGGGGACGTGTTTTCTGATCCAGCCTTCGAAGAACGAGACTTTCGAGTAAACTTGATATTCATAATAGTCGTTTAAGGGCATGATGCCAACTAATACCCCTACATGAAAACGTCCATAAACCAATGGACCTCCAGAGTCCCCTGAAGCAGTCTCAGTGCCTTCTTTTACGGGGTCCACGCACAAGTGTTCTGCCCTCAAGGCATCATCCCAATCCGATTTCATACAGAACATAAAGTCGGTGGCGGTAGTGTTGATGTAAAACATACGAGTGTTATTATCTGCATCCGTCTCAGTGGTAAGACCAAAGCCCACTGAAGTAGAAGGCAAGTTTTTCGCTCCGCGAGGAAATTTGGCCATAGTTATTTTATCAACAAATACGTTAAAGTTGAATGGTTGGTCGACCTCGACCAGGGCGATGTCCTGGTTGCCAAATTCAAAGTCATGGTCGGGGTGGCGCTCGTGGACAATGTGGCGCACTGATGTCCTCTCCTGGCTTTCTTCATTTTTGTCGTCATGGTCGATAGTGCCGGCTATCACTGTCGTCACCGCCGTATTAAGATCCCCTCCTAGATCTGTTATATTTCGGTAACAGTGTGCGGCTGTTAGTACCCACTTGCCTGCGATGATGGATCCCGTGCATTGACTGTCGTCCAATTCGTGGTAGACGAAAAGGACGACGACGTAAGGGAATTGTTTCAGTTTACAGAGCTTACCTCCAATAATGCGGTCAGGTTCTTCTTGGTCAGAGTCACTTTGACTCAGGCTGAACACTGCGAACAGACACACTAAACATTTTAAATCCATGACTTGTACAATAAATTGAGGTCTTATAGAAATTGGAAGCCCCAAAAAAGTCAACTGCTTATCGTTTCCTAGGAACAGATTTCTATTGTTCTAAGCACAGCCTTCTCGAACGTCGGTTCAATCCGCGACAGACTGCACGGGTCATCGATCAAGAAGTTCAGGCCCCCTTAAGTAACACACTCTACCGAGGAAATTTTGAACCATATTTTGAGTTTTTTACCGACTACACTGTTGACATGGCTGGCAGCCGCTTCTCTGTCACTGAGCTGAGGGAACTGTCATCGCTGTCATTACTGTCTGAAATCATGAAATGTTATTGTATAAAAGCTGATATATAATTAAGAGTCTTTAATTGTTTTTTATGTACTGTGTAAGTGCATTTATTCCACAAGAGACACAAGCAGTAAGAGGCCTTGGTCTTTATATCCATAGACCTAGATCAATGCATCTGTCTTCTTCCTACTAGGCCTAGGCTTAGTTCCTAGGCCAAAGACGTCCCAAAGACGTAAACACACCCAGATATTATGTAATTTTCATGAACCTTCAGTGGAGTCAGTTTCCTTCGGCCAGCAATTAATGCGATTGTACTATCACACCTAGTAATAAATGCATGGAAAGCAGGAAGAGCATTAGACATTTCCACCCCAATTATATTTCCCACTTGATTTACGTCAACTAGTCTTCGTTTGTTCCCAGAACCTATATAAAATAAAATAAAATAAAATAAAATAAAATAAAATAAAATAAAATAAAATAAAATAAAATAAAATAAAATAAAATAAAATAAAATAAAATAAAATAAAATAAAATAAAATAAAATAAAATAAAATAAAATAAAATAAAATAAAATAAAATAAAATAAGATAAAATAAAATAAAATAAAATAAAATAAAATAAAATAAAATAAAATAAAATAAAATAAAATAAAATAAAATAAAATAAAATAAAATAAAATAAAATAAAATAAAATAAAATAAAATAAAATAAAATAAAATAAAATAAGATAAGATAAGATAAAATAAAATAAAATAAAATAAAATAAAATAAAATAAAATAAAATAAAATAAAATAAAATAAAATAAGATAAGATAAAATAAAATAAAATAAAATAAAATAAAATAAAATAAAATAAAATAAAATAAAATAAAATAAAATAAAATAAAATAAAATAAAATAAAATAAAATAAAATAAAATAAAATAAAATAAAATAAAATAAAATAAAATAAAATAAAATAAAATAAAATAAAATAAAATTAAATTAAATTAAATTAAATTAAATTAAATAAAATAAAATAAAATAAAATAAAATAAAATAAAATAAAATAAAATAAAATAAAATGAAATGAAATGAAATGAAATGAAATGAAATGAAATGAAATAAAATAAAGTAAAATAAAATAAAATAAAATAATTGACTGTGGTCGTGGACATCACCAAAAGTAAAAAATCACACCTGTGTCCGGACTTCTGACAACGAGAACACGTTGTTGTTCAGAAATGTTTAGAGCATACTGACAATGCAGCAGGTTTTTTGTATTGACATCTTCTTCTGTTTACTGTTGATCGTCCACGGGGTTTGTAATGCCAGGGCGGCCGTCTACACTAGGCATAACAGTGCACGTGTCTTCACATACCACAAAACAATTTTTTTTTAAAATTTTATTTATTAGTAATGGCATATAAAATACATTTTAGACACATATAGTTAGATTATTATTAAAGGTTTGAAGTATAAGTGTTGCCACTTGTGCACTTCAAACCCTTAATCATAAATTACTATTACACGTTACATTCTAATAATAGGTACATTAGGAACTAAGAACACATTATGTTATATAATTAAATCAATAAAGTACATACTTTAAACAATAAAGTACAATACTGCAATTCAGTTTTAGCAAATGCCAAAGTACCAAGACTTGACCCCAAAAGCTCCGGACCCGTTTTTTGCCGCAATTATTTCTGAGAATCTATGTGTGTGTTTTCACGTTATATAATATTAATTATAATTACTATTTAGTTATTCATCATTCTTTTTATGTCGTCGTCTGGTGCATCCATCAGCCACGTTTTAAGTTTGATTTTAAATTGTTGGTTGCTTTTACATGTTTTCAGTTCTGCAGGGATGTAGTTGTAGATTATAGGGCCAAGATAATATATGTGTTTCTGTAAAAGTGTTTTTGTGACGTGTGGGATAACCAACTTCTGGCGGACCTTACTTGTCGTGTTTTTACCATGAGTTATTTCCTTATAGAGCGATCTGTGTGTTCGAATGTGTTGCGCGACTACTTTCACATATAATTTTCTAACTGTCAGAACCTTAGTATTTTTAAAGATTTCGTCTTTAATATTCGTATTTAATAACTGGGTGAATGACAAATCTTCTTCGAGTTTGGAATTTTTTTTTTTCACATCCTAACAAAATACAAAAAATAAATTAATCTTATCGCAGTGGAGAAGTGATCTATTTGCATACCAGCTATGCATAGACGATTGTTTTGTGGTATGTGAAGACACGTGCACTGTTAGGACTAGTGTAGATGGCCGCCCTGGCATTAAAAACCCCGTGGACGATCTACAGTAAACAGAAGAAGATGTCAATACAAAAACCCTGCAACATTGTCAGTATGTTCTAAACACTTCTGAACAACCACGTGTTCTCGCTGTCAGAAGTCCGGACACAGGTGTGAATTTTTACTTTTGGTGATGTATGTCCACACTCCACAGTCAATAATTTTATTTTATTTTATATAGGTTCTGGGAACAAACGAAGACTGGTTGACGTAAATCAAGTGGGAAATATGATTGGGGTGGAAATGACTAATGCTCTTCCCGCTTTCCATGCATTCATCTGGGTGTGATAGTACAAGCGCATTAATTGTTCGCCAAGGGAAACGGCTCCACTGAAGGTTCATGAAAACCATATAATATCTGGGTGTGTTTACGTCTTTGGGACGTCTTTGGTCTAGGAACTAAGCCTAGGCCTAGTAGGAAGAAGACAGATTCATTGATCTAGGCCTATGGATATTTAGACCAAAGCCTCCTACTGCTTGTGTCTCTTGTGGAATAAATGCTCTTACACATTACACTAGGAAAACGCTCTGTTTGACGCGTCGATAAGCGAGCGCGTCCATATCTACGAACGTTCCGGCGAAAAGATCTCAAAGCTAATAAAAACAACAATAACAACAATTCAAGAATGCATTTCAAAATTTTTCCTAATTTCCATAGCTATTATACTTCCCGATATTGTTAAATGCAGTGCAATTTGCGTTGCTAAGAATTTTCGTTGTCTGTCTAGTGTTTTCGCGGCGGTCCTCCACCGTTACTAACAGTTATTGAGTGTAACTTTGTAACTTTTCGAACGATTTTGCCTTAAAACTATACACCTTCAATCCACATTGAGGCTTGTGGATGGTTCAAATTTCAAGTTGATCAGATTTTCCGTTCGACCGCTATCGACAGACATAAAAACAAAACAAAAAACAAACAGCATGAAGTGCCATAAGAGTCTTGTACGCAAAAAAAAAACAAAAAAAAACAAAACGAAGTGCCATAAGAGTCTCGTGGAGACGCTCGCTTCGCTCGCTTAATAAAAACCAAATAAAGACCCTTAATTATACTAGGAAAACGCTCTATTTGACGCGTTGATAAGCGAGCGCGTCAATATCTACGAACTTTCTGGCGAAAAGTTTTCAATGCTAATACGAACATGTCGAGGTGGTCTTATTTAATTAGCTATCACTGTTAATTAAATTCACAACTCGCTTTGCCTTTAAATATAATTTTATTTGTTTCATCAAAATACACACGTTCCAATCTTCTTCCTTCCAACAATCACTAAAAAACATAAGCTAGCCACCATACACCGCCACCTATATACTGTGTTTGGCTAGGCCACAACAACTCTCCCCCCTACAAAAAAAAAAAAAAACAAGATACGTGAACTGTAACATGCACTCTCCCCTATTACTACTTTACACATTAGTCACATTCCAAAAATCTCCGGGCAAGGTACTCGGATGTGGAGACAACCTTCCTCTGTGGACGGCGTCTCCGTCCTGGGTCGCTTTCTTCGACCTCCTCTGCATCGCCGTGGCTGCTCTGCCATTCCTCTGAACGATTGTAATCGTCCATGTTGTCCTTTTCACCATCGCCACTGCGACCTCCGCTGTCAGGAAAAGATGCAATGTGACTGTGGTCATCTCCATTTTCATCGAACATGCTGAATTGTGCAGAAGGATGACGATTGCGATCGCCTTTACCGTTCCGTTCAACATCACCACTGCGGCCTCCGCTGTCGGGAAAAGATGCAATGAGACTGCGGTCATCTCCATCTTCACCAAACAGACTGGAACTTATGGAATAACGACGATTGTGATCGTCATTGTCTTCCTCTTCTTCTCCGTCTTGCTGATGACTCTCATTGTTGTCGCGGTTACGTTGTGGAGCATGGATAAGCTCACTAACGTGCACTTTAATGTGTGTGCCAGTGGGTGGGATAGTTTCCAACAATGCAATGGATGGGTTGGGGAATTGTATGATTTGATACGGGCCAATGAACTTGGCGGCGAAACCTGCATGAAAATGGTTAATTGCATCGGAGTGCTGATGATTTCGTCTCCTTACAATATCGCCCATCGCAAATGTATGTTCCTTCCGATTCTGATTGACTCGTGTGATGTAATTAGCCTGATACTTTCTTGTGTTCTCAATTGCTTTCTGCCGAGTCTTTACAACGTCTGCTACATTCTCCTTCACGTAAGAGTCTTGTTCCCAGTCCCCTGGATGTAAAAGTCTCCTTCCTATCATTAATTCAGCTGGGGTGAATTGAGTGGCTTCATTTCTTCTAGTTCGAAGTTGAAACATAATTCCCGATAATGCCTTGTCCCATTGTCGGTGTTGGCTGACATCGTCTATGAAAATTCGTAGCTGCTTTTTAACTTCTTGGTTCCTTCTTTCATCTGGATTCGCCTGGGGATGATAGATTGGAGTTGTCCAGCGTTTTGTCATCCATCGTTTGTGGGCGTTTTTCCAACTTCTAGCATTAAATCTGGCATCGTTATCAGAGATAATTGCGGCCGGATATCCCCAACGTGGAAACACTTCCTCCTCCATCAGCTTGATAATTCGACCTGTGTCAGAGCTTCCCATCGCAAATGCCTCAACCCACTTAGAAAAAACATCCGTCACGGTCAATATATATTTTTTCCCAGTTGAGGTTTTAGGATAGGGACCCATCAGGTCCACACTAAGAATCTCTCCAGGAAAGTGGGCTAATCGAGGCTGTTGTAGACCTAACAAGTGTCCAGGATGGGATTTCTTTTCTTGGCAAGTTTGACAAGTACGGACATATTCCCTCACGTCTTTGGTTAAACCCTTCCAGGTCACTCGTTCCTTGATACTCCGAGCAGTTTGTTTCCAACCCGGATGGCCAGCGTCACTACTATCATGGTACATAACCAGAACCTCTTCTACCTTGTCCCGTGGGATGTACAGACGGTGAACTGGTTCACCGTTGACCACCACTACCTTGTGAAGTAGTTCTTGCAAAATAGAGTACTCAGGCTCCAATGTTGCCCTTACGGGACCCTCTCCATTTTTGACTAGGTTGATGAGTTCCTGTATTGCGGGATCATTGGCTTGCCATTGACGAACTCGGCTCACTAGACTTCTTGTAGTATTCCCAATACATAAGAGTATGGGTGGCGAAAAGGTGTTACAATGACTATGTGACGAAGACTGTCTACAATCTGCTCCGGGCTCAACAGTTAGCTCCGCTCCAACAGGACAGCGGGACAGGGCATCTGCGGCTAAGTTGGAACTTCCCTTTACATGTTGAATAGAAAAGTCAAACTCTTGAAGGGCGATGGACCAACGCAGTAACTTTTTGTTTTTTGATTTCATACTATCTAACCACAATAAAGCATTACAATCAGTCCTCAACTCAAAATGTCTTCCCTCTAGGTAGATTCTGAATTTGTCAGTTGCCCAAACGATAGCAAGACATTCCCGTTCGCAGGTGGAATAGGCCTGTTGACATTTAGTTAACTTGCAACTAGCATATTTTATTACTAAACGCTGATCTGGCTTTTCTGGTACAGTTTGGTACAAAATTGCACCCAATCCTACCAGACTAGCGTCAGTTTGAAGAATTATCGGCTGATTGTAATCAGGACGATTTAACTTCGGAGCAGTAGCTATCAACAATTTCAATTTTTGGAATGCATTTTCTTGTTCTTCTCGCCAAGAAAACTTGCACCCTTTCACCAATAAATCGTGCAACGGTGCTGAAACTTCCGTCCGATCTGGAATAAAGTTGCCATACCATTGAACCAGGCCCAGGAAACGCTGTATGTCACGGACAGACCTAGGTCTTGGAAAGTCACTAACTGATGCTAACTTTTCAGGTTGCATGTCCAAGTTTGCATAATCGAGAACGTGTCCTAGAAAGTCTATCTTTGTAAATGCAAATTTGCATTTTTTTAATTGGCAAGTAAGCCCTGTTTGAGCCAATCGTGCCAACACCTTTTGAATATGAACCATATGCTCTTCGAATGTCGAAGAAACTATAATAATATCGTCAATATAAACCCTACAGAATGTTTCAAGGTAGCCTCGCAAGGTTTCATCCATTAAACGTTGGAACTCGGCTGGTGCATTCTTCAGGCCAAAGGGCATTACAGTCCACTGGTATGTTCCGCGAGGACACGTGAAGGCTGTCTTGTGCTTGTCCCGAGGGTCAAGTTTTATTTGCCAAAACCCAGATGTCATATCAAGGGCTGTAAAAAATCGTCCCTCTGAAAGTTCTTCTAGGGTCCAGTGAATGTTCTGCATAGGGTAGGGATCACTAACTGTCTTTGCGTTTAATTTACGGTAGTCGACACAAAGCCTCCAACCCTTACCTCCCTGTTTAGCTGCCAGTATTGCCGGTGACATCCATGGCGAGGAACATTTCTCGATCAACCCCTGTGCTTCAAGTTCATCAGTGAGTCTGTTTAATGCTTCACGCTTTTCTGGACTGTAATGATACTTAGGTGCAACAACGGGCACTTCATCGGTAGTCATAACTCTGTGTTGAACAGTACGAGCACAACCTAGCCCCTCTCTCAACACGTTCAAGTTTCTTTCCGATTTATTTGCCTCCGCTAGTAATAGTTTCCTCTCCGTATCACTCAACTCAGGGTTGATTACAAGATCTACTTCTGTTAGTTTAGTCTTAAGAGGTAAACCGCACGTGCTACTTCCAAGCCAGGGAACAGTTACGCGAGTGTCTCGGCCCAAGATAATAAACTCCCCCTCAAAGTCCAGTACAGCATTGGTTTGGTGGAAAAAATCTATTCCCAAGATTAGTTCATGGATTAAGTCTCGAATGATCACTCCACATATTGGCACAACCGTTGTGCCTATACCAGCTGTAGTTGTAAAATGCCCTATTGCTTGGATATTTATGTCAGCTCGAGCCAATTGGAGAATGGGTACGGTATTGTCCTGTGTTATATCTAAGCCTAGAGTGGTAGCCAGGCGATAGTCGAGACAGGTCACATCTGCTCCGGGGTCGAGGATACCTGTCAACTTACGGTTATTAATTTCGACCATAAAAGCAGTTTTTACCGAGTTCTGTTGAATGTATGAATGAATTGAGTGCAGATATTTTATTGGCGGAATGGTGGCACCCGGTCTTGACCATCCCGCTTCTCGTTTTCCATGATCACGCCCGCCTGGCAGTCACGAATCAAATGACCCGGCTTACCACAGCGATAACACACAATAACTCCATGATTTGTTATTCCTGAGGGCACCCTGTTGTCTTGCTGTAGGCCTATCTGATTATCAAACGAACTATCATAAGCCAGGTCTCTCTCTATCTGATTACCTTTAATTATCAACTCCTCGACTGTATGGGGTTGCTGAACACGGAAGAATGGCCTCAGTTTTCGGTCCAGCAACTCCAAAATAAGTGTAACAACAGACTCTGATGACCTTTCGGTTTCCAGTCTATCAAACAGTCTCGCCTTCCTACGTACGAATTGTTCGAAAGGCTGTCCCTTCTTTTGCGTATCACCGTAAAGTTTCGCTCTCAGTGTAGCCAAAAGGGAAAAGTTGTTATATTTACTGAGAAAACGTGAAGAAAAATCGACCCAAGAGACATTTTCCTCATTTATAATCCTAAACCAAGATTTTGCATCATTGGTTAAGTTGCCTCCAGCTATAGCTGTCCAACACTCAGGTGGAACATGGAAACGATGGAGGACATTTTCGATTACCCTTAGAAATTTTACAGGGTCCTCATAGTCTGCCCCCCTAAACTCGGGCAACATTAATTCCCAGGTATGTCTATCTAGTGACGTATAACGTTGTGCGAGTTTTTCGTCATACCAGGCTTGGTCCCATGGTGTAGATGCCGCTTGGGGTGTGAAAGCTGATGGCCATTCTGGATATATTGGTGTTGAAAAGTTTTTAGTATCCCTAGCCATTAAACTAGGATCCATATCTTCTCGTCGCATGGATTCATGTCCTTTCGTCTCTGCTGCCAGATCTAGATTCTTGTCTATAGGAAGACTCAACTCTTCTAGCTTCACTATTCTAGCATTGCTCTGGTTAATAGTTAACTTAATTTCTTGTAGGGAATTTATGATTTCTTTCAAAATATCTTGCTGGTCAGCCATAGCAAGAATAAGTTTGAAATTTGATGTCAAATTTCACTTACTATAAAATATCAATAACCAACTTTCTGTACTCACTCGGTCCTGTCACGGTCGCCAGTTGTCGAGGTGGTCTTATTTAATTAGCTATCACTGTTAATTAAATTCACAACTCGCTTTGCCTTTAAATATAATTTTATTTGTTTCATCAAAATACACACGTTCCAATCTTCTTCCTTCCAACAATCACTAAAAAACATAAGCTAGCCACCATACACCGCCACCTATAGACTGTGTTTGGCTAGGCCACAACAAACAACAATCAAGAATGCGCATTGCAAGAATTGTTCTTATTTCCATGGCTATTATACTTTCCGACATTGTTGTATGCAGTGCCATGTGCGTTGCTAAGAATTTTCGTGGTCATGTTTTCAACACCGTCCGCCACCGTTACTAACACTTATTGACAGCAATAGAAATGTAATTTCTGCCTCTAATACGTATTGGATCGCGTTTACATTAGTATATTCGTGACCGGACAAAAATTTACTATAAGATAGCTACCTCACATTTTGCCGTTACTGCGTTTTAGAAAAATATTTTCGAGTAACTTTTGTGTAACTTTGCCAATATTGATCAGACAGCCATTAAATGAACATATTCGTGACCGGAAAAAGCTTTAAAAAAATATGGCTAACTCACATTTTGCCGCCATTTTGTTTCAGAAAAATATTTTGCAGTAACTATGGTGTAACTTTGTAACTTTTTAAACGATTTTGCCTCAAAACTATACACCTTCAATCCACATTGAGGCTTGTGGATGGTCCAAATTTCAAGTTGATCAAACTTTCCGTTCGACCGCTATCGACGGACATAAAAACAACAAAAAAACAAAAAAAAAACAAACAAACAGAATGAAGTGCCGTTAGAGTCTAGTACGGTAGGAAAAAAAAAAAAAAAAAAAAAAAAAAACAGAACGAAGTGCCATAAGAGTCTCGTGGAAACGCTCGCTTCGCTCGCTTAATAATCTTTTATACAACTAGGAAAACGCTCTGTTTGACGCGTTGATAAGCGAGCCGAACTTTCTGGCGAAAAGATTTCAATGCTAATACAAACAACAATTAACAACAATTCAAGTATGCGCATTGAAAAAATGTTTCTAATTTCCATAGCTATTATACTTCCCGACATTGTTGGATGCAGTGCAATGTGCGTTGCTAAGAATTTTCGCTTTCATGTTTTCGCCGCGGTCCGCCACCGTTACTAACAGTTATTGACAGCAATAGAAATGTAATTTCTGCCTCTTATACGTATCGGATCGCGTTTTCATTAGTATATTCGTAACCGGACAAAAATTTACTATAACATAGCCACCTCACATTTTGCCGTAACTGTGTTTCAAAAATATATTTTCGAGTAACTTTTGTGTAACTTTGCCAATATTTATAAGATCGCCATTACATTAATATATTCGTGACCGGAAAAATCTGTAGAAAAATCTGGCTATCTCACATTTTGCCGCCATTTTGTTTCAGAGCAATATTTTGCAGTAACTATGGTGTAACTTTGTAACTTTTCAAACGATTTTGCCTCAAAACTATACACCTTCAATCCACATCGAGGCTTGTGGATGGTCCAAATTTCAAGTTGATCGGACTTTCCGTTCGACCGCTATCGACGGACATAAAAAAAAAAAAAAAAAAACAAACAAACAAACAAACAAACAAACAAACAAACAAACAAAAAAACAGAACGAAGTGCCATAAGAGTCAAGTGGAAACGCTCGCTTCGCTCGCTTAATAACATTTCATGATCTCAGACAGTAATGACAGCGATGACAGTCCCCTAGCTCAGTGACAGAGAAGCAGCTGCCAGCCATGTTAAGTCGGTAAAAAATTCAAAATTTGGTTCAAAATATCCTCGGTAAAGTGTGTTACTTAAGGGGGCCTGAACTTCTTGATCGATGACCCGTGCAGTCTGTCGCGGATTGAACCGACGTTCGAGAAGGCTGTGCTTAGAACAATAGAAATCTGTTAAACGATTTGACGATAAACAGTTGTCTTTTTTGGGGCTTCCAATTTCTATAAGACATAAATTTACTGTACAAGACATGAATTTTAAATGTTTAGTGTATCTGTTCGCTGTGTTTAGCCTGAGTCGAAGTGAATCTGACCAAGCAGACCCTGAGCGCATTATTGGAGGTAAGCCCTGTAAACTGAAACAATTCCCTTACGTCGTCGCCCTTTTAATCTACCACGAATTGCTCCAAGGCTACGGTCAATGCACGGGATCCATCATCGCTAGCAAGTGGGTAATAACAGCCGCACACTGTTACCGAGATTATATAACAGATAAAGGAGGGGATCTTAATAAGGCGGTGACGAAAGTAATAGCCGGCACTGTCGACTATGAGCCTGTAACTGCAAAACGGCAGTTAAGGAAATCAGTGCGACACATTCTCCACGAGCGTCACCCCTACCATGACTTTGATTTTGCCAACTGGGACATCGCCTTGGTCGAGGTCAGAGAACCATTCAACTTTAACGGGTTTGTTGATAAAATCACTATGGCCAGGGCTTTGGTCTTACCAATAAGACGCATCCATCTTATAACACTCGTATGTTTTACATTAACACTACGGCCACCGACTTTATGCATTGTCAGAAAAAATCATTTCCTTTGAGGGAAGAACACTTGTGCGTACACACCGTAAAAGTAGGCACTGCGGTTTATCATGGGTACTCTGGAGGTTCATTGGTTTACAGACGTTTTCAAGTAGGGGTTGATGTTGGCACAATGGGCCTCAACGACTATAATCCCTATGAGGTCTATTCGAAAGTCTCGTTCTTCGAAGACTGGATCAGAAGACGCGTCACCGAAATTCCACCAATAAAGACATTGAAGGTCATTCAGCCCCGATCTGAAGAGACGAGCTCAGCAAGCTCAGCAACCGTGGCCGGTGTCTCTGTGTTGACCATCGCGTTCTGGCTGAGCATTCTCGTCGGCAGTGATCGCACATCGGCGTAGACAACTTCACGAGACTGTATACCAATCTGATAAATAATAATAAAATTTCAAAGTAATTTACTCGTTCATGTCTTCATTTATTGACTATGTGTAAAGGTACGAGAAATGCATGGTTTCTGCAGAGCGGCGAGCCGCGTTTCACAATGCTTACTGAGACTAACGGTTAAAGGCGCGTTCAGACAGAATGACTATGGACTAAGACTAACAACCAGTGACTAAAACTCCGCCCCCCATATCTTACAAAGATATACACGCGACGACTTTAAAAGATGGCAGTCTTCGAGTGCTTTGACAAGTGAGTAGCGGAAATTTGAACTAGAATCATTGTTTGCAGCATCGCACAGTCGCGCACTGATGATGCTCATGATTGGCTGCTAGGACTTCGAAGTTCAAAGTCGCGTAGCGCAACGCAAGGTCAAATAACATGGAGTGAGTGCAAAAAAGTACAAAAGGTGTAGCCAAATCAAACGAACCTATTGTTTACATCGGTACCGGAAACTGTCAGTACAAACTCTGCGTAAAAGTGAAAACCTAAACAACACTTAAACTTAACTTGAGTCGGATGGTACGATTTTCATTGGCTGAACCGTTGAGTGAGGTAGGGGTCTATTGTTCAGGCCACCTTTTGCCAGAACAGCAGCCTACAAGAAAGGGTTCTATAATAGGGCTTGTAAATCGTGGAATTCTCTTCCACTTAAGATCAGGATGGCACGCTCATTAGATGTCTTCAAAGCGTCTTTAACGGAGCATTTTTTAAACATTGTTTTGTACATTTTCATTTTTTATTCTTTTTTACTTAATATTTAAAAGTTCTGTCTTATAATTATATTTTCATTCATATTATGTTTTTATGTTTTTTGGTTTGTTATTTGTATTTTGTATTTTGTATATTTCATTATTTATTATTATTATTATTATTATTATTTATTTTCAATATGTTATGACCATACATAATATAAGTAATACAATATATAAATCAAAACACACTGATGGTAGTGAGCAGTTAGAGCAAGCCCCATATACACATAGCATGTGTCTCACTACCATGTTCTTACAATTAGTTTCTAATACTACATTTCTAATGTACGTTGATGTTGTTATGTACAAGGCATTTACTTTGTGTTAAATGTTGCTAGATAATACAGTAGTAGTTGTTATTTAATATTTACAGTTCAAGTTTGTGATTTGATAACAATGCTTAACAGATCAAGTTATGTCAGGCGTGAATGTGTAAGTGTGCATGTGCTTGTATGGGTCTATGTGTGCATGTATGTTAGTGCGTGTGTTCCTTGTGTATGTTCTTGGGTCTATATACAAGTGTCGTTTACCAGGCTCTCAGACAATGACTCTCTAAGTTGCTTTTTAAATGATTTTATCTCCAGGCTTTTTACGTCTGAATTTAACTTATTGTACATGTTTGCTGCTCTACAGTAGAATCCATTTTGATATAAAGAAGTCCGGGCAAAAGGAGGGCACAATGTGACCCCTTTTCCGTACCTTGCTGAGCGGTAATTTAGCTGAATTCTATGTAACGGGTCTAGGTCTACCAAATTATTGAACATTTTTTTTAGGTATATAATATCCATTTCAACCAAGGTATTTTCAAGCGATAGTATGTTGCATATTCTATTCCTTTCTTTACTGTCACAGTCATGTCTTCGAGTAATAAATTTTGTGGCTCTGTTCTGAATGCTCTCAAGTTTCTGTATATTACACTTGGTGGTGGGATGCCACGCAGGACATCCATACACTAATACGGACTTAACTAAACATATGTACACAGTTTGCTTAACCTTTGGCCTGGCACTGTACAAGGTTCTAGAAAGGAACCCCAGGAGTTTTGCAGCCTTGTTCCTGACTATTTCCGTTTGAATGTTCCATTTTAAGTCTCGAGTAATAGTTATGCCCAAGATGTTTATACATTCCACAGTTTTTACCTTACTATTGCTTATGTGATAATCAGAGTAATTATGTTGTTTTGACTTTGTAATACACATGTGGTGACATTTTTGCTCATTCAATGACATGTAATTGACATGACACCACAATTGAATGTTGTCCAAATCATTTTGCAGTAAAGTAACGTCGTCCTGCGAGTTGATGACTCTGTACAGGGTACAGTCATCAGCATATTGGCGGATTTCGGAATTTACACATTGTGGGAGGTCCATCATGAACACTGTAAATAGCAAAGGGCCAAGAACCGAACCTTGCGGAACCCCGGAAACAACACTAAATTCACTGGATTGGGCCCCGTCGTAGGTCACTCGCATGCTTCGTCCGGACACAAAACTTCTAAGCCAGCTCAGCGTACTTCCATTGATGTTATAGCTTTGAAGTTTCTCCAGGAGTCGTTTGTGTGGCACGCGGTCGAAAGCTTTCGCCCAGTCTAGTGTGATTACATCCACCCGATTTCCAGGCTTTGCATCAATTGCGAACTGCCAATCATCCACAACGGCGGTTAACATTGTGACGCACGACCTTCTTGGCAAGAACCCGTGTTGATGTTTGTTGATCGCTTTGATGGTTCTCAGATGGTGCAGTATTCGGTAGTTAACCATTTTTTCCATAATCTTGCAAACAACAGATGTAAGAGAGATTGGACGGTAATTTTTGGTGTTGCTTTTGTCTCCGCTTTTGTAGATGGGAACAACGTTGGCCTTCTTCCACTCTTTTGGTATTTCCCCACAGGCCATTGATACGTTGAAAAGATAACTGAGAGATGGTGATATTGCCTTGGCACATTTGTGAAGTATTCTGCTCGGAATACCGTCAGGACCTGTTGCTCCGTCCGGTTTGATGCGTTTTACGGTTTGACAAACGCTTTCGGTAGCAAAAAATATTGAATTTAGGTATTGATTGTTGCGTTTTGAGGAAAAAGGAGGAAACACGTCAGAGTCGTTGACTGGAGGATCCACAAAGTTATTTTTGAAGTTAGCAGAGAAAGCTTCAGCGATTTTTTTGGAGTTTGTTTCTTGAAGCCCATTTACAGTAAAATGTTGAGGTGCAGTGCTGCCTATCTTACCATGGATGTATTTCCAAACACGCTTTCCACCCCCGTCTCCTAATTTCCAGACATATTCCTCGTGAGCTCGTCTTGTTTCCATCTTCACTTCATTCCTCACTCTTCTGTACCTCTCCCAGTTTGCATCTGTGGTTGATTTTTGGTATTTACGGTAGAGTCTGTCTCGGTGACGTAGTTTATTTACAAGTTTTTTTGTTATCCACGGTGATTTCCTTTTGCCCTTTATATTACATTTAGGGATAGCGAAGTCTACGCACTTCCAGAAAGCTTTCTTCCACTCCACCCATAGGACTTCAACGCTTCTGGGGTCTTTCGTGAAAACCGGCAAGTGTCTGGAGAACGATCTTTCCAACATTTTCCAATTGGCTTTGGCAAAGTTGTAAGATTCTCTCTGTACTTCTTTGACCTTGGGTAGCTGCCATCGTACATTAAACTTTATTGCCTGGTGGTCACTAACCCCGGTTACCACCTCCGTGCTGGTTATCTTGTCCGAGTTGTTCGTCAGGACGAGGTCAATGATGGATCTCGAGGATTTCGTTATTCGAGTTGCGCCTTTAACCATCTGGTGAGGAGTGACGTTGAGGAAAGCGGTAAGGAATTGGTTGGAAAGTGGATTGCGTGGAAAGGCATGATCGTTTTGCCTCCAGTCAATATCTAGGTTGAAGTCACCACATAAGACAATAGCGCTGTAGTATTGTTGAATATCCTGAGCCTTGTTTATCGAATTAATCAGTTCTGTATTTGTAGCTTCATTTGAATTTGGCGCCCGATATGCCGATCCCACTAGTATCTTCTCCTTACCACAAGATAGCTCCACCCACACTGCTTCAGAGTTTGTTTCCAGCTGTTCTACACGTGCAGGCTTTAATTCGGGTTTGACAGCTATGAGAACGCCCCCATGTCTTCCACTCAAGCGGTCCTTGCGAAACACGGTGTATCCACTAGGCATTGCCTCTGCATCAGTGATAGAGGAATGAAGCCATGTTTCACACACAAAGATAACAGCGGGATCTGTGGCCTCAATCCAGGTTCGGATAAGCGGGCCTGACTTTTTGTTAGTTAAACTTCTTGCATTAAACGTCAGACAGGTAACTTTTCCTTTCGTGCGGTTATTTACATTTGTGTTGTATTGTACATTATTTACATTGGCGTCCCCCCTTAGGTCATCCAGAGAGCCCCCCATTGGCGTGTCAAAGAATGATTCCGACAAATTTGGCATAACACATTGCCAGCACGACCAATTAGCATTCCCCCTCTTAAATGACCTGTAGGCTGCAGACGACAAGTCAGTGCAGGTCCTGTGGGTTTTCTTTTGACATAAACTGCATTCTAGAAATAGTTGGTTACGTCTTCCGGATGTGAGGCAGATATTGCAGATGGGGGCGGGACCGGGGTTTAACTCAATGTCACCGCTCAGCGCTAATAACAACACCCCCGCTACAACGAGCCTAAAGGTCGACTCCACGGGGTGCCGCCTGGCCTTCACTGACACCAGACCACATCTTGCAGGCGTTATTTTCCTACTAGCAGTAATGCTTAGTGTTAAGGAAGATATTTTGCAATTACTCACTATTAGCATGTTCTCCAGTATCGGTTGTTGCATAACAAGATTCTTCTTCCTTAGCTCGTTCTCCTGATACCATTCACACTTATGTACAACACTATTTACAAGAACAAAAGCGAGCACAAGCCGCACACACCACAGAGCACAACCACCACTTGTCGCCATATCGGACGGACTTGTATTGTTATCATTATCATTTGCAGGTTCTTTTATATATTTTTATAATTTATTTGTTCATTCATATATTACTTAGATTTTAAGAAATTTTAGAATGGGTTGGCAGTCACTTTGTGTGTTTGGAGCTGTGCTCTTTTCTGCCAACCCCTATTCACTTTTGTAATGAATGGGAAAAATAAATAAATAAATAAAAAAAAAATATTCTTCACTCAACGGTTGAACTACTGTGACGTTTCACGCAGCGATTGGTTTTTACTAACGCTTAACAATCGTAAATAACAACAATGAACTTTCTTAATCACTCGGTCTTAAACACTAATCACTTTTGTGTAAACCCGTCTTTAAGTCGCGTTCACAATGCTTAAACGATTCAAGGTTGAAGTATAGGATTTTACATTATACCGTTCACAATGATGAATGATTAGGACAAGTGACTTAACTTCTTAGGCACTCAAGGTCAGATTCTTAGTAACAACCAATCAGCGATCGGTAAATCACACAATGTCGGCCATTGAAAATAGTCAAACACGTGTTTGTTTAGTTAACATGTAGACTACTTGGTATTGTTTTGAAGTCTTCCGGTTCCGGTTACGAATTTCTTTTGTCTGTCATTTCGCACGTTGGTACAAGTAAAATTCTACTTACCAGTTATCAAGAATAGGAAATCGGCATTCATAACTGCCAACTGTGCTATTAGATTTAATTCTTGATCCATTTTTCACACTTTTAACACGTAATCAACTACGTCTCGGCACAGTATAAGGAGCATACATTAGCGAAACTTGGGTGATATTCCATCGGCAAACTCCTGCGCGCGCAGGGCTTTCGTGAGAGATTTGTTCGTTTGATGTACTAGCATCATTAGACAAACAAACCATTAAACGTAAGAACCTTCGATACACCATCTTAAAAAAAGTGCACTTCATCTGTAAATTGCGCCAAACTACGATGATTCAGACTTTCACCTCTTTGTAAATCGTCTTTAGAACAGCCCATAAAACGAGCTTATTAGTCACTTCTTTAGAATCGAGCAATGGAAGCTAAACCAGATATCCCTGGACCTAATTCAAATGTCTTAAGTATACGTGAACTGAGGGTGACATTATGCCACAAATATTCGTAGGTCTGCTGCCGAGTGAGAAGAGGGACAAGGACTGACCCTTCTGGTACGCCACGTCTGACTTCGCGCCACGACGACCGAGAGGGAGAGAGAGAGAGAAGAACGAAGGAACAGCTTCCAATGAACCAATGAGCAATAACCTATAAATTAAACAGAACTTAACACACTACATTCCTCCCTTCACACAAACTTTCCGTATACAACCAACACCCGCCGTTAGTTAAACCGTTGCCCTTGATTTTAAATCGGAATTCCATATTAATTTAATTTTAGCTGCTTTATGCTTTTGGTTAGACAACATGACATCGAATTAACTGCGAGTTTCGAGAAATACCTACAGCAACAGTGTGTAAGTTTGCAAACCAATTCCATGATTATGCGTCTATTTACAGATATCCCAGTAATTCTCCACTCTTAGAAATACTACAAAACTTCGTCCATTTTATTAGCTTGTCGCTTAAAACGTATAAAGTGACGGTTTATTTATTGCCATGTAAATTGAAGTTAATTTGTATTAAACTTTTGTACAGTCCTATCTACAAAATAAAATAGTTCTGTTTTGTATGCTATTTCGACTCGATGATGACCAAACTCTGACAGCATTTTTCCATCGAGTAACATTAGGAAATTATGTAATTAAAACTTCAAATTATGGACACCCCTGACTATGTTCATGTTTATGGATTAAATATATGCTTATTAATAAGGGGGCTTTACTGATTTTGGTACCATGCATACAAACATTTCGTTTTCTTACATTGTTTACATATTGATCCTAATAAGAAATCCAGCATTTTGGGCACCCTTTTAAAAGAAATTATTCATTTACTGTTTGTAATACGTTGTATGAATAGTTATACTTCTATATGGATCTTTTTCCAATCAGGATGTGCCAAAAATTGCATGTAACAGTTACATACAGTGGTAAACATTATTAAAACTTAGCTGTCGGGTTTCGCCGCGTCCATGGATAAAAAAGTCCTGACGTTTCGGGCCGATTGCACGGTCCATCTTCAGAGGAATAAAAACTCTAGAAGAGTACACACACGGAACAAACCTACTCAATCCAGCCCGTCCGTGTGTGTCAACCCAAACCAGTCGTGCAGTTAGTTTTATTCGTTAGCTGGCGTCTGCGCACTGTCTTCCCGCCCAGCTATTGACGTCACTCTGTTCAAATCCCGTTTTAGCCGCTCTATGGTCGGTTTCCACGTTCTACTAAGTTTCAAACCATCTTCACGGTTGAAATTATCCGGGTGCTTTTCAATTTCCACCGCCTCCCGAACAAGACGAGGCCTGTAGTTCTGAATAGCCGCCAATACCCGGGTTTCTTCAAAGTTGATGCGATGACACTTAGTAACGCTATGCTCCGCCAACGCCGACTTGTCAGTATGCCCTAATCTTGTGTGGCTCATATGTTCTTTAAGGCGAGTGGATATTTTTCTGCCCGTTTGTCCTATGTATACCTCATCACAAGCGCCACATGGTATTTCATATACCCCCGGTACATCTAAACGTGGGAGCTCATCCTTAACCGGATTAAACATCGTGGAAAGCTTTCTGTTAGTACTGTAAACAGTATGAATACCTTGTTTTCGTAACAGTTTGCCAATACGATCTGTCGTATTCTCAACGTACGGCAAGAAAGCACGAGAAACACGTTCCGGCTGTACTAGTGGCGAAGCTAGAGGTAGGGCTGGTGCACACGGTCTCTTTCGAAATGCCTGTGAAACCTCACTATTCGTATAGCCATTCTGTAGAAGCATTCCACGAAGTGTACGGCATTCATCGGCTAGATGTTCTTTGTCTGAGATTCTTCCTGCCCTACACGCTAACGTGTTCAAAACAGCGCGTTTCTGCCCAGGATGATGGTGCGAGTCGGCGTTTAGATATCGCCCCGTGTGTGTAGCCTTTCTATATACAGAATGACTAAGCGTGCCATCACACTTGCGCCTCAGTAACACATCGAGGAATGGGAGCTCTCCATTTACCTCAACTTCCATAGTGAACTTGATGTTATTGTTTAAACTATTGAGATAATTGAGGAAATTCGTTAACTCTTCCCTTCCATGGGGCCATACAGCAAACGTGTCGTCTACGTATCGAAAGTAATGCGAAGGTTTCAGTGTCGCATTATTTAAAGCATCAACTTCAAACTTCTCCATGTATAGATTAGCTACAGCAGGTGAAACAGGTGATCCCATGGGCGTACCGTCAATTTGTTTATAAAATTCTCCGTCAAACATAAAAAAGGTTGAGTTTAAAACAGTCTCCATCAATGTAGCAATATTTCCAGGATATTTTTCTTTTATCACATCAGCCGCTTCCTTAATAGGTATATTAGTAAACAAAGACGTTACATCAAAACTGACCATAATGTCTTGCTCATCTAAACGTATGCCTTGAACTATGCTTATAAAATGCAGTGAATCTTTTATATAGGAACTCGCATCTGACACCAAGGGCTGTAACTGTCTTGCTAAAAACTTTGACAAGTTGTATGAGGGAGCCTGTATTGCGCTAACAATGGGTCTCAGAGGGAAATTAGCTTTGTGGACTTTAGGTAATCCATATAAGCGTGGAACACGTGAATTAGACGGTAAAATCTGACGTTTAGTTTCATCATCCAGTGTTGACCGCTTTATACTGTCAACAATCTGCTTTTCAATTTTAGTGATAGGGTTGCGTTTAAGTTTCTCATATGCTGGATCTTTCAGTAGTTCATGAACTTGAGCTTTGTACTCCTGTTTTCATGACAACAGTAGCATTCCCTTTATCCGCGGAAAGTACTAACAAATCAGTTCTCTTCCTCAAGTTCTTTAACGCCCTGTGTTCAGCCCCACTAATATTTTGGCATGGAGGTTTTGCTAAACGAATAATTCTAGCTGTTTCTGCTCGAATTTCCTCCGCTTTATTACATGGAAGCCCCACAATAGCTGTTTCCACCCCGCATATGATGTCTTCCACAGGTATTTGTTTCGGCGCAATAGCAAAATTAAACCCTTTCTTAAGCACGGAAACAGTAGCCTCGTCAAAGGACTCATCTGTCCGATTGTAAATTACTTTGTTAACGTCAAGAGGTGTTGTCACAGCGTTGTGCTGTCGTTTTACGAGTTTATTAAACTTCGCTACTTGTTTGCGTGTAGTTATGGAATGACTCACCTCGGCGTGTTGTGCTGATGCCGAATCCACCTTCTCAAAAAGCACAGGATGCAACACACTTGCTAACCGTTGATGAGCCTCATACAGCTGTTGAGCATTCTTGTCTAAGTCACGACGTGTTTCACGAATCTCGGCTCGAAGGATGGCTTCACTTGCACGTTTCAGAATGCGACGTGTTGAAGGAGAATTTTTATGATATGTAATACGAGAAAAGTCAGGGACAACGTCACTATCCCTACACCGTAAAAGAAAACTAAGGTTACACAAAAGTTGGGCCTTCTTCGAACGCAACTTATCAAACTTCCTTGATAACATGGATATCTCCTCCCCGTAGAGGCGAGTTAAAACTTGTCGTAGGCTTTCGCGGCCGGAGTCATTATTAAAACTTGGCTGTCGGGTTTCGCCGCGTCCATGGATAAAAAAGTCCTGACGTTTCGGGCCGATTGCACGGTCCATCTTCAGAGGAATAAAAACTCTAGAAGAGTACACACACGGAACAAACCTACTCAATCCAGCCCGTCCGTGTGTTGTCCGTGTTATGTTTGACGGAGAATTTTATAAACAAATTGACGGTACGCCCATGGGATCACCTGTTTCACCTGCTGTAGCTAATCTATACATGGAGAAGTTTGAAGTTGATGCTTTAAATAATGCGACACTGAAACCTTCGCATTACTTTCGATACGTAGACGACACGTTTGCTGTATGGCCCCATGGAAGGGAAGAGTTAACGAATTTCCTCAATTATCTCAATAGTTTAAACAATAACATCAAGTTCACTATGGAAGTTGAGGTAAATGGAGAGCTCCCATTCCTCGATGTGTTACTGAGGCGCAAGTGTGATGGCACGCTTAGTCATTCTGTATATAGAAAGGCTACACACACGGGGCGATATCTAAACGCCGACTCGCACCATCATCCTGGGCAGAAACGCGCTGTTTTGAACACGTTAGCGTGTAGGGCAGGAAGAATCTCAGACAAAGAACATCTAGCCGATGAATGCCGTACACTTCGTGGAATGCTTCTACAGAATGGCTATACGAATAGTGAGGTTTCACAGGCATTTCGAAAGAGACCGTGTGCACCAGCCCTACCTCTAGCTTCGCCACTAGTACAGCCGGAACGTGTTTCTCGTGCTTTCTTGCCGTACGTTGAGAATACGACAGATCGTATTGGCAAACTGTTACGAAAACAAGGTATTCATACTGTTTACAGTACTAACAGAAAGCTTTCCACGATGTTTAATCCGGTTAAGGATGAGCTCCCACGTTTAGATGTACCGGGGGTATATGAAATACCATGTGGCGCTTGTGATGAGGTATACATAGGACAAACGGGCAGAAAAATATCCACTCGCCTTAAAGAACATATGAGCCACACAAGATTAGGGCATACTGACAAGTCGGCGTTGGCGGAGCATAGCGTTACTAAGTGTCATCGCATCAACTTTGAAGAAACCCGGGTATTGGCGGCTATTCAGAACTACAGGCCTCGTCTTGTTCGGGAGGCGGTGGAAATTGAAAAGCACCCGGATAATTTCAACCGTGAAGATGGTTTGAAACTTAGTAGAACGTGGAAACCGACCATAGAGCGGCTAAAACGGGATTTGAACAGAGTGACGTCAATAGCTGGGCGGGAAGACAGTGCGCAGACGCCAGCTAACGAATAAAACTAACTGCACGACTGGTTTGGGTTGACACACACGGACGGGCTGGATTGAGTAGGTTTGTTCCGTGTGTGTACTCTTCTAGAGTTTTTATTCCTCTGAAGATGGACCGTGCAATCGGCCCGAAACGTCAGGACTTTTTTATCCATGGACGCGGCGAAACCCGACAGCCAAGTTTTAATAATGACTCCGGCCGCGAAAGCCTACGACAAGTTTTAGTGGTAAACATGTTTATATTTTTATTTGGACACCCCTCTACCCAAAGTGTTTTTTGTTTTTTTATCCTAAAAATAAGAAAATACTACTATACATCAGTTTATGAAAGAATAATCACAAATGTTTAAATACTTTGAGAAAAGTGACAAATTCCAAGTTTTGCAAATCTCAACTTTGGACACCCCTGAGAGGCCAAATGCCCCAGCTGTCATGTGGCAAACAAGTGAATTATGAATTGTTATTTTTGTCTCTATCAAACTGCTATAGTGAAAATTTGCGCCGTGGGGGGGGAGAGTCGCTCCCTTAGCACATTATGGACTATTGGGCTGGGCAAAAGAATCCTTGAATTACCCAGAAAACATATTCCCCTTCCCCTTTCTTTCACCCGTCCTATCATCTTCTCAGGGCGCCATCTTTGCCTTCCATTCCACATACTTCAATCCCTGAACATCTCAGCTATTTATTCGTTTCGCATTCATTTCACTCAATTACTCTATTAATATTCCGCTGTAACTCCGCGCGTCTTACTGAGCGATCTTGCAGTTCCGTTCAACCCTATATTGTCCTCATCTACTCATTAAGAGTTCCCTCTAATGAAATATAATTGGTTATTAGACTCTTAACTTGTCTGCCATGTATTGTACAAAACATTAAGAACGAAATAATCCCTGTAGAATTCTATATCATATTATATTGACAAATTACCAATCATCTACAAAGTCGGTTTGTCTATCATGTATCATGTATTTCATCTATCCGACTGTTTGTAATACTAATACACATTCTTATTGTTTATTCTACACTGCATAATGCGATGATTAATAATAGTGAATTGCATAACTAGAACAATCAATTTTACAATCATTTAAGTTTGTAAACTTTGATACGATTTATGGAATTTTTAAATTAGAAATTGATTAAATTAAGTCTTCTTTGGCAATTAAGTTTGTATATTTTCTTAGGAGTTGCTTTTATGAATATTTTCTCTCTCAGTATTTCCTTTATTACATTTATTTATTTATTATTATTTATTAATCATTTCCATTTACTACAAAAGTGAATGGGGGTTGGCAGAAAAGAGCACAGCTCCAAACACCAGAGTGACTGCCAACCCATAATACATGATGATAATTGGGCTTAAGCCTCTCGTATTTAAGTAACGATGGTAATCTAGACGATGAGTGTGACATCCATGCCCAAGCCAGGGTTCGAACCTAGAACGTAGGGACCGACGCCTAATTAATGAACTACGCTGGTTCCCCTCATTAGAATAGTAAATACAAATAATTGAATGATAACTAAATAACTGAATAACTGAACCCAGCGTAATCTTATGCGCTATTTCGGGGACCCTACCGCCTTCCTCAACTACTTCGGTCTCTCGTTATGGATTATAAACTGCGCTCAAGGTACGAACGGATAGAGCGAATACGAAATATCACACGTGTTATAAAAATGTGACCCTGTTAGAGAATTTCTTTATTCCAATATATATGCAAATACGCCATATTGTTTTAGTTGGAGGGCAACTCTCGCAGTCAGCGAGAAAACAAATATAAACGTTTTCTTGGGGTTTTTATCAACTGAATGTTCAGCTATTCTCTCAACATTGAAACAAAAGCTGCAGCGCCCAGACTAGTTTTCAGAGATACTATGTGGATGTAAATATTCTTGTACATATTAAGGTCCATGTGTTCATATGTATGTATATAACATGCGAAGGAAGTAAGCTTTATTGCTGGAAGAGCGTTTTTATAAACCTCAAACAAAAATTCTCTCGTCCATTTTCAAAGCGATGGAAAACTTGTCATTGGTGTTGACAGGCATACTTTCATATTAAATACTTCGTTTACAAGCACGTTTTAACATAGCACGTGACAAAACCATGTACCCGCATACAAATAGCATCAATTACTTGGTTCAGGTAGAATACAGACACAATTAAAAAAGTGTCAGATAAATGAAAGCCTGGTGTATACGCGCTTTCACAGAGCGTATTTCAGCTTTAGGGGTAAGCTTTTCTGGTTCCAGGAAAATTTTCACTCGTGCAATTTTGCTTAGCTGTAAATAAAATATAAACAAAGGTTTCAATACGTGTACATTTTAAAAAAAAACATACAATCTCATTTTTTTAAATTATAAAAAATGCTGTTTTTGGCCTCGTGATAGGGTAATTATTTTTTCACCTAATTGATGTGATAGTGTTGAACACGTATCGGAGCCTTAAGTTGTACGTCCTCAAATAACGTAGGCGATTCTTTGTTTGTCCAACAGTATAGATCTGTTTGCTAGTTAACGCAGACGTTTGTGGGGTAGGTAAGTTTAAAATGCATCGACCTCGATCAAGTCTGAAGGGGTGTTAAATAAAACTTGGACGCGAATATGGTTACCACACCACGTATAACTGAGACTCGAGAAGAAATGTGAAAGAATTCTCTGTTCCACTGAATGAATACTGATGGTTTCTGTTCGCGCCTACCTCTCTAGTTTGTAATTTCATATATAGGTTTAAGTCTCTTCCGGTTGTTTACGTCACGTCCTTCTACGCCCTTCGCTCTTATCTCGATTTCCCCTCCCCTTGTGACGTATGCATGTTTTCGTGTTTGAGCTGCAATGTGCAGTCCCCAGTCTAGTTTCATCTCTCCGACGTGCCTGTCATCTCGCCTTCGAACCACTAGCGAACTCCGAGCGTCGAGCTCAACCATTAGTCTACCCGCTGCTGCTTGTGGTTCGAGCCTCTCTTGAGGCGTTTTTCTTACTCTTTCTTTCTTCTCCTTTCAACCCTGGGTTCTTTATTCTTTTCTTTACCTAGCAAACTACTACTAGTCTCTGCACTTCGGCATCACGCTATTCTCAACTTCACTGCATTTTCGGTAAGTTCATTTCAAAATATACAGTCCACTTTCAGTTCTTATTATACAATCTTTTCTCTTTACTTCCCCGCGCTAACATTTTTTGGTCCTCCGTCGTCCGAATCTTCAGCCAGTTATTCCATCAGTCAAAGCTATCTTTATCATTTTCTTTATTTTTTCTCTCGTCAGTTGCGTCGTCCCGCGCGGACACGTCACTCTCTTCCCTCGCGCTGCAACTCGTCATACAAGTGACGTATTCAACAATACACGTTGTTGTTTTGACAGTAAGGTCAGTGTGCTCAACTACATTCAGCTGGGTTTACATATAACACTGCTTGTGTTGACGGATTTCTCTCGCGTTTCTTTCCTTCATAATTTCTTGTGTTTTCCCCTCTGTTCATTATGGATGATCTTGTTTCTGAACAAGAAAAGCTTGTTGCTCAGCGCGAAGTCATTTTTGCGTCTGTCCAACGTACGTACAAAGCCTTCGCTAATTTAACACCTGATAACCTACACTTAAATAGGCCTAGGTTCGAGAAGTTGTCGACATTTGACTCGAGTTTTCAGCAGATACAATTGGCCATCGCGGCCATAAATTCACAACTTACTGCTCCTGCTAAACCCGTCGAAGTTGACAAGGTGTTTGAAAGTTTTGAGACAGTTTTGTACGCAGCACAATCTCGTTTTCTTGCTGCTGTCAAATTAAGTGAAAATAGCGCTACACCCGCGGATGTGGCTACAGCTTCTCCTAAGAATTATATTAATCTACCCACAATCGATCTTCCCAATTTCTCGGGAGATATTTCGCAATGGACCGAATTTTATTCTCTTTTCAAATCCCTAATTGACGGAAATGATTCACTCGACAACATACAAAAGTTTCATTACTTGAGAACTTCGTTGTCAGGCGCTGCTCTGACTACTATTTCCGGTTTTCAAATCTCCAATGAAAACTACCCTCTCGCCTTTCAGGCGCTGATATCCCGTTATCAGAATAAACGTTTGCTGGCTAGTTTGTATGTGCAGCAACTGCTGGACTTCACACCTCTGAAATCTGCGTCACATGCTAGCTTGCAAAGTTTTCTCAGCGTGCATCGTAACGCGATTGATGCATTGAAAGCATTAGAATTACCCGACCTAGGTGATTTTTTGTTACTCTCGTTGACCTTGGCTAAGCTCGACAGTTCAACTCGTAAAGCATTCGAGAACAAACAGTCTTCCCACACTACTCCTAATTACAGTTCGGTGATAGAATTTATCGAAGAACAGTCACGCACGTTCGAATTATGCTCTGTAGGTAAACCTATTGCCAGTCCTACCAAGGTTTCTTCCCCTGTGAAGAAACTGAATTCATTTATCGCTACTAAAGAAGCCAGCCCCTCTTCTGGCTCGGGACGTGAGCGCTCTGAACCCTCGCGCTCCGACGCCAACTCATCTTGCCCCGTGTGTAAATCTTGTCACACGCTTTATAAGTGTGAGACATTCCGCAAGCAATCCATTGATGACAAGTATCACACCTTGCGCCAATTGCGACGCTGTTTCAATTGTCTCGGCGCTCACATGAAGTCGCAGTGTAATTCAAAGAACGCCTGCTCCACCTGCGGAAGTAAGCATCATCACTCTTTTTTACACTCCACGAGTACTTCCGCGTACCAGGACAATTCATATGGCAGTGTTCCCTTAGATCGTGACGTCAATCCCTCTCATGACGTCAGCTCATCCTCTCAAGAAGCCGGTTCCTCGAATCGCGTTCTCTCCTGTCATCTCCGAGACACCACGCGCAGCCAACCTACTGTGCTGTTAGGCACCGCACGCGCTCTCATTCAAGATTCTCACGGACAATTTCAACCCTTTCGCGCAGTGCTGGATCCCGGCTCGCAAGTCTCTGCCATATCTCAGTCGCTGGTCAGGAAGCTGGGCCTGAAAGTTGAACCTACACACTTCGAGTTATCGGGGATAGGCCTTGCTGCTACTCAAGCACGTGGCACTGTACAGTGCTCCATTACCTCGCGCCTCTCCTCTCTCAAAACACTCATGGTTCGAGCTCTGGTTCTGCCGAACTTAACCAGTCACCTGCCGACCAGTGAAGTATCCTGTGACGTTTTCCAACGTTTCCAAGGAATGTGTCTTGCAGACAACCGTTTCTGCTCCCCGGACCGAGTAGACTTTCTGCTGGGTGCCGATCTCTACCCCGAAATCTTGAATAGGTCAGGTGACACGATCCGCGGCAACAACCCTACGGCCTTCAACACCATGTTTGGCTGGGTTGTCATGGGACCAACTCAGTCCAAGGAACCACCTTCCGACCCTCCTGTCTCTCTCTTTGTGTGTTCCTCTAGCCTCGAGCGCAACTTGCGCTTATTCTGGGAGGTAGAAGAAGTTCCTCGTCCCCCTGAAGAAGATCCTGAAGATCAATGGTGTGAACGTCACTTCAAGGACACCCACTCACGTGACGCGTGTGGACGCTACTCAGTAGCTCTTCCCTTCAAACCGTCGCGTCCCTCACTCGGAAGCAACCGTGAGGCCGCACTCCAGAGCTACCTGAGTTTAGAGCGACGTTTGCGACGCAACCCTCAGCACAACGCTGCTTATCAAGTGTTCATGCAAGACTATGAACATGCCCAGCATATGCAGCACGTCTCTTCCCCTGCCAGCTATATCATTCCACACCACTGTGTCCACAAACTCACGAGCTCCAGTACCAAGCTGAGAGTTGTTTTTAACGCCTCTTCACCGGACCAAGATGGCGTCTCTCTGAACCAACTCCTACTCAGTGGACCGAAACTCCAACGTGACCTATCCAGTGTAATCACTTCTTTCCGAACCCATTCTATCGTCATCTGTGCGGACATCCGTCAAATGTATCGCCAGATCCTTGTCAGCTCCTCGGATCGGGCCGTCCAACACATTTTTTGGCGACCTTCCCCCAGTTCTCCCGTCCTAGAATACGAGCTCAACACAGTCACGTACGGGCTAACCCCCTCTGCCTTCCAAGCCCAACGTGTTTTGCAGCAACTGGTGCGTGACGAAGGAGAACAGTTCCCGCTGGCTGCACATGCCCTCACGTCGCATACCTACATAGATGACATCGTGTCTGGCGCTGAAAATCTCTCTGAAGCCATCGCCCTCCAGAAACAGTTGCAAGCTCTCCTTGCGCGCGGCGGCTTCGAGCTTCGTAAGTGGGCGAGCAACAATCGTATTGCTTTGGCCACTCTACCTGAAGACCATCTCGAGACTCCACTCGTGTTCTCTAACGAAGATGAAGGCATCAAGATCCTCGGCCTACTGTGGAGCTCCAACTCGGATGATTTCTCTTTTCTCACCGTACCTTTCCAAGGAACTGTCACAAAACGTACGGCATTGTCCTACATCGCACGCATCTTCGATCCCCTGGGGTTTCTCACACCCTTCGTTTGCTCAATGAAGATCTTCCTCCAACAACTATGGCTGTCCCAGGTGCAGTGGGATGATACGCTTCCCGATCATCTCTCTCACGACTGGCTCTCGGCAGTCGCTGAAGTTCCCGCCCTTGCCAACTTTCATGTCCCTCGCGCCTTCCCTCGTGTTGGCCACTCTCATCGTGTCGTCGGCTTCTGCGACGCCTCCGAGAAAGCCTACGCAGCTGTGCTGTATCTGCAATCACAGACCAGCCCTTCCACCTGTGAAGTTCGTCTCGTGCGCGCGAAAAGCAAGGTCGCCCCAGTTAAACCCCTGACTATTCCGAAACTGGAACTATCGGCTGCTCTCCTGCTCACTCGTTTGCTACGTGACACCTTGCCCTCGCTGCTCCCCCTCGTCTCAAGCTCTGTTCATCTCTTCACCGACTCACGAATCGTGCTTGCCTGGCTGTCCACTCCCCCTCATCGCCTCAAGACCTTCGTCGCCAACCGCGTCGTCGAGGTGCTTGAGAGCACTTCTCCTGTCGACTGGCATCACGTATCGTCCGCAGAAAACCCTGCCGATTGCGCATCTCGTGGTTTGACCCCGACTCAGCTCCTTGAGCACCCTCTGTGGCTCTCTGGTCCCAACTTCCTGCATGCTGTTCAAGAGTTGTGGTCTCGGACATCACCCTCATTCGACTCCTGTGAGGAGTTGCCCGAACTGAAGCCTTCAGTACACGCATTCGTAGCGCACGTCGACGCTTTGGACCCTCTGCTAGAGAACTTCCGGAAATACTCCACACTTCTTAAAGCACAGCGTGTGTTCGCCTGGGCGTTTCGCTTCGTTCGCCTCCTTCTCGCGAGACGCTCACATGCTTCCCCTCTCCGTGGTACTGTCACTCCACTCGAGCTCAAGGACGCTCTGGATCTCTTTCTACGTCTCACTCAACATCACTTTTACGCCCCAGAAATTCGCCAGTTGAGCCAAGAGCGTCAAGTGTCCTCCAAGCTCGCTTCTCTCAAGCCCTTTCTCGACCCCTCCGGGTTTCTCAGGGTGGGCGGTAGACTACGTCATTCTTCCCTTGCTGAAGAAGCTCGTCACCCCCTCCTTCTCCCTAAGGAGGCGCACTTGTCGGTACTCATTTGCGATCACTACCACAAGATTTCTCTCCATTCCGGCCCTAGAACTGTTCAAGCGCTGATTCAACAACTTTATTGGATCGTGTCTCTGCGTGGCTTGCTTCGACAGCGCATCCATCGTTGCCTCTCGTGCCACAAGTTCCGTGCAAAGCCCTTGCAACCTCAGATGGCTGATCTTCCCGCCCCTCGCGTGCAGTGCTCCAGGGTCTTCTCCCATGTCGGGACTGACTTTGCCGGGCCCTTCATGGTCAAAACCAGCATGCGTCGGAACGCACCACTCACCAAAGGTTACTTGTGCGTGTTCGTATGCATGGCTACCAAAGCGGTGCACTTGGAGATGGTATCTGAGCTATCCACTGAAGCTTTCCTGGCCTGCTTCGATCGTTTTCTTTCTCGGCGAGGCCTTCCTGCTCATGTGTACTCCGACTGCGGGCGGAACTACGTGGGAGCAGCCAGACATCTGCGTGAAGTGCACGACTTTCTCTCTCGCGCGGAAGAACCCCTCTTCAGTGCTCTCGCCGTCCGCCAAGTCCACTGGCACTTCAATCCTCCCTACGCTCCTAACTTCGGAGGCCTCTGGGAGGCGGTGGTAAAATCCGCGAAGTCTTTATTGTATCGTCTCATTGGAGACAGCTCCCTTACACATGAAGAATATGCCACCCTCTTTGCACGCATTGAAGCCGTGCTCAACAGCCGCCCTCTATGCGCCCCCTCCGCGGACCCCCTCGAAGGTGTCGACTACCCCAGCCCCGGGCACTTTCTGATAGGCGCTCCCTTGCTTGCTCCTCCCGAGCACCTCTCTGACCCTGACGTCAATGTCAGACCCCTTGCTCGTTGGCACCGTGTTCGGCAAATTCATCAATCGTTTTGGAACCGCTGGAGCTCGGAGTACCTCAACACTTTAATGCAAAGGAACAAGTGGGTTCGTGGTAGTCCTAACCTCAAAGTAGGAGATGTCGTATTCTCACTCTCGGCATCTACTTCCCCCCTTTCCTGGCCGATCGGCCGAGTGGAAGCTCTCTTTCCCGGTCGTGACGGTGTTTCCCGCGTCGCCTCTGTTCGTACGGCGTCCGGGGTTCACACTCGACCAGTCAACAAACTGGTCACGCTCCCCTCCACCTAGGTGCGAAGGAGCTTTTCGTATCGTTTCTTCTTTCATTTTACTTGTTATATCAGTTTCGTTTTGAATTCTCGTTTTCTAGAAAAAATGATTTTTTTCATTTTTTGGTGGGCGGTATGTTCGCGCCTACCTCTCTAGTTTGTAATTTCATATATAGGTTTAAGTCTCTTCCGGTTGTTTACGTCACGTCCTTCTACGCCCTTCGCTCTTATCTCGATTTCCCCTCCCCTTGTGACGTATGCATGTTTTCGTGTTTGAGCTGCAATGTGCAGTCCCCAGTCTAGTTTCATCTCTCCGACGTGCCTGTCATCTCGCCTTCGAACCACTAGCGAACTCCGAGCGTCGAGCTCAACCATTAGTCTACCCGCTGCTGCTTGTGGTTCGAGCCTCTCTTGAGGCGTTTTTCTTACTCTTTCTTTCTTCTCCTTTCAACCCTGGGTTCTTTATTCTTTTCTTTACCTAGCAAACTACTACTAGTCTCTGCACTTCGGCATCACGCTATTCTCAACTTCACTGCATTTTCGGTAAGTTCATTTCAAAATATACAGTCCACTTTCAGTTCTTATTATACAATCTTTTCTCTTTACTTCCCCGCGCTAACAGTTTCTTATATTACCGAAGATCTTATTAACATAATATTCAAAGTAAAATCGTGAATTGCAGCCGGAAGTTCAACTTTTGAAACGCGACCTTTTGTGTTGGTAATTGAAGAGAATCCAAGTAATATCCATTGACTTGGAATGTTATTAGATGTTACGGAGCTCGTTTCAGTTATGTTCGCTGAGAATACACTCAAGTGTTTTGTTTCCAAGTTTACAACGAGATTTGCTGCAGCTTGGCCGCGTCCACGGATAACATGATATGTTATATGAAGCAGCAATGAGTACTACAGATGTCAGATAGGTTTAGCACTGACTGACATTACGTTGTTTTTGTGATAATATCCCTATAATATTACAAAATACCTAGACAGTTGGAATATCTTTAGATACAGATTGTACATAATATTTCTTGTCATAATCAAAGCGTTGTTCTTGTTGTTAAGTTTACTAGGAATAAGTATAATGATAAATGATAAACATAAAACAAAACAATAAACCAGGACGCGAGTTTAACACCATCTTCAATGGATTCGTACTACTATGGCGAAACCGTTGAGATTTATTTCATTTATTCAAATATCAATTTAAAAATGTAGTTAGTGTAAAGGTGCTTATCAAATACGTGTTAACTATTCTCGTTATTACTTTCCTCAAGAAGAAATTTTGAAAGAAGAGAGGATTCGAGTGTTACGTATCGGGAAAAAGGTGTAAACTTTGTTTTGTAAGTGCAGTTAATTATAGTTAGATAAATGAAAATATTAATTATTAGATGACTTGGGCTATCGTTCAGCACTTTTATTTTTACGAGTTAAATAAATACATTCTATAAGGAAAGCAAATATAATAACTGATACATATAGGTTTGACATTGAGAAAAACCACAGCTAACAGGTCAAATGTCATCGATGATAAGACGGGTTGTAATAGTTATTTACCAATAGTGATGGTAAACAGGATTCAGTAGCTCATAGACCACAGACATCATGTGTCTTACATTCTGCAGGAACCTCGTAACCCTAATGCTGCTAAGCAGTCTGTACATCATGGGTAAGTAGGTGTACATGAGATTATACAAACTATTTGTCCATGTTGGTGATATCAGCAAATATCAGGACAATAAATATTCAGAATTGTTCTAGAAAGCCGAGGTTTGCTTGTCAAGGTCCGTAAATCCCCTGGCGGGGGCTTGTCGAACTCCCAAGTCAGGTCGTACAATCCATTTCCATAATGTTAAAAATCACATTTATTCAAATGGGAGAATCATTCAGAAAAACAAATGAATTGATCTGTCAAAACCAATTTTGGCTCAAAACCGCATTACATTTAATTGAAATAATTTAATTATACTTGTAGTCTATCTAATTTTTAAATGAAGCATTCTGAAATAGAATTTTGCATGATAAATAAATCAGTTTTTGTAGTGGACACGAGAATGGCGATTTTCGTGCCCATGAGAAGACCTTACTTTGAGGTTTACCGAACCTCCGCTGGAGGATCGACGGACCTTGGGTTGTTGTCATTGCAGATCTTGAGGGCCGTGAAGGTATATTTCCCATTTACTGCTTTTCTGCTTCACGCCTAATAAACATATCAACACTGTATATCCTGCTATATATTGCTAAACATTTATATATTGCTAAATTTACATACTTTCTATTTTGTTTTACTTTTGTTTTTACTTTTTTTTACCGACATAATAATTATGATAACTGTTGCTTGTCCAGGTCCCGGGTTCGTGTCCTGTGAGGAGCTGAGTTGCAAGGACATGATAGCCTTGATGCGGCCCGGCGTGAGGGTGGGGAGGGGGAGGGACTGGCAGTGGGCTAATCAAGACGGAAACCCCCCCACAAAGGGAACAGTCCTAGCAGGTGAGAGGTCACACATTTACACATGGAATAATCTAGGGAAATGTTCCATGTGACGCATGGTAAGGTTTTTTTGTAGTGTACATCCTTTTACTTTATAAATTACAACAGTCCATTACTATTATATTCAATAAAGAATGCGTTTGGACCATATACATCAACCATCAACCGTGCGAAGACAGTTTTCTAATAACTTACTGATAGCTCGGTGTATAGAGACTATATTATGAAGTTTTTATTTTTCAAAAAAGTTAAGATTTTTCTTTGTGTCATAGTTCTTCACTTATTGTCATAATAAGAAATATAATTTCTATCTATTATACTTGTAGGATTGCGTTAACATAAAAATATTATGTTTTTAAAAGATGTTTCTACCAGAGACTCCGGTAGGCGCTACGGAGAGCCGGAGAATCTGCGTTCGATCTCCACTCGAGGCAAATACTTGTACAACAATTGCTAAATATCTAGATATATTGAGATACCAATTGTAATAAAAGCTCTTCCTGTCTGGGGATCGAACCCAGATAATCCGGTTCTGGGTACAGCGCTTTAACATTCAAGCTACCGGAGCCCCTTGAAGAAACCTCCATTAATTTGCCATTTGTTCTGTAAACATCGTATTATCAGTTAATCATACATATTATATAATAATATGTATTAGATGTTATATATTTTATATACCTATTTATTTACTCATTTTGTGAATTTTGTTATTGATAAATTTCCCGGTTTGAAATAGCTTTCCAGTGTTTTCATTTGTACATATCTATTTGGACGTATTATCATACGATGTATGATCTCTGCATCCACTCTCCTCTCGGTCCTTATCGGCCAACTATAACAGGCGTCTGTTTTGTTGTAGATAAGGTGACGACGGGATGGGTGCGTGTCCGTTGGGATGCAAACGAAACCAACACCTACCGTATGGGCAGCGACGACAAATGTGACCTGAAAATAGTTGAAGAAGGTACCGGTAAGCCCTCCCCCCCCCAACCCCCTCTTACACTTAATACATTTCAGATGATTCGTTTTTTAACGACGTACTAGACAACTATGATCATATGACGTCGGGGGGGTCATTGGAAGTGACAAGTAGCACGTAAAGGGGAGGACGTGGACTGCCGTTCGTCTGGCTTCACCACCTCGATCTGTCCGGCTAGGGTGGCCCTACCAGAAGCATACGCTTCCACCGGCCTAGCTCTCGGGATCACCAGTGCAGACAAACCTGCCCACCACGATAATGTAACAGCCCCTGCATTTTGAAACTAGATAACTTATTGTTTTATGCAGTTCTTTGTATTTCTTTATGACAACAGTTTTTTTTTAAAACACTACAGTTTTTAAGAGATGGGTATTCCACGCGTCTTTTAATGTTTGTATATATATATGTATTAATATGTTAACTCGTAGGTTTTCGCGGAACGATGGATGTGATATTTGCGATTTGTCGGGTTGATTGCCTCAAAGAAGGCCATTGTCTCAAAGAAGAGCACCTTCTTTGAGACCCTTTTGGTCCTCCAATGAACCGTTGTGTCGACGTTTCATCCAAGTAACATTGGCTATCTTCAGGACTCAGCTCTACCCTCGATGACATGTGACTGCTGATTGACGCTCTGTCAGTTCGCTAAGGCAGCAACAGAGTAATACCCTGCGCAATCGTGTACTTATGCCGAGTAATGCATACTCTCTATAAGTTCAATGAATTTGAACTGTTCATGGCGTTGTTATACTTGACTGATTGGGTTCTGCTAGTGCAATTTGATGTGGGTTTTGTGACTAATTCTAAGACTAGGTATGTTCTTATTGACTACTTCTTGTGCTGGACGGATCCGTTGTCTTGACTCGACTTTGTGCTATCTAGACTAGACGTTTGTAATTTGACTAGTTTATTCCTAACCTTAGTCTACTATTTACAGGTAATATCTAGGTTTGTGCGGCAATGGCTTGTCTTTTATGTGCTAGTTCCTATGCTACGTGTCCTAACCAATTGCACTAACATTGGTCAGGGTGGGTGGGGGGGGGGGGGGGGGGGGGGTTGAAGGGTAAAAACGGCAAAGCCTTTAACTAAACACATCAAGGCACATAACTAACTAAAAATTGAAATAAAATAAAATAAAATAAAATAACACATAACAATTTAGCAGCAAGCGCTACTAATCACTTTGGGTGACTTGTTGTCCTCCCTATGCCACCAGCAGATGGAGACCATCTTTGGGGCAGGGGTATTTATGCTTGTTTACCTGATTGTTGGACCCAATGTTCGACACTAATGGGTTGGAATGTTTGGCAGCTCGGTCGAAAAAGGAGGTTGACATTTTCTGGAGTAACTCATGAATGGTAGGTACTCCAAATCCTTTACGTATTATTTCGTTATTGACGAACCAGGGTGATTTTGATGCGATGCGAAGCATTCTTTTTTTGTACTTTGTAGTTTTCTTATGTAGGTTCCCGCTGCTGTGGCCTATACCGGAGATGCGTATGTGATGATATGTCTGATGAGAAGTTTGTAGGTGAGAAGTGCATTACTTATTGAAAGGTGGCTGTTTTTGTTAATCAGAGGATAGAGTAAGGCTGCTCTGGTATTGACTTTTTGAACGATTCCTGTAATGTGTGCTCTCCAGGTTAACTTAGCGTCCAGTTGGACTCCTAAGTATTGGGCTTGATTACGTTGGAGAATAACTTCATTAAAGTGTGTAAGGTCGTCATGGTCGTTTTTGGTTCTCTTTCTCGTTTTGGAAAAGAGTACTGTTACACTTTTGGTTACATTTATTTTTACACGCCATCTGCTATACCATTTTTCAAGGATATGTAGGGCTGTTTGAAGTCTATCATAGGCTGATTTGGCCATCCATGACCTAGCTAACAAGGCCGTATCGTCCGCGTATAACGCGTAAGTCACTCCTGGTATTTTGGGCAAGTCATTGATATATATTGAAAACAGGATAGGTCCCAGGATGGAGCCTTGTGGGACACCTGCATGTATAGGACGAAGGGAGGAGGTGCTGTTTCCTTATGAAACTTGAAATTGTCCTGTGTGCACTACCCTTATAACGGGGCTGGGGACCGCTGTTCTCGTTTCTCATTGGCTACCTTTCGGCCAATGAGAGCGCTGGTCGTATCGTGGCACTCGCTGCAGAGGCTCTGTCTACGAGCGCCTCTCGCGCTTCTCAGCTCCCGGCCGATTGCCGATCGAACTCGGGGCAAGTCGACACAACGGTCCTTTTGAGGACCAAAATTGTCTCAAACAAGAGCGTGGCAGTCAACCCGAAAAATCGCAAATATCATTAAGCGAGCGTCTCCACTTGACTCTTATGGCACTTCATTCTGTTTTTTTTTTTTTTTTTTTATGTCTGTCGATAGCGGTCGAACGGAAACTCCGATCAACTCGAAATTTGGACCATCCACAAGCCTCGATGTGGATTGAAGGTGTATAGTTTTGAGGCAATCGTTCGAAAAGTTACAAAGTTACACCATAGTTACTGCAAAATATTTTTCTGAAACAAAATGGCGGCAAAATGTGAGATAGCCATATTTTTTTAAATTTTTTTCCGGTCACGAATATGTTCATTTTATGGCGATACAATAAATATTGGCAAAGTAACACAAAAGTTACTCGAAAATATTTTTCTGAAACACATTAACAGAAACATGTGAGGTGGCTATCTTATAGTAAATTTTTGTCCGGTCACGAATATACTAATTTAAACGCGATCAGATACGTATTCAAGGTAGAAATCACATTTCTATTGCTGTCAATAACTGTTAGTAACGGCGGCGGACCGCGGCGAAAACAAGACACCGAAAATTCTTAGCAACGTACACTGCACGACGTCCAACAATGTCGGGAAGTATAACAGCTGTGGAAATTTAAAAAAAATTTGCAATGCGCATCCTTGAATTGTTGTTAATTGTTGTTTTTGTTATCTTTGAGATATTTTCGACAGAGCGTTCGTAGATATGGACGCGCTCGCTTATCAACGCGTCAAACAGAGCGTTTTCCTAGTATATATATATATATATTCATAGTAATTGACTTGTGAAGAGTTAATCTCAAAAAGGTACATGACTTAAATGTTCAAAAATGGTAAATGAAGCCGCTGGTGACGACCGAAAGAAATGTTGTATCCCACTAAATGATATAAAAGCCAAATATCTTCATTATTATATCAGTCAAATAGCTCAATTAACTAAATGTCAGTTACATTTACAAGCTCGTGGGTAGGGGCACTTCTTGGCATTGCTGATAACCCTTCACTGAAATGTATTGTATCTGTTTTCAGTGCCAACAGTTCCTAGTACGTCCACCACTACACCAGCAAGCACCACCTATAGCTCCACCCCGACGACACCGCGACCAGAGAGCAGCACCAGTATTGCGCCGCCATCACCCACTTGTTGCCAAAGCACTTGTTCGAAAGAGATCAGCGCGACTGAAGCTGAAAAAGCTGAGCTGGCCAAAGAGGCCGCAAAGATATCTTTAGAGACAGCCAGAGTGGTGCTTGAGGCAGCTAAGTTTACCGCCAGGGCTGAGGAAGCTAAGGCAAAAGAGGCTGAGAATGTGGCTGAGGCAAGCAGGGTAGCGATAGAGGCAGCTAAGTTTACCGCCAGGGCTGAGGAAGCTAAGGCAAAAGAGGCTGAGAATGTGGCTGAGGCAAGCAGGGTAGCGATAGAGGCAGCTAAGTTTACCGCCAGGGCTGAGGAAGCTAAGGCAAAAGACGCTGAGAATGTGGCTGAGGCAAGCAGGGTAGCGATAGAGGCAGCTAAGTTTACCGCCAGGGCTGAGGAAGCTAAGGCAAAAGAGGCTGAGAATGTGGCTGAGGCAAGCAGGGTAGCGATTGAGTCCATTGCCAAAGCCGAAGAAGCGAAAGCACAAGAAGCATTGCTTCAGCTTAAGGTGAAAGAAATGTATCTAGAAGCTGCCAAGATATCTGCCACAGCCGAACAAAGCTGGGCCATAAACGCCGCCGAAGAACTCGAATTTGAAAGAATAAAACGAAATCAAACCCTCAAAGAACTCGGCTTACTGAACACTAAACAATAACAAATATATCGAATTGCATTTAAATAAAATATGATCCTGAAAACGTGTCTACCATAAAAGACTTCAAGACTGTTTATAAATTTGATTTTTTTACATACTATGAACCTGTAAGAACAAAAATGCACATGAAATTCATGTAAATGCAACCCTGATCAAATGTCTTTTTACGAGAAATTTAAAAACGATTGAAAAAAAAAGATTATTCATTTTTTATTTAAGGTCCTTCCAAAGATTCTTTGTAAATCAGTTTTTATAACCGAATAGGATAGACATTAAATAAATTTAAAAAAAATATTAATAAATAATCTTTGTTATATCTGTATGAAGTATTGAAAAAATAAAATATTTTCAAAATAAAAAATAAATAAAATATCTTATAAAAATATATTAAAAATTATTTATAATTTATTAATATTTAAAAAATAAAATATTTTTTCGAGCATGTGAAAGAGCGTTTTTATTCTACATTGATGGCAATGACACTGTGTTTTTGTTTTTTGTGTCTCGCAATAGCGGTCGAACGGAGAGTCCCATCGAGTTGAAATTTCGTTCGTAACACGCCATTAGTTTTGTTACAAAATCGGTCAAGAAGTTCCTTAGTTACGTCATAGTTACTTGAAATATTTCCTCCACAACAAAATAGCGAAACATTTTATTTAGTCATATTACAGTAAATTCAGTCATAAATATGGATATTTGAAAGATCCGAGATAAAGTAATTGGAGATACCCCCGACGCGTGGACGCGAGTTGATATCATCTTCAATGGAGTCGTACTACTATGGCGAAACCGTTGATAAGTGGTTACTCGTCATCCTTCACTCCCTACATCCAATTCACAGCGGGTTTTGTCGCCATGACTGTTGTTGTTGTTGTTAAAATTGATTGATACTGTGTCTATAAATTAAATCATTATTTCCATTAATTTCATTTTTACAGAATTTAAATTCAAACATTTAGTGTAAAAGTTGTTAATCAAATACGTGATAACAATTCTCGTTATTACTTTCCTCAAGAAGAAATTTTGAAAGAATGAAGGTTCAAGTGTCACGTATCGGGAAAAAGGTGGAAGCTTTGTTTTGTAAGTGCAGTTAATTTTAATTAGATAAATGAAAATATTAATTATTAGATGATTGTCATTAACGTTCAGCACTTTTATTTTTTACGAGTTAGTTGTACGAGGTAATGAATACATTCTATAAGGAAAATCAAACATAATAAGGTAATTAGGGATAAATATAAGTGTGACATTGAGGAAGACCACAGGTCACTGCATGGTCAAATGTCACCGATGATAAGACGGGTGGTAATAGTTATCTACCAATAGTGATTGTCAACAGGATTCAGTAGCTCATAGACCACAGACATCATGTGTCTTACATTCTGCAGGAACCTCGTTACCCTAATGCTGCTAAGCAGTCTGTACATCATGGGTAAGTAGGTGTACTTGAGATCTTATTTTAACATAAATATACAAACTATTCGTCCATGTTGGTGATATCAGCAAATATCAGGACAATAAATATTCAGAATTAATCTAGAAAGCCGAGGTTTGCTCAATCTTATACTTGGTCTACGCGCACGTTGATTATCCTCGAAGAAGATAATCAACGTTGGACATGATTTCCGTGAACGTCCACACGGATCAATTTAACGACAATTTTGGCACCTAGCGGAAGAATTTCAAAATAGCTTTAACTTTGTTTATGTGTTGTTTGATGTGACGTTTTAGGACATTTCTAATTCTTCAGAACTAAAATTCTTTCTAGGGACACTTTTTCCTTTTTTCCAATATTAAAATCAATAAATCCACGAAAATAATGAAGATGAAACGCCGCGACAACACGTTTTAAGTACGTTTTATAGATATGTTTTATATAGGTTATGCGGTTGGGTTACAAAATATATGCACTCCCACCTTTGGGTCTGCCACCTTTCGTCAAAGAAATGCACGTTTAGTTGGCAGCGCTTCAATTATTTGAGGGTCTTGAGGCAAATCATCTGCCTCGACAATGATTGGCGAAACACCACGTCTACACGCGAAGATGATTGAAGCAAATAATCCACGCGTGTGGACGTAGTATAAGGATGGGTTGTTGTTAAGGTCCGTAAATCCCTGGCGAGGGCTCGTCGAACTCCCAAGTCAGGTCGTCCCATCCACATCCACAATGTTAAAAATCACATTTATTCAAGTGGGAGAATCATTCAGAAAAACAAATGAATTGATCTGCCAAAACCAATTTTGGCTCAAAACCGCATTACATCTAATTGAAATAATTTAATTATACTTGTAGTCTATCTAATTTTTAAATGAAGTATTCTGAAATCAAATTTTGCATGATAAATTAGTAAATTTAAGTAATAAATCAGTTTTTGTAGTGGGCACGAGAATGGCGATTTTCGTGCCCATGAGAAGACCTTACTTTGAGGTTTACCGAACCTCCGCTAGAGGATCGACGGACCTTGGGTTGTTGTCATTGCAGATCTTGAGGGCCGTGAAGGTATATTTCCCCATTTACTGTGTTTTAACTGTTTTTCTGCTTCAACATATCAACACTGCATATCCTGCTATATATTGCGTAACATTTATATATTGCTATATATTCTGCATAAAACATTTACATATAGTACATTAAAAGTATTGTTTTGACCCCTGAACCTAATTTGCATACTTTCTATATGTTTTACTTTTGTTTTTACTTTTTTTTACCGAGATAATAATTATGATAATTGTTGCTTGTCCAGGTCCCGGGTTCGTGTCCTGTGAGGAGCTGAGTTGCAAGGACATGATAGCCTTGATGCGGCCCGGCGTGAGGGTGGGGAGGGGGAGGGACTGGCAGTGGGCTAATCAAGACGGAAACCCCCCCACAAAGGGAACAGTCCTAGCAGGTGAGAGGTCACACATTTACACATGGAATAATCTAGGGAAATGTTCCATGTGACGCATGGTAAGGTTTTTTTGTAGTGTACATCCTTTTACTTTATAAATTACAACAGTCCATTACTATTATATTCTATAAAGAATGCGTTTGGACCATATACATCAACCATCAACCGTGCGAAGACAGTTTTCTAATAACTTACTGATAGCTCGGTGTATAGAGACTATATTATGAAGTTTTTATTTTTCAAAAAAGTTAAGATTTTTCTTTGTGTCATAGTTCTTCACTTATTGTCATAATAAGAAATATAATTTCTATCTATTATACTTGTAGGATTGCGTTAACATAAAAATATTATTTTTTTAAAAGATGTTTCTCCCAGAGACTCCGGTAGGCGCTACGGAGAGCCGGAGGAACAGGGTTCGATCTCCACTCGAGGCAAAAACTTATATAACAATTGCTAAATCTCTAGATATATTGAGATACCAATTGTAATAAAAGCTCTTCCTGTCTGATGATCAAACCCAGATGATCCGGTTCTGGGTACAGCGCTTTCAACATTCAAGCTACCGGAGCCCCTTGAAGAAACCTCCATTCCATTCATTTGCCATTTGTTCTGTAAACATCGTATTATCAGTTGATCATACATATTATATATTATTATATGTATATTATATTATATGTTATATATTTTATATACCTATTCACTCATTTTGTGAATTTTGTTATTAATAAATTTGCCGGTATGAAACAGCTTTCCAGTGTTTTCATTTGAACATATCTATTTGGACGTATTATCATACAATGTATGATGTCTGCATCCACTCTCCTCTCGGTTCTTATCGGCCAACTATAACAGGCGTCTGTTTTGTTGTAGATAAGGAGACTCGGGGATGGGTGCGTGTTCGATGGGATGCAAACCATACTAACTCCTACCGCATGGGCAGCGAAGACAAATGTGACCTGAAAATAGTTCAAGAAGGTACCGGTAAGACCCCCTCCCCCTAACCCCTTCAGATGATTCGTTTTTTAACGACGCACTAGACAGCTATGATCATATGACGTCGGGGGGTCATTGGAAGTGACAAGTAGCACGTAAAGGGGAGGACGTGGACTGCCGTTCGTCTGGCTTCACCACCTCGACCTGGCCGGCTAGGGTGGCCCTACCAGAAGCATACGCTTCCACCGGCACAGCTCTCGGGATCCCCAGTGCACACAAACCTGCCCAACACGATAATGTAACAGCCCCTGGGCAAACAATTAGAGCCAATTAATCATTTCGAAACTGGATAACTTATTGTTTTATGCAGTTCTTTGTATTTGTTTATTACAACAGTTTTTTTAAACACTACAGTTTTTAAGAGATGGCTATTTCACACGTCTTTTAATGTTTGTTTGTATGTATGTATATATATATATATATATAAAGTAAGGATACATTTTTCGGTTAAACCAATCCCAATTTTATTTATAATGATAATTCAACGTTTCAACGACTCTAGCGTCGTCTTTTTCAAGACATACAAACATAAAAAACAAATACCAATTGCTACCAACAAAATCTAAAAAATCATATAAATATATATATATATATATCTATATGAATATTTTTCAAGAACACTCTTGACGTGGTAGTTATGTGAAATCCAGAAATTAAAAAACCAACCCCGACTGGGAATCGAACCCAGGTCTCCCACTTGCCGGGTGGGCGCCATAACCCCTAGACCACCGGGACCGGTAATTCAATGACTGGGAATAAATATGTGGGCTGGTCAACTCAAGTGTAACCCAAGCGTTGCAGTGTTGTTCCACCGCCACAATCTATCTTAATGCACTACATCCAGTTATTGAATTACCGGTCCCGGTGGTCTAGGGGTTATGGCGCCCACCCGGCAAGTGGGAGACCTGGGTTCGATTCCCAGTCGGGGTTGGTTTTTTAATTTCTGGATTTCACATATATATATCTACTTATAAGTTAACTCGTAGGTTTACGCGGAACGGTGGATGTGATATTTGCGATTTTTCGGGCTGACTGCCTCAAAGAAGGCCATTGTCTCAAAGAAGGGCACCTTCTTTGAGACAATTTTGGTCCTCCAATGGACCGTTGTGTCGACGTTTCGTCCAAGTAACATTGGCCATCTTCAGGACTCAGCTCTACCCTCGATGAGACGTGACTGCTGATTGACGCTCTGTCTGTCTTGAGTGCACTGCCCTTATAACGGGGCTGGGGACCGCTGTTCTCGTTTCTCATTGGCTACCTTTCGGCCAATGAGAGCGCTGGTCGTATCGTGGCACTCGCTGCAGAGGCTCTGTCTACGAGCGCCTCTCGTGCTTCTCAGCTCCCGGACGATTGTCGATCGAACTCGGGGCAAGTCGACACAACGGTCCTTTTGAGGACCAAAATTGTCTCAAACAAGAGCGCGGCAGTCAACCCGAAAAATCGCAAATATCATATATATATTACAGAGGGTTTTGGGGTATTGGTCTACGTTTTGTGAGGAGGTTGTTCTTTTACATACCTTGTTTCACCTTCTACATACCTTCATTCTTTGTGAAAGAAGGTATGTAAAAGAACAACCTCCTCACAAAACGTGGACTAATACCCCAAAACCCTCTGTAACATCTCAGTTTGTCTACGAAAACTTACGTCTCAACATATATATATATATATATATATATTACTGAACTTAGACTTTCGTGACTATTAATATTGTTAAAATTGTAAATACCACGGGTTGTTACGTCACGTTTACTGCACTTACTTGTCATATTAGTCGACGTTTCTGAGCAACGTATGTGCTCTGTCCTCAGGACACTATGTCACTGTGGACAGTGACATAGTGTCCTGAGGACAGAGCACATACGTTGCTCAGAAACGTCGACTAATATGACAAGTAAGTGCAGTAAACGTGACGTAACAACCCGTGGTATTTACAATTTTAACAATATATATATATATATATATATATATATATATATATATATACACATAGTAATTGACTTGTGAAGAGTTAATCTCAAATAGGTACATTACTAAAATGTTCAAAAATTGTGAATAAAGCCACTGGTGACGACCGAAAGAAATGTTGTATCCCACTAAATGATATAAAGGCCAAATATCTTCATTATTATATCAGTCAAATAGCTCAATTAACTCAATGTCAGTTACATTTACAAGCTGGTGGGTAGGGGCACTTCTTGGCATTGCTGATAACCCTTCACTGAAATGTATTGTGTCTGTTTTCAGTGCCAACAGTTCCTAGTACGTCCACCACTACACCAGCAAGCACCACCTATAGCTCCACCCCGACGACACCGCGACCAGAGAGCAGCACCAGTATTGCGCCGCCATCACCCACTTGTTGCCAAAGCACTTGTTCGAAAGAGATCAGCGCGACTGAAGCTGAAACAGCTGAGCTGGCCAGAGAGGCCGCAAAGATATCTTTAGAGACAGCCAGGATGGTGCTTGAGGCAGCTAAGTTTACCGCCAGGGCTGAGGAAGCTAAGGCAAAAGAGGCTGAGAATGTGGCTGAGGCAAGCAGGGTAGCGATAGAGGCAGCTAAGTTTACCGCCAGGGCTGAGGAAGCTAAGGCAAAAGAGGCTGAGAATGTGGCTGAGGCAAGCAGGGTAGCGATTGAGTCCATTGCCAAAGCCGAAGAAGCGAAAGCACAAGAAGCATTGTTTCAGCTTAAGGTGAAAGAAGTGTATCTAGAAGCTGCCAAGATATCTGCCACAGCCGAACAAAGCTGGGCCATAAACGCCGCCGAAGAACTCGAATTTGAAAGAATAAAACGAAATCAAACTCTCAAAGAACTCGGCTTACTGAACACTAAACATTAACAAATTTATCTAATTGCATTTAACTAAAATATGATCCTGAAAACGTGTCTACCATAAAAGACTTCAAGAATGATTATAAATTTGATTTTTTTTCTTTACATACTATGAACCTGTACAAACAAAAATGCACATGAAATTCATGTAAATGCAACCCTGATCAAATGTCTTTTTACGAGGAATTTAAAAAAGATTGAAAAAAAAAGATTAAAGAAGTTTTATTTAAGGTCCTTCTTCGTAAATCAGTTTTTATAACTGAATAGGATAGACATTAAATAAAAAATAAAAAAAATATCTTTAAATAAACTTTGTTATATCTGTTTGAAGTATTGAAAAAATAAAATATTTACAAAATAAAAAATAAATAAAATAATAAATAAAATATTATAAAATATATACATATTTAAAAAATAAAATATTTTTTTCGAGCATGCGAAAAGAGCGTTTTTATTCTACATTGATGGCAATGACACTGTTTGTGTTTTTGTTTTGGTTTATGTCTCGCAATAGCGGTCGAACGGAGAGTACGATCGAGTTGAAATTTTGTTCGTTACACGCCATTAGTTGCGTTACAAAATCGGTAAAGAAGTTCCTTAGTTACGTCATAGTTACTTGAAATATTTCCTCCACAACAAAATAGCGAAACATTTTATTTAGTCATATTACAGTAAATTCAGTCATAAATATGTATACTTGACAGATCCTAGATAAAGTAATTGGAGATACCCCCGACGCGTGGACGCGAGTTGATCATCGTCTTCAATGGATTCGCACTACTATGGAGAAACCGTTGAGAAGTGGTTACGCGTCATCCTTCACTCTCTGCATCCAATTCACATCGGTTTTAGTCGCCCTGACAGTTGTTGTTGTTGTTAAAATTGATTGATACTGTGTCTATAAATTAAATCATTATTTCCATTAATTTCATTTTTACAGAATTTAAATTCAAACATTTAGTGTAGTTAGTGTAAATTAACTGATACTGTATCTATAAATTAAATAATTATTTCCATTACTTTCATTTTTTCAATTTATAAATTAAAACATTTAGTGCTAAATTTGTTAATCAAATACGAGATAACTATTCTCGTAATTATTTTCCTCAAGAAGAAATTATGAAAGAAGAGAGGATTCGAGTGTCACGTATCGGGAACAACATGTAATCTTTGTTTTGTAAGTGCAGTTAATTATAATTAGATAAATAGTTATATTAATTATTAGATGACTTGTGCATCGTTCAGTACTTTTATTTTTACGGGTTTAATAAATACATTCTATAAGGAAATCAAATATAATAAGATAATTAGAGATACATATAAGTATGACATTGAGAAAGACCACAGGTCACTGGTCAAATGTCATCGATGATAAGATGGGTTGTAAGGGAGTATGCAATAACGTCATTTCCGGTATCGCACGGTAGCCATACTGAGGTAAGCCGCATTCACATAAATGACTATTGATTATTGACTATTGACTATTGATTATTGACTACCCAAAGAAAGATATGAACACTACACAACTAAGTTCTTTGACACGTATGATCTGCCACCTAGAACAAATGAATCGAACTGATTGACAAACAACGAGCTGTTAAAATAATAAAATTGCAACATTATGAAGAAAACGAGGTATGGCGATAGTATAACTGCTCACCAGTTAAAACGTTTAATGATGGGCAACCAAGTTGTGAAGGTTTTGTATGTTTCTTGTTTGTTTTGAAGATTTGTTTTCAAAATAAGAATATTTTATTGTTTGACAGCTTCATAAAAATAATAAATAAATAATATTCGCCGGAAATAGTCAAAAACAAATATACACTAGACAGTAATTGAGTAGTGGTATTGACTTCCGTTGCTCCACATTCATTGGCTGAACGCGAACGTTGTGATTGGTTGTAACTATGACTTCGAGATATTTTCAATTCGTTAGTCAATAGTCAATAATCAAAAGTCAAAAGTAAAGTTGTGTGAACGTCAGCACGTATCGCCTATGGTTCAATTCGCTTAGTCAATAATCAATAGTCAATAGTCAATAGTCAATAGTCACTAGTCATTTATGTGAACGCGGCTGTACTCTGTAAACATTTGTTTACGTTCTTCCGACACTTCATTGTTGCAATATTGCAGATGTCCTTTGACTGACACATCAACTGTTTTCAAACAAAGGTTCCGTATCATGACTGAAAACAAAATAAGAACGCGTAAACTCTGTTTGAAGACAATCATTTGCATGTGTTATCATTTTCTTGAACTTTTACCTGCACACATCAATCTATACGGCTTGAAACTGTGATATTTCCTGAATAACCTATGTGTCTTCTATTGACAGAACAAATGTAAACAAGCAATGAGTACCTCATTGGCCACCACGTGACGTCTATTGAAAGCTACCTATAGTGATGGTAAACAGGATTCAGTAGCTCAGAGACATCAGACATCATTGCAGCAACCTCGTAACCCTAATGCTGCTAAGCAGTATGTACATCATGGGTAAGTAGGTGTACATGAGTGTTCGCGCCTACCTCTCTAGTTTGTAATTTCATATATAGGTTTAAGTCTCTTCCGGTTGTTTACGTCACGTCCTTCTACGCCCTTCGCTCTTATCTCGATTTCCCCTCCCCTTGTGACGTATGCATGTTTTCGTGTTTGAGCTGCAATGTGCAGTCCCCAGTCTGGTTTCATCTCTCGTACGTGTCTGGTGTCATCTCTCCTTCGAACCGCGTGCGGACTCCGAGCGTCGAGCTCAACTCAATCTACCCGCTGCTGCTTGTGGTTCGAGCCTCTCTTGAGGCGTTTTTCTTACTCTTTCTTTCTTCTCCTTTCAACCCTGGGTTCTTTATTCTTTTCTTTACCTAGCAAACTACTAGGCTAGTCTCTGCACTTCGGCATCACACTATTCTCCACTTCACTGCATTCTCGGTAAGTTCATTTCAAAATATACAGTCCACTTTCAGTTCTTATTATACAATCTTTTCTCTCTACTTCCCCGCGCTAACATTTTTTGGTCCTCCGTCGTCCGGATCTTCAGCCAGTTATTCCATCAGTCAAAGCTATCTTTATCATTTTCTTTATTTTTTCTCTCGTCAGTTGCGTCGTCCCGCGCGGACACGTCACTCTCTTCCCTCGCGCTGCAACTCGTCATACAAGTGACGTATTCAACAATACACGTTGTTGTTTTGACAGTAAGGTCAGTGTGCTCAACTACATTCAGCTGGGTTTACATATAACACTGCTTGTGTTGACGGATTTCTCTCGCGTTTTTTTCCTTCATAATTTCTTGTGTTTTCCCCTCTGTTCATTATGGATGATCTTGTTTCTGAACAAGAAAAGCTTGTTGCTCAGCGCGAAGTCATTTTTGCGTCTGTCCAACGTACGTACAAAGCCTTCGCTAATTTAACACCTGATAACCTACACTTAAATAGGCCTAGGTTCGAGAAGTTGTCGACATTTGACTCGAGTTTTCAGCAGATACAATTGGCCATCGCGGCCATAAATTCACAACTTACTGCTCCTGCTAAACCCGTCGAAGTTGACAAGGTGTTTGAAAGTTTTGAGACAGTTTTGTACGCAGCACAATCTCGTTTTCTTGCTGCTGTCAAATTAAGTGAAAATAGCGCTACACCCGCGGATGTGGCTACAGCTTCTCCTAAGAATTATATTAATCTACCCACAATCGATCTTCCCAATTTCTCGGGAGATATTTCGCAATGGACCGAATTTTATTCTCTTTTCAAATCCCTAATTGACGGAAATGATTCACTCGACAACATACAAAAGTTTCATTACTTGAGAACTTCGTTGTCAGGCGCTGCTCTGACTACTATTTCCGGTTTTCAAATCTCCAATGAAAACTACCCTCTCGCCTTTCAGGCGCTGATATCCCGTTATCAGAATAAACGTTTGCTGGCTAGTTTGTATGTGCAGCAACTGCTGGACTTCACACCTCTGAAATCTGCGTCACATGCTAGCTTGCAAAGTTTTCTCAGCGTGCATCGTAACGCGATTGATGCATTGAAAGCATTAGAATTACCCGACCTAGGTGATTTTTTGTTACTCTCGTTGACCTTGGCTAAGCTCGACAGTTCAACTCGTAAAGCATTCGAGAACAAACAGTCTTCCCACACTACTCCTAATTACAGTTCGGTGATAGAATTTATCGAAGAACAGTCACGCACGTTCGAATTATGCTCTGTAGGTAAACCTATTGCCAGTCCTACCAAGGTTTCTTCCCCTGTGAAGAAACTGAATTCATTTATCGCTACTAAAGAAGCCACCCCCTCTTCTGGCTCGGGACGTGAGCGCTCTGAACCCTCGCGCTCCGACGCCAATTCATCTTGCCCCGTGTGTAAATCTTGTCACACGCTTTATAAGTGTGAGACATTCCGCAAGCAATCCATTGATGACAAGTATCACACCTTGCGCCAATTGCGACGCTGTTTCAATTGTCTCGGCGCTCACATGAAGTCGCAGTGTAATTCAAAGAACGCCTGCTCCACCTGCGGAAGTAAGCATCATCACTCTTTTTTACACTCCACGAGTACTTCCGCGTACCAGGACAATTCATATGGCAGTGTTCCCTTAGATCGTGACGTCAATCCCTCTCATGACGTCAGCTCATCCTCTCAAGAAGCCGGTTCCTCGAATCGCGTTCTCTCCTGTCATCTCCGAGACACCACGCGCAGCCAACCTACTGTGCTGTTAGGCACCGCACGCGCTCTCATTCAAGATTCTCACGGACAATTTCAACCCTTTCGCGCAGTGCTGGATCCCGGCTCGCAAGTCTCTGCCATATCTCAGTCGCTGGTCAGGAAGCTGGGCCTGAAAGTTGAACCTACACACTTCGAGTTATCGGGGATAGGCCTTGCTGCTACTCAAGCACGTGGCACTGTACAGTGCTCCATTACCTCGCGCCTCTCCTCTCTCAAAACACTCATGGTTCGAGCTCTGGTTCTGCCGAACTTAACCAGTCACCTGCCGACCAGTGAAGTATCCTGTGACGTTTTCCAACGTTTCCAAGGAATGTGTCTTGCAGACAACCGTTTCTGCTCCCCGGACCGAGTAGACTTTCTGCTGGGTGCCGATCTCTACCCCGAAATCTTGAATAGGTCAGGTGACACGATCCGCGGCAACAACCCTACGGCCTTCAACACCATGTTTGGCTGGGTTGTCATGGGACCAACTCAGTCCAAGGAACCACCTTCCGACCCTCCTGTCTCTCTCTTTGTGTGTTCCTCTAGCCTCGAGCGCAACTTGCGCTTATTCTGGGAGGTAGAAGAAGTTCCTCGTCCCCCTGAAGAAGATCCTGAAGATCAATGGTGTGAACGTCACTTCAAGGACACCCACTCACGTGACGCGTGTGGACGCTACTCAGTAGCTCTTCCCTTCAAACCGTCGCGTCCCTCACTCGGAAGCAACCGTGAGGCCGCACTCCAGAGCTACCTGAGTTTAGAGCGACGTTTGCGACGCAACCCTCAGCACAACGCTGCTTATCAAGTGTTCATGCAAGACTATGAACATGCCCAGCATATGCAGCACGTCTCTTCCCCTGCCAGCTATATCATTCCACACCACTGTGTCCACAAACTCACGAGCTCCAGTACCAAGCTGAGAGTTGTTTTTAACGCCTCTTCACCGGACCAAGATGGCGTCTCTCTGAACCAACTCCTACTCAGTGGACCGAAACTCCAACGTGACCTATCCAGTGTAATCACTTCTTTCCGAACCCATTCTATCGTCATCTGTGCGGACATCCGTCAAATGTATCGCCAGATCCTTGTCAGCTCCTCGGATCGGGCCGTCCAACACATTTTTTGGCGACCTTCCCCCAGTTCTCCCGTCCTAGAATACGAGCTCAACACAGTCACGTACGGGCTAACCCCCTCTGCCTTCCAAGCCCAACGTGTTTTGCAGCAACTGGTGCGTGACGAAGGAGAACAGTTCCCGCTGGCTGCACATGCCCTCACGTCGCATACCTACATAGATGACATCGTGTCTGGCGCTGAAAATCTCTCTGAAGCCATCGCCCTCCAGAAACAGTTGCAAGCTCTCCTTGCGCGCGGCGGCTTCGAGCTTCGTAAGTGGGCGAGCAACAATCGTATTGCTTTGGCCACTCTACCTGAAGACCATCTCGAGACTCCACTCGTGTTCTCTAACGAAGATGAAGGCATCAAGATCCTCGGCCTACTGTGGAGCTCCAACTCGGATGATTTCTCTTTTCTCACCGTACCTTTCCAAGGAACTGTCACAAAACGTACGGCATTGTCCTACATCGCACGCATCTTCGATCCCCTGGGGTTTCTCACACCCTTCGTTTGCTCAATGAAGATCTTCCTCCAACAACTATGGCTGTCCCAGGTGCAGTGGGATGATACGCTTCCCGATCATCTCTCTCACGACTGGCTCTCGGCAGTCGCTGAAGTTCCCGCCCTTGCCAACTTTCATGTCCCTCGCGCCTTCCCTCGTGTTGGCCACTCTCATCGTGTCGTCGGCTTCTGCGACGCCTCCGAGAAAGCCTACGCAGCTGTGCTGTATCTGCAATCACAGACCAGCCCTTCCACCTGTGAAGTTCGTCTCGTGCGCGCGAAAAGCAAGGTCGCCCCAGTTAAACCCCTGACTATTCCGAAACTGGAACTATCGGCTGCTCTCCTGCTCACTCGTTTGCTACGTGACACCTTGCCCTCGCTGCTCCCCCTCGTCTCAAGCTCTGTTCATCTCTTCACCGACTCACGAATCGTGCTTGCCTGGCTGTCCACTCCCCCTCATCGCCTCAAGACCTTCGTCGCCAACCGCGTCGTCGAGGTGCTTGAGAGCACTTCTCCTGTCGACTGGCATCACGTATCGTCCGCAGAAAACCCTGCCGATTGCGCATCTCGTGGTTTGACCCCGACTCAGCTCCTTGAGCACCCTCTGTGGCTCTCTGGTCCCAACTTCCTGCATGCTGTTCAAGAGTTGTGGTCTCGGACATCACCCTCATTCGACTCCTGTGAGGAGTTGCCCGAACTGAAGCCTTCAGTACACGCATTCGTAGCGCACGTCGACGCTTTGGACCCTCTGCTAGAGAACTTCCGGAAATACTCCACACTTCTTAAAGCACAGCGTGTGTTCGCCTGGGCGTTTCGCTTCGCTCGCCTCCTTCTCGCGAGACGCTCACATGCTTCCCCTCTCCGTGGTACTGTCACTCCACTCGAGCTCAAGGACGCTCTGGATCTCTTTCTACGTCTCACTCAACATCACTTTTACGCCCCAGAAATTCGCCAGTTGAGCCAAGAGCGTCAAGTGTCCTCCAAGCTCGCTTCTCTCAAGCCCTTTCTCGACCCCTCCGGGTTTCTCAGGGTGGGCGGTAGACTACGTCATTCTTCCCTTGCTGAAGAAGCTCGTCACCCCCTCCTTCTCCCTAAGGAGGCGCACTTGTCGGTACTCATTTGCGATCACTACCACAAGATTTCTCTCCATTCCGGCCCTAGAACTGTTCAAGCGCTGATTCAACAACTTTATTGGATCGTGTCTCTGCGTGGCTTGCTTCGACAGCGCATCCATCGTTGCCTCTCGTGCCACAAGTTCCGTGCAAAGCCCTTGCAACCTCAGATGGCTGATCTTCCCGCCCCTCGCGTGCAGTGCTCCAGGGTCTTCTCCCATGTCGGGACTGACTTTGCCGGGCCCTTCATGGTCAAAACCAGCATGCGTCGGAACGCACCACTCACCAAAGGTTACTTGTGCGTGTTCGTATGCATGGCTACCAAAGCGGTGCACTTGGAGATGGTATCTGAGCTATCCACTGAAGCTTTCCTGGCCTGCTTCGATCGTTTTCTTTCTCGGCGAGGCCTTCCTGCTCATGTGTACTCCGACTGCGGGCGGAACTACGTGGGAGCAGCCAGACATCTGCGTGAAGTGCACGACTTTCTCTCTCGCGCGGAAGAACCCCTCTTCAGTGCTCTCGCCGTCCGCCAAGTCCACTGGCACTTCAATCCTCCCTACGCTCCTAACTTCGGAGGCCTCTGGGAGGCGGTGGTAAAATCCGCGAAGTCTTTATTGTATCGTCTCATTGGAGACAGCTCCCTTACACATGAAGAATATGCCACCCTCTTTGCACGCATTGAAGCCGTGCTCAACAGCCGCCCTCTATGCGCCCCCTCCGCGGACCCCCTCGAAGGTGTCGACTACCTCAGCCCCGGGCACTTTCTGATAGGCGCTCCCTTGCTTGCTCCTCCCGAGCACCTCTCTGACCCTGACGTCAATGTCAGACCCCTTGCTCGTTGGCACCGTGTTCGGCAAATTCATCAATCGTTTTGGAACCGCTGGAGCTCGGAGTACCTCAACACTTTAATGCAAAGGAACAAGTGGGTTCGTGGTAGTCCTAACCTCAAAGTAGGAGATGTCGTATTCTCACTCTCGGCATCTACTTCCCCCCTTTCCTGGCCGATCGGCCGAGTGGAAGCTCTCTTTCCCGGTCGTGACGGTGTTTCCCGCGTCGCCTCTGTTCGTACGGCGTCCGGGGTTCACACTCGACCAGTCAACAAACTGGTCACGCTCCCCTCCACCTAGGTGCGAAGGAGCTTTTCGTATCGTTTCTTCTTTCATTTTACTTGTTATATCAGTTTCGTTTTGAATTCTCGTTTTCTAGAAAAAATGATTTTTTTCATTTTTTGGTGGGCGGTATGTTCGCGCCTACCTCTCTAGTTTGTAATTTCATATATAGGTTTAAGTCTCTTCCGGTTGTTTACGTCACGTCCTTCTACGCCCTTCGCTCTTATCTCGATTTCCCCTCCCCTTGTGACGTATGCATGTTTTCGTGTTTGAGCTGCAATGTGCAGTCCCCAGTCTGGTTTCATCTCTCGTACGTGTCTGGTGTCATCTCTCCTTCGAACCGCGTGCGGACTCCGAGCGTCGAGCTCAACTCAATCTACCCGCTGCTGCTTGTGGTTCGAGCCTCTCTTGAGGCGTTTTTCTTACTCTTTCTTTCTTCTCCTTTCAACCCTGGGTTCTTTATTCTTTTCTTTACCTAGCAAACTACTAGGCTAGTCTCTGCACTTCGGCATCACACTATTCTCCACTTCACTGCATTCTCGGTAAGTTCATTTCAAAATATACAGTCCACTTTCAGTTCTTATTATACAATCTTTTCTCTCTACTTCCCCGCGCTAACAATGAGATTATACAAACTATTCGCCCATTATAGTGATATCAGGACAATAGATTAGATATTCAGAATTTTAGCTCTATCGGGTCTAGATCAATCCTGAAAAAGATATATTTCCTATCCTACTATACACAATTTTTTCTGTTTCTCCCCTAATAAACATATCAACACTATATATCCTGCTATATATTGCTATACATTTATATACAGACATACATTTACCATCATACATTAACATATAGTGCATTAAAAGCATTTTGTTGACCCCTGAGCTAAATTTGCAGAAGTTCTATAGTTCTTAGTTCTAAACAAACACTATAATTTTTTTACTCTTCTTTTTTTTATCGATATAATAATGATGATAATTGTTGCATGTCGAGGTCCCGGGTTCGTGTCCTGTGAGGAGCTGAGTTGCGAGGAGATGATAGCCTTGATGCGGCCCGGCGTGAGGGTGGTGAGGGGGAGGGACTGGCAGTGAGCTAATCAAGACGGAAACCCCCCCACGAAGGGTGTATTGTATTAGATAAAGTCCAAACCAAAATTCCCCAACTTTTTCTTCTACACATTATCTTACATGTATCCCGAAACTACGTTAACCCCCCTTAAAAAATAAACTTTTTGTCCCACTAGAGACTAATTCCACGATTTAGTATTCAAATCTCGCGCTTACATGTGGGAGCACTTTGGGCTACGCCCTTTATCACAGAATCCTCAGATCTTGAATATGTAATTTGTTTTTTCAACATCCACACTCAAAGCTCTGGCATATGGCGCACTTATTTAGCATATAAATACCTCGGGCACTTGTTTACCATACGAGCACATTGGCAGGACGACAGATTATGTCCATAGCTTCGCTGAATTGCAAAACTTAGGAAAAGTTTGAATTTATTCTCTGGATGTAACATTGTATTATCTGGGGAGGATTACACAGAACTAGGCCAGGGCTAGAATGCATCGAGATGCATGGAACTACACTCAGGGCGGAATGCACAGTCGAGTTAAGTTTGTGATTTGTTTATGGTTGATATGGAGTTTGTTCTTCGCTTATGGAAAATAGCATGTAATAAAACAATTCCATAGCAACAAATCCTTTACTTAACTTTACACCTGACTATCCATACGGCCCAAAGTGGCCTTAGTGAAGACAATCTTAACTATGCCTTATTATAAAGAGAACTAGTGGATAGACCGGAAGAAGAAGACATTGAAGTAGAGATGTCAGAGGGACAAACGCTAGGGGAAGACATAGAAGGGGTGAAGCGCCGGCATGGCTTAGGTAGACCCGAGGCCCAAATGATGGTGGGAACCTCCCACCCCCTACCCGACTTGATAGTTGAAACAGAGACAGAATATGTTAGTTGATTATATATTTTAAAAGCCTTATGTGTGGTGTGGTGTGATGTAATGTTGCTATAAACACATTCCCAATTAATTAATTAAGAACATTTGAACACGAAAATATTAATTGCAAGAAAGGAACATTCCTTAAAAAACAGCACTCACATACTTTGTGACAATTTTCTAGCTATAGAATTAATAACGAATAGGGGGGCTGAAGCGGCAGGGGCCTGGGTAATAATAAGTTGCTAGGTGGTTTCATTGTTGGGTCTTTCTTTTATTCGCGCACATTCAATGTTTGTCTGAAGCAAAACACTGAAGTGACAATTTTATTATTCGGAATAACCGCTACTTTAACAGACATAAATACAGGAGTTCCGCAAGTTGGGTGGAAATACAGTTACCTATACTACCTCGACAGTAGACCTAAGATGACGTAGGCGTCCTCTGCGTATACGAGACCCTGGTTGAATATAGTTGATGTCTGCCCTGCGTCAACACTAACATGGTAATCCCGCATTGCAATTTATATTGCATAATGGAGGAGGGTCCACCAGGGAATAGCGACAACGTGGTTAGCACTCGCTCAGCGTTGAGGGGGGGGGGGCAATGTGCCCCGTCATAACCAACATCCACACTCGAGATGCCGATAAAACAGTTTTTTCTTGGCGGCGAAGTATATTTCTGCCTTGGATAGACGCAATAGATAGATTGTTATAATGCGTTTAGAAACTAAGTTGTTTTCCACATGACATTTTGACGTTTAGTGGTAAGTAATTTTTTACGCTCAGAAAGTCGCCTGCGCCGTCTAAAACTGTGGAAAGGTGATGTTTAAATATAAACAGAGGTTGCGGTACGTGCATATTTTAATTAAAGTTAGAATTTTTTTTAAATCTGTTCTTTGGCATTTTAAAGAATTCGGCAAACGTAATAACCATGATTATTTTTTTCTAAATAGGTAAGTTAAATGTAAAACCGTACACACAGAACTTACTGCCGCAATTCATGGATTCGAGATTAAAAGCAGCTTCAAAGGTATTTGAACTCGTAGAGTCACAGCAGATATATTAACACATTTCCCGTGCTAGAACACGTCGCTACAGGTAACTGATTTAACCAAAACGTATTAATATATACCTTTGAGGTCACTATGTTGTATCTGATTTACAGGAATCACAGGGTAAACCGTAATATATATAAAACACTACTGAGTTGTTGCACACCTGCACGTCTCATTTCTATGTAGGGCATGGATGCTCACGGTGCATGGTACTATTTTTAACCTCACGACTTTTCAAATCAATACGATTCTCACAAATGTATTCCGTTCATTGTCAGCTTAAGCGTTCTTGAGGCGATAAAAGGTCAGCGTGTCAAGCGCTGCACTATAAACGTATAAACGCCCCAAATGCTTGAAAGGTGTTCGAACTTGTCGCCTCGCCTCGGAGAAAGACACAGTCAGCGCTATTCGATAAGTATCTACATATGCAGCGTCGCGGTCTTATCGATTCCATTCGATTTTATTCGATTGTGGCCAGACACATTTTCAATTAATTAAGAATATTTGATAAACGGAAATACATAATTGGAACGAAAAGATATTCACGAGAAAGTGGACCACTATAAATTCTCGGGGAGATATCATGTTGTTTTACTTTGTAACAATTTTGAAGCATTTTGAAACCGGCATAGGTGGCTCAGCAGTCGAGACTGTAATTCGGGAGGTCGCCGGTTGGATTCCGGCCACCGGCAGTCCTGACTGAAGGGTTTTCCCGGTTTTCCTCAGTCACAACATAAGGCGAATGCTGGGCTTGAGTTATACTAACAGCCCTCAGATATTCCTTCCCAACTATTCCAAATACCACAGTACCTAATCTATTTCGGAGGCTTTCACGGCCGGAGTCAACTATACTATCGAGGTTTCCTTGCGATAGTGGGTGTTATTCTGATAGCAACACTGTCCAGAGTTCCCCCTCGTGAAAGCTGTTGATATCTGTGTCAGTACTCTCCGAAGGTCCCTGACGAAGCCCATTGCAACATGGGCGGAACGTTGGATTGGTACTACTAAACTTAACATTTTTAAATTAAGTTTTTTTGATGTAGGTTGATAAACATTGATATTATATCTGCAAAAAGTGGTTTTAAAAAAATTACACTTTTATTTTTTACGTGTACCGATAGTTTTAAAAGTCTTTACGTTCATGTAATTCAACCTCTAGACCATATTTGTCAAGTACACGAAAATGTAGTATGCTATAGGTTGCTATCTTAGGAATGATGAAATACAATTTTGAAACACAATAATTATGTGACCAGTTTTTTTTAATGAATTTTTTCGTGTCCCGGTGAAAAGGCACTTGAGTATATGCTGTTTTTACTATTCCATAACTTAATTATGAAAAGAGTCACTTTCAAGAAGTAAGGTGCATATCATGCGCTCGACCCTTATCTTCCCAAAATGCTAGCAGTCTCAAGCCTACGTAAAAAACTTTTCGAGTGTTGGTGATTTACGTACACGGATGTAAAGCGCACCAGTTTGCTCGTGTCGCAGTCCAGCCGTAACTACTTTACGGGTCTAGACAGGTAATTTGCGCAAAGAAATTGTCTCCTTGTGTTCTAGCACCGCTCAACAGTAGTTGAGAACGCAAATGTACAGATTTAATCCAAGTATTGGGGGGAAACATGACACCAAGTAAGCGGAGCGTCGCCTGGCCGAGCGTGGCCTGGCTTTGACAAGAGCCAGCGCTCGACTGAAATCAGAACGAAGCGCGCGTAGGTCGGTCGGAGTTGTGGTAGTGGGGGGGGGGATAAGGGGAACACTTCTTACGTCACACATACACATTTACAAGTAATTCCTAGCAAAAGTGTTTTTTCAGGGGGGGTAGATTCACCTTAACACGATTATACCCGGAACTCCACGATAGTTTGCCGCAACACCTAGTTAGAATTGTCCCTGGGCCGGTTTCCTACGAAGAATTATAATAATTAAACGCATTCTTAAACAACTTTTACATCTATAAATCGGGAGTTTCACAGAGGAGGTGGACATGCAGCCTTAATATTTTCACATTTGTGTGATTAAGGTAAAATGTACCTTCATTCATCCAAGTACGCTACACTAAACATCCATACCACGTTCAGGACTCGAACTTAGAACGCACCACATGAATGTGAGATGAGCGCAGATCAAACAACTTCGTATGCGTGGAATATCTTTGCGATAGTTTTGCTTAACAAGCGCTCATTCTACACTGGCGCTCGTTCTTTCACCACCGATGAACGTAATGTTCAAAGTGGAACCGAACCGAACATCGCAGCTACCCCGTGTGGAAGTGATAACGTATGCAACAATGATAGTTGGGCCTCGAGACTCATGCATATGCAACGAGGACAATTGTGATGATGACGCATTCATATATGTAGATGCATGGAAGATATTGCACGGGATCAATTATTGAATTAAATTGAACTTGTGACGCAGTTTACGTTGTTTGATGTACGCCTACGCATAATATAGCCTACCAGAAGCCAGAACCCATCATCAATGATTACTAATATACCGTTTTAGGTTTTAGATACTAAATCAGTGAACGTACATTTTTGAAACAATACAAAATGGTAGCTTTACAAAAAAATAAGGTGCACGCATTCATATATTGATATTTAGTTAAGAATTGCATTCTAGTATTTCAAGTAATTACAATTGAATTGATATTTGCACAAAATCTTTAATTTGAAATACAAGAAACTCCCTTATATAAAGTCGCTGTACAACAACTTCGGTAATGCTTTCGTCATCAATCAATGACGTGTTTACGGTCTCGGCCAACCCGAGCAGGTATCTGAATTAGCCACGACCGCTGGTTGGCTGCCGCTCACCCACCCGTGATGGAAGCATTACCGAAGTTATTGTACGACGACTTTACCAGGAGCGGATTTAAGAAAAAGGGCCCGGTCAGCATTTTACCAAAGGGGCCCGTTCGTTTGGCATATTTTTTTTTAACAAACTAACTAATATATGACGTATATAGCATAATACTAATTCATTACTCACCAAAGCTCTTAACATGACACCCCCTTCTCGAGTTTTTCCTGGCAAAAGCTCCAACAGTTGAGATAAGTCCGAACTCTCGACAGTTTTTCCTATTCATATCCGCAAGATCTATTACCCGTGTTTGTTTCATAGTGTATATATAGGATTCATGGTTCGTTGGTAGAATTTATTTTGAAATAATAAAAGGACGAAACACTACGATTGCCGTCGTCTTTAGATATATTAAATTTGGCATGTCACTTCCAATGGGTTGAGAAGGCTTTTTAACTATAAAAATGTCAAGTTGATCATTTGAAATAACTGATCCACTGAACAGAGCTTTATCAGTCAAGAAAAATATGTGTGTAATCTTGCATACGGCTGGGATTTCTAAGGGTTTCAACCAAATTGCACAAATCGTTGTTTTAGAGCGTTTTGGGCTCCAATGAGCACAATTTGTCCATTTCGTCACAAACATGTTAGATTGGTCTGCAATTTTTTTAACTTTGGTGCAGGACACGTATTTTTGAGACAACGCAAAATCTACACCATCCTTACACTAGGTCTTTGTGATTTCACTTGAAATTCTACATTCACTGTATCGTCATAATTAGGGGAAATGGGTTTTGCGCTGTTTTGAGAATCGCTGTTTAACACGGTAGGAGTGTTACTACAAGGTTCGAGGTTTTCTGTTATAGGTGTGTAATGAGAAGCACTTGTTTGATTTTCGATTTGGGTTGAATTTCACTCGAATCTTCGACGTGTTTAATTTATATTCAGCGCCAATTGACACACGCGAATTATTGCCAACAAAAACTTAATTTTCTTTGTTTAGGGTTTTGCCGGCAATTACAAGAAGTGTGGGCTCTTTACCTTTTCGCTTTTGCCGCCGCCCCATCTTATGCTTGTATTTGGTCTGTTCACTCATCTTTAAAACGTATACGACGCTCACATTTTACTTTCGTTTAAATTAAATTAAAATACCACAGATGACACACGAACTAAGTTGCACTGGACTGTTTCACACTAGACACAGAAACCGACTGACTGAGGAGAGGAGAGGTTGGGTGTTTTAAAGCAAGTAGGTGCCTAATTGTAATTTTATAGACATTGACAGTTATTAGGTTGTAAATATCAACCCTCATATTTGCCAAATATTTCGAGGTTTTCCTAAAATTTATTTTAGCGAGATCGAACGTGACTCAAAGTAAAGCGGCATGATTCAAGTTCCATTGTAAAACTGGGGTTGTTTCCGCCGCTGTGTACCGTAAAACACGTGGGCGGAGGCTTTATTGAGCCCTATAAACGGATTCATTCTTTTTGAAACATTCTTTTTGAAATATAATTTTATTGGTAGCATTTGCTATAATGGGTTTCGACAATGCCTATGGTGAATGGATCTCAGCTCGTGTGTTTTTGAGTGGGTCGCTAAGGGGCGGGGGGCCCGGATTGGCCGGGGCCCGGTCAGCATCCGCTGACCGGGCTGACCGTTAAATCCGCTACTGGACTTTACAAGTATTTAATAGGTAGTAAATGCTAAATAAAAAAAATATGATAGAAAGACGTACGTATCTGTATACAGATAAGGTCTGACCATGCGTCAATGATTCACCGTTCAAGCCCCCTCCCCTTACTATTGGTAAACTAGTTCACTCGTCCAGTGTGTCGGCTGTCATTATGATTCTGTCGCTTAGCGGTGGACAAGATGACGTAGGAGTTACGGCCGAGCAGATATGGATAAATGTTTTAACATAATTATTCACTGTTTTACAGCGTGTTAAGTCGACAGCTACGCAACACGAGTCGGTCGAATCAGATACATCACACATTTACATTAATATTAATAATACCTTCCTGTGCTGCCTTAATCGCATTCAAGTTTACCACATAACTAGTTGTATCGCATTACGTCTCCAAGTGTGTGGGTCGTTGTATATTGATGGGCTTTACCTTTATCACACCACCCATCGTACTCAATACATACATTGCTGCATGTTGCACTGTTCTGTTTACTAAACATGTTGATATCTCGATCTTCTCTCTCTCTTTTGTACGATACGTGCGTCCTTACTTGCATGTTGTGTGTTAATGCGAGCCCATGTAGGTTATGCGCGGTTAAACTTTGTGTGTGTTAACTGAATGCGAGCCCATGTAGATTATAATATGCGCTATAACATTGTGTGTGTTAACTGTTATGCGAGCCCATGTAGGTTATGTACGGTATAACATTGTGTGTGCTATGCGAGCCCATGTAGGTTATATGCGCTATAACATTGTGTGTGCTATGCGAGCCCATGTAGGTTATATGCGCTATAACATTGTGTGTGCTATGCGAGCCCATGTAGGTTATGTGCGGTATAACATTGTGTGCTATGCGAGCCCATGTAGGTTATGTGCGGTATAACATTGTGTGTGTTATGCGAGCCCATGTAGGTTATGTACGGTATAACATTGTGGCATTATGCCATCGTTTGAGGATGTTTGTTGAAGGAACGGACACTGTTTTGCGGTTTGCTTCGAGCGAAACAGTCGGCCATTAAAGACAATTACATGGTGAAAATACTCGCGAAAAGGAACATTTAAAACTATAAAATAAATAGTAGCTAAACACAACTGTTTTACGTAACATTACGTTAAGTCAGAATGAGGATGTATTAAATAGTAATGTTGCACTAAAAGACTTAAATAAATTAAGGATGTAAAGAGATCTTCGTTGTAGACAATGTTTCAAGCTAGTCCCCGAATTGCTCTATAGAGTGAAACGTGATGTTTGCTTTGTCGTTCTGTTGCCTATTGTAATTATAAATGCTTGGGCCTCTCTGCACAAGACATTAAAATAAGCTTGGCATATATTATTGGCTTTGCCTAATTGAATTCCTTATCTGTGACCGGAGCATGGCGACCATAAACGAAAATCGTCTGCCCACGTAGTGAATTCCTTATCTGTGCTCTAACTTTACAGCAGGCTTATATTAAGTACATATAGCTCACAAATAACATGTTATTGATAGTTTGAAATACGTCACACGCTACCCTGTTTATTGCTAGGTTCACACAATGAGGAACTCGAAGAAAAGATGAGATGAAGAACATTTACATTAATATATAACGAGTCATCACTAAACGACTACTCATTTATTATTTCTCTCTCGGAAAACATATTTTTAATAGATATATTCACTACATAAAATCCAGGATGAGTGCTCTACTTAATTCTCAACAACACTATTTCAAAAACAATCTTGATTTTATATTTATTTTGCTCTACGAACAAAGAAGCGTTTCTAAAAATAATAAACTAACAAGGATATAATATGTATACTATAGTGTTTCGCTTTAAACTATAACAAAGTCGCGTTTTTATTGACTTCATTTTAATAGTTATAAAGTGTGTTATTTTATACCCCTGCACATGTAACAAAACAAAGATGGCGCAAACTTCGTCTAAACATCTGTTGCTCCCTTGCGATATGAGTTGTAAGTGGTCCCTTGTCTCGCAGCTTTTAATTGTTTCTCTTTTTATACAACGTCTGAGTTAGCTTCAATGACGTCATACTCGAAGCAATCACAGCTTTTCGTCTCTTGTCACCATTACTTCATTTCATTACTACGATATAAGTAATTGTCAGTTTGTATCTTGTATCACTTCTCTTGAGCCGAACACACAATGATCGTCATCGGGACCGCTAACAGGTCAAAGAACAAATCTGCATCCACAATAGATGATGAATTGATCTAGAGGGCTGTGATTAGCTCTATCTAAAGCCTCTATAACACGGTCAAATTTTGCATTCAAGAAGTTGAACTCAATTTTGAATTCAAGATTTGAGGAAAATAATTGAAGGAAACATCGAAAGTCCAGTTACATGGTTCAATTTGAGTAGGTGTGTTACTTGTGTCCTGATTGGTTGAATTCCGTAGGCCTATTTCCGTTCCCGCGTATTCCTAGCCTAAGCCTAGGCCTAGGTCCCTATGCATGCATTTGTATTTTATTTCTCTGCAATTGACATATACTTAATATACATATAGGAATTGTCATTCATAGTTCAGTAGTAGGACTACATAGTACTAACATTATTGAGTTTAAGCCCACTGACATTACTAAACCTAGGTAGGCCTAGCCTAGGAAACCAATCATAACCTTAATGTTCATTCAGATGGCTAGCCTAGGATTCTAAATTGTAACAATTATAATTAGATTATCACCGATTATGGTAATCCGGCGATGACATCGCGTACAAACAAGGCTCATTTATATAACCATATAACCTCGTTGGTTTAGGTTATGTTTGCGTTTAGTTTTGGCCGAAGCCTCTGGAGTGCGCCAGTGCACGTGCAGGTTGATCCTGATTGGTTGGTTTCCTTCAAGTTTGATGGAAATTAGGACATGCGCTAATTGAAAAAAGTTGAACTCAACATTGAATTCAAGTTTTGAGCTAAATTTTTTTCATTCAAGTTTGGCGATTACACGGTCAAATTCGTTGAACTCAAGATTGAACTCAACTTCTTGAATGAAAAATTTGACCGTGTAATACAGGCTTAAGGGTCTTTGATAGTTATGTTAAGGTGCATTTTTCACTGTTGTGCATTGTTGTCATTGAAGAACTAGAGGGCCGTGATTAGCTCTATCTAAGGTCCTAGATCAATTCTGAAAAAGGTCTTTTGCGAAACATGAATTATGATTATACAAATTTGGTATTTGCACTAAAATGTGTTTGTTCATTGAGGGATGTGACGCATCTTGCACGGACGACTTTAGTGGCTCCGTTGGTTGTATTGGCTGTAGTTCACAAGCAAAGCTCTCTCAAAGTGAAGCAGCACTCACCCGTTCAAATAGCGGCTTTGCTATTTCCAATTGGAAAAGCCGAACAACAAAGTGAATCCGTCGCGAATGAATGGAAATAGCGTTTGTCAGAACCGTTCGGGCAAGTTGCGCTGGGGGCCACTCAGGCACAAAGAGGGCAGCTTTAGTGCTGGTATGCTTGACTTGACGGGCATACATTGTGTAATCCCCCCTCGAATATTTATAAAACAATATAAGCGTTTATAGGTATATATAGGTTTGGATGGATCGTAGTTTTTCCTGTTAATCCAAGCATGTTTATATTTTTAATCTGGCCGAAACGTTGGGTTTTTATTAATAATAAAAAAAAATACCATATTTTAACACGAAAAACTATTTTATCCCCGTATAAGTATAGTTATAAAAATGAATTATCACTCAACATTCAAAATGTTCGATAGAACAACCCTTGGAGTGTCAATAGTTTGTGTGTCCGTCTATACTCAGCTCACAAACACGAATATTTCTCCTATTTTCATCAAAATCGTTCAATGATAAAAGATAAATGTAACAAAATTGCCCCCCCTTTTGTTTTGCGAACTGATTTGCAGTGGCCAAAATAAATAACGTACGCGTATCTCGTTGCTACTACGGTCAAAAGCCTGAAATAGTTTGCCCTACTGAAAGAAAACCATCCACTAGACCTACCGATCTTTGTTTCCAGATTATCTGTCTGTAATCTGTATTACAAGCGAGATTATAAGTAGGCGTGTTCTCATTGAACCAAACAAACCCAATGTGTTGAGGCAAACTGATTTCTAAAGTAGCTAACTAAAACTTGATAACAACAATAAGAACAACAAGTATTTAGTTATTGTTGATATTAATAAATTTTGTTATGTACCACAAAATGTTATAACTAATGGCGTTTTCCAATGGTCGCACCGAGGGCGCCTTTAACAATTAAAACAACAATGCATAACATTACAATAGGCGCACTGAGTTAACCCATTGGAAAACGCCATTAGACACTATTTTGAAATATAACATAGTGGCCATTTTAAGAACCTTTCACAATGGCGGCGAAACACGCAACACGGACACCCACTTGTAGAGTTCAATATAAAGCCTGAAGGGTGTTTCAACTATACAGGTTTGACAACACGCGCGTTGCAAACTATAGAAACATCTGTGTTAATTGAAAAGCCCGTTAATGACAATTTAGCAATAACAATGTATACATAATGGGTACGACGGAAGGTGTCAAGTACAGTGGATTTTCATGGAGGGTTTGAATTGAAGTATTCGGAATAAAGGGGCGCTTACGTTTACATGACTCGAGTAATCATGTAGGTCTGCTTACATAAACGTGATCCGAGCAAATCAACTCTAGTCATCAGATT
>OX246741.1:55085102-55395102 GCA_945910005.1 Isoperla grammatica
TAATAATATTATTATTATTAATTTTTTCGTATGAATACCCGTTATAGGGTGCACACCAGCTATACCTGATGTGTCCCTCTTCAGGTGACTAACTAGGTTATTAGGGTGTTTGGATAGCTGGGAAGGAATGTCCGAGAGCTGTTAGTAGGACTCAATCCCAGCATTCGCCTTTACGACTGAGGAAAACCTCGAAAAAACCTTCAGTCAGGACTGCCAGTGGCCGGTATCGAATAGGTGACCTACAGAATTAGAGTCTCGCGTCTTACCGCTGAGCTACCTCTATCGGTACGTGGCATTTGTGGTCTGTGGGCTCCGATTTGAATAGGTATGGTAAGATGGTAAGCGTGTTAGTTCAATAATTTCAAATCCACTTATCATTATAGTGTAAAACAGTGTTAGTGGTGAGATTGTTTGCCCTTGGATTGTACCTTTACTTTTACAGCAACTTCGAAACACATGTTTTTAAAATTGTTTATATTTCACTTCCATTAAATCGAGAAAGTTGTCCTATTAATCTGATAATAAACTTGCGTTAAATTTACATCTACAGTGAAACAACTCCGAGCAATTTGTCCCTTTCGGGAATTGACTTTCTAATTTTCCTCGAACATCTTTTGCAGATTTCCAATTTCCCAAGAAATAAACTGCGGAATTCCCTTTTGATTACTCCTCCTCTAACCTTTTAACCGTGTACCAAGAGACGTTGAATAATGCTTATAACATAAGTCTTTCAAAGGTTCTGTGTTTTCATAGTGTACGACCAAGAGATTAAGCTATGGAATACAATAGCGCACAGGGGGTATTGTATTATTTAATACGCTTAACATCCCATTCATCGCATTTATATGGAAGCGCAGACGAGAGCCAAGTTTAACAACTTGAAAGAGCTAAACCATTAAAATCACAATTGAAATAGTGCTCGTCAAGTAGCTACACAATAGCTCATTAATGTACACGTGTCATGAAAACTACATCTGTCTATTTAATAGGGAAGCGATGTTGAAATACTATCCATGGAGTGACTCTGTTCGGAAAGCGAGAAGAAAGAAACAAGCACATTACTTTTTCTACATATAATTTGGTATATGATTTTTTGTTCTCAAATACGAACATCCTATATTCAGCAAAGAATTTCAAATTTCTCATTCTACATTATATTAAAGTAAAATGATAAAATGTAAAACATAACTCAGCCAACTATACATATTATGTGAAAAGCTTCAGTCCGTTCTTATACTAGTACTGCACAAATCATAAAAACGGCTTTACACACATAACAGTGTGAGTATTGTTCTTAAAGATATTCGTAATAATCTAGCTCTATCCTTGAGTATGATACATATTTCAGAAATTCTAAATGTCTGATTTTGAATAATCTATACATCTTTCTAAGCATAAAAAACATTGGAATGTTTCATAGTATAATATGCTTGCACAGCTTTAAGGAGAAAGGTTTACGCCAGTCCTTTATGTTGTAATTAATTACCGTTACACTTGGCAAGAAACCGACAACTAGCGATAGTCGAGAATAGTAACTTCTTTCGCTTCTCGTTTAACATCTAAATGAACCTCAATTCTTGTTTCCGTAAAACACCGGATGTGTCTTTGGTTCCAAGTTCTTTGGTTCTTTGGACAGGCCAGTGAGATCTAAATCAAGTTTTTTGCTCTTCCCCTCTCGAGTATCCAACATACTATCTGGTAATTTCTTTACTTTCCTATTGGGAGTTGCTCTCTTGCATTGCGATTAATCGTCTTCGCACACTTAACATTTTATTTTCTTTGGCAACAATAGCGAGGGGAACAAAACTCAACTTGTCCCCTAAGTACATATCTGAAATAACTTCTGTGACCGACCACGGTTTTACAGTGGAATGTTCATTTTGAAATTGTGTTCGAAACTTTAAAGCTTATGGCGGTCTGGAGCGAAGTGAACCGACCCACATTACGTATAATGATATTGGTTTGGTAAATTGAAACTTTGAAACAGAACTGTTGAAGACGATGATGATTGAAGCAGATCCCAGCCTTGTTTTTCACTTGGAATGTGTTGCATTGTGCTTTAGGTTTCAGTCGACCGCGGGAACTCAGTTTCGTGTCCACGCTTCTATGTAAGTCAGATGGTACTGATGTCCCAAACACGTACATCTTCCTACATAGAATTATACTAGACGTATGGTTTACATTGCGGGAAGCACAAATCCTTCTATCAGCCATTGCACCTTCTCGAAAACGGATGATCTTTACAGAATCTAAATAATTTCTAGATGTTCTGTTTCAGCATTTACAGTGCTGCCATTCTAGGGAGTGATATACGAGGGTTTAAACGTTGATGGTTGCAACATCTGGCATCACTGTGATCGACGTTGCCAATGTAGTCTACGCTGAAACCGCACATCCAGTGTTTTAATTGTAAATTATTTAACTTCTGTAACGATTATCAGTGTTCGAGCAGGTGCAATGGCTTAAGGAAGGATTCGTGCTTCCCGCAATGTAAAATGAGAAAGATATCTGTTTTTAAAAATCAGTATACATAGACGTGAACCAGCCGGTCCATTATGGGATAACTTGAGTAACGATGCGGTTCGCTATCGAGGAATATTGCGTTGAAGTACATTGGCAGCTTAAGGGAGGCTTATTGTGGCTAATCCCAGACAAAGACGGCTAAACAAGCTTAGAAGGTTATATTAGTCAAGTGACCCTGCTGGACTTAGGCTTAAGTGCGTTGTGAGTATACACAATGGCAAAGTATTGGGGAGATAAGGAGCTTTCAGTTGAGAGTTCAGACCAGATGGAGTTAGTTATACAATGATGATAATAGTTGGGCAGATAGGAAAGATAAGTTTAAAACAGATATTATTGAGAAAGAGGAGATGGATCAATCAATACTGTAGATGAAAGTTGAATCGTTTGACGGGAGATAATTTCTCTTACTTTAATTATTTGCTTTTTCAATGATTGTATGTTTTTAAACAGTTAAAAACATTATTTTCTTGTATATTTGGAAATGTAGCCATTAACAGTGTTTGACACAAATCGCTTGACATGCGCGAGAATTTTAGGGGTTTTGTTTGTATATTTAAAATTAAACCAATATACAAGTTTGGGAATGATACGGGGCTATCAATGTTATCAAGATCTGCAAACAATCACAAAGAAGGATACGAAATTGATCGTCTTTCGAGAAAAATAGAAAATTTCAATAATACCTCATTTTATCTAACTTGATTCAAACGCAATACTTTCTTAAATATGTGTAGATCTAGATAATAATTAGTCCCGCGTAATTATAATACTTTCACAATGAATAATATTCTAAAGCTACGAACAGAAAACTTTAAAATCTCATGTGTCAAACCACTCTCAGCTGGTTAGTGTATATACCAGCCAATAATGTGTACAATCTAGTTTTGTATTGAAGAAGGAGTTCTATAATTCTGTCTACTCAACCAAGAGATGCTATGGGATGAGGTTTTTACAATACACTCCCCATGATGAAGATATTAAATATAAATGCGCTTAATTGTTCGCCATCATTTTAATGACTGGGGACGAAGTGAGGTTTACGAGCAACATTACAAAGAGGACTCTCATACAGGCATAAAAACTATATTCTCTTGTTTCGTGGCTTTATGTTGGCAACACGACATGATTGTTGAATGCCTGCATGTGCATTAACGAAGATTACACAACCGACCATGCATAAAATTGCATCTTTTAAGACTTTTCGACTCTCGTACATGGAGAAGCTTCTGCACTTTATACGTTATACGTTATTCTGAACTCGTTTTAGCCGTCAGTGACTTATGCCAGACTTATGACTTCTAAAAGCTGACAAACTTAAAATATTAAAACGAACTTTGTTCTCTGGCTCAACAGTTATGTCTGCATGAATACAATGTAATGTTGCGGCAACATTGTATGGGAATATTCCGAGTGGTTAGCTCATGAAATGTAGAAAGAGTTGTAGCTCAGTTCATTCCTTCGCAAGGCTGCTTATTTCATGTTGTCCCTTAAAGGAGTGATGGTGCCCATTAAGAGCAAAGGATATCTCTACATCAAAAACCGCAGAAGAGTTTAATTTTTTAATTATATCTCAAGATTGAAACACAAAATCGAAAATCTGAGTAATCATAGCGCTGTGGTTTGATAAGCCCTATACAGACTGAATGATAAATGTATTTAACATTATAATCAGTATGACTATGATTTTTATTTCATTAAATTACTAATGAAATACATATCAGTATGACTGTGATTTTTATTTCATTAAATTACTAATGAAATAAGTATCATAGTCATACTGATTATTCTGTTCGATACATTTATCATTCAGTCTGTAGGGCTTACTAAACCACAGCGTTATGATTACTCAGATTTTCGATTTTGTGTTTCAATCTTGAGATACAATCACAAAATGAAACTTTTCTGCAGTTTTTGACGAAGAGATATCCTTCGCTCAGAAACAAGTAGAACACTGAAAAAACACTGAGTCGGATGAACGAAGCGGTCCGTGATTATAAATGTTGTGTATTTAAAGGGATAGTCGGGTGAAAAACTAAAGAACTACCATTTGTAGATGTCCACCTTTAAATATAAAAAACATGACTAAAAGATACCATACTTTAAAAGCAGGCGATTAAAAAATCAAAGAAAACGCGATTATTTGGTTTGGTGCTACCAAGTAGCACCGAGCAACTTTTCTCATGGTAATTCCCATATAAAAATAATGTTGCCTTGAGAAAGTAAAACCACCGCTAAAATAGGGCACTGATCAAAAATCGATCAGGAAGTTTAATGTACATCGTTTCTCTACCGATAACATGCTTCTTAGTACGAACGTTTACTTCTACTACATACCCTGCAATTAATTTTTTTGTGACATGATGTGTAGAAAAAGTTGCAATCTGTTTTGAGCGGTACTGTCCGCAGTCGCCGAGCGTTTCGCGGAGCGCGGGCTGGTCTCGTATAACACACGGCTGGTCTCGTGTAACACAATGAGTCCTCTGTCTATCAGGAAGGCGCCAGCGACCTCAGAACCGATACAGTTACACTACGCTTTAGAAGAAAAATGCAGCAAGAGCTGCCGAAGGGAATCTAGTAGAATAGCTAATTGTTCACTATTTTTTTTCTTGCATTGAAGCAACCTATATCAATTGTATTTTACACATAACTGAATTTCATGGACTAATGACTAATTGGTGATTTTTTAGTTCTTCATCTGACTATTCCTTTAACAACTATTAAAATCAATATTAAACATTTGGCAACGTAGCACTGGTCGGCTACGTTCGGGACCCCCGAACATATTTTATAATTATTAAACCTGTCAATTTATCAAAATGGAGCCCTGTTTTGACAATGTACATGATGATCCAATTCATTAAATTCGGAACCTATACTTTAACATCCCAAGATTGGTTAAAAAGTGTTGAAAATAAAAATAAGCGTCCTGCGGGGCAAATTAGGGGGCTATCGCCCCCAGACCCCCATCCACCCAGATGGAAAGTGTTATATCACTTCACCCCTCCCCCCCCCCCCTGAAAAATATTCTGGCGGAACCCAAGTGCAGTTTTATTCACAATACAAACATTAGTTTTGAATGAAAGGAAAAATGGGAAGTAAATCGAGTTCCCAGTGTTGTGAAAGCGCGCTAAATATTTAGCCTGACGCGAAAATGTTTTAGTTTTCGCAACCACGCTTATGGATGTTACCATGAAGAACACATTAGCGGTGTGACATAATAGGAGCTCTTAGATAAACTTAGTTTAACACACTGGCCACATTCTGGGATATATTGTCACCAGACTTAAGGAAACGTCTCTAACTCCACGAGCTTGATGTACACAGCTTTATGGTGGTGTTGTAACTGAAGTACAGCCCTGAACATTCTACACTGCGACTTCGATAATTGTGGTCGCAAGAATGTGAGCTGTGACCTTCACTTTCATTCCCACAGAGGTAGAAACACATTCCACATGTAATTTGACGACACTCCCAATTCTTAATGTATATTCATGTTTTGTGGTTTTCAAGAGAACTACGTACTCGGCATTTCTACCTAACTTCCACGACGTAAAACATTTTAGCCCATTTTAACTGATTTCCTGTCTAAACACAGACAAGGTACAAAGACGATTGGTCAATACTGCATAGTGAGTGTGTGGTATTCATAACGAGGCAAACTATACATATTAGGTAGTATAATGTCCCCCACTGAAAATCGAATCTTGTATAACTTAGTGGGTAGACAATAGATAAATACATGTTTTATTTATTTTATATATACACAATTAGTTATTTATGTAGGCTACGTATTTCACTGAATAGAGGGCTACAGACTGTATGAAGTTTATTTGATTGAGGAAGAAGGGAGGATGGCGTAACCACATAGCCCGCAAATGTATTTTTCACAGTTAGATTTGCATGATATGAAGGAAATCTAGACCCTTGAAGGACTCACCCAAACCCATCAAAGAAACTACTTTAGTAAAGTTAACAATAAGAGACTAGTACAGGTTTTCGTTATCGACTTTGTGTCATAATCAATAGCTTGCGTCAATATTTGCAAGAGCTCTGTAAATGTTCACTTCATTGTATGATGTAAACCTGACCAAACCGAGCTCAAATTCAACTCACCACATAATTAATAACAATATTGATTGCAGATGACTCCAACCCACGAGGCGTACTTAAAGGAATCGGGCCACTGAAATCGATGAGTATAAGTTATTTAACGTAGGCCTAAGCTAATGGGAACTGGGTGGGTTGATTCCTTTTACCCCGGAAATGATAACGAATCTATTGGCTAAGTGTTCGACGCGTGTGGACAAAATAGGAAAACACTGAAGCATGGCCGGGCTTGTTTGTAACGGACACTAACCACGGCTTGGAATACTCCTTCCATACCCTATGGTAAGTAAAGTTAGATTTGTGTTTATGTGCGTACGAATTAATATGCTTAGGGCCGGTCTTACAATCTCCTAATAGGAAAGTTATTTGTAGCAATTAAGCCATTTGGAGGATTTCAAGGGTTTTGATTGGTGGTTGCCATGGAGAAAACAAGCTATTCGACGAATAAGTAGTTATTGGGACATTGTAAGACTGGACCTTACTGGTACACATAAAACTACTTCAGTTTTGTTATTCAAATACAAGTGAAATTTAAAACAGAAACATTGACTAAAAAATACATAGTGGATTGTCTTGTCCTACTGAAGTTAGTATTGCAATTGTAAAAAATGTTATAATTCAAATATCATAGAATGTATCGATCATAACTCAAAAGAGGAATGTTATGTCTCTTCTAAGCAAAATGTATCAAAGTGAAATACATTCCTACGATAAGAATAAGCATTTGTTTTCATTAGTTTTGCACTAACAGAATACGGCGAGGAATGTTTTTAAACGGTAAAAAATACTGGTACGAATTTTTAATGTGTTTACTTTTGTTCTTTATTCGCCAATCCTTGAATGAAACCAAGCTTAGTGTTAAAAGCCTCAGCTAATCCATTAACAACACGAAATTGCAATCAATACTTAGTGGGGCGTATAAACCGCTGAGCATTCATGCAAAGATTGCGATCGCTGCGTTCAGTGGCAGATCCATGAACTGTGATTAGGGTATAGGAAAGCCACGTTGGGCACGTAGCCTTCTTCTAAGGAAATACTTTGAAATTACTACATAAATTTGTATTTATCGTCTACCCACATAGTTAGAAAAACTGATTTTCAGTGGGGTGCATTATTTTATAGAACTCAATATGGGCTTCGTTGCTATGATGCCTCTAAAATCACCAATTACATATAGATACATTACAGGCAAGTTCAAAAGTTAAGAACCCTGCCAGAACCGGGAATCAAACCCTGGGCGTATATGCTTTATAATTACATTCTATCAAGAAGGTTATATCTGATATTTAGAGAATATCCTCATTTTATCAAAATACACTAAAATTACAAACTCAATAAATATTTCTAATATTGTAATCAGTACGGTTAGTATTTTGATTGAATTTTGATTACTAACTATGGGGTTAAGAAAAAAATAACTTTTGTATACCCTACTGATCGGGTTCACTCTAGCTCTCTTAGATTAGCAGGAAAACCACGAAAAAAGAAAATGCCCAAGACAGCCAATGGTGTTATGAATACCGTACTATTCTTTCCTAGGACCAGACATAACCTACAACCCTTACCTCGGCTGTATTGTGACTTTCAATAACTATTGAAATTTGTGGCTAAGCAATTACCTTCAAAGTTCAAGTAAACTCAGTTAAAAGCTAACTGAGTGTGTGGTGATCGCAGTCATGCCTAACTGCGTTCCGTTCACATTGCAATAAAGTGTGAACCTGGTACAGCTCCGGTCATCATAAACCACCCGTCCAGTCAGCTGGTATCAAGACGTGTATTACCTACCAGGCGGAGTAGCGGGAGTTGTAGTCACATGAATTAGCTCCTTACACGAGCACTCGTCCCCCCTCCCCCTCTCCGCCACCCCCCCTCTCTTCCTCGCCCGCCCTATGTGGGTTACGGTCTACCCCAGCGGTAACAGACACGCTACATTGGTGGCAGCGCACTTACTCCATTTCCAAAGATCTCCTTTCGTTTTAATTAAAGACTTATCCTACATACTTTGAGATTCTCTTTCTTCTTCTTCTCCTACTTCCTGAGCATAAACCCGCCTTGTGTGCTGTAATAGTGTTATTATGGCGAAGCGGTGTACTTTGAGAGTGTTCAACAAGCGACAACGATGATCCAGTTATCGTATAACTAAGTTATGTAGCAATATGTTATGAGCGGTGAAACCTGAGTGAGAATATTATAACACAACAACACTTTAGCGTTGTTACTCTCATCATCCAATAATGCATACAGAAGTAATATTATCTAAGGTGAATGTCTCTTTAGGGAAGGCAGTAACGTTTGAAACTGTTCACACTATAGCTAGGTATAGTATATCATTTGATTAGTTAAACGTACTCTAACCTCTAACGTTAGCGGAGACAAAACAAGTCTAGACCTGACATATGGCGGGTTCTTTTTAGTTTGAAATGCGCAATGCAAAAACAGTGTTAGGTTTCCACAACCAGGAGCTTACGTATCAACCTGAAGAGGACGTGTTGGTAAAGGAGAAACCGTTTAAATATTTTATTTTATTACCGGTTTAGGCAGAAGTTTTTTAACTTCTATTAAGGATTCAGTTCCATTACTTCTTGTCTTAGCAATAAGTAAACGGTGCATGACTTTGGAGCCGTCCTAGTAACGAAGCACTCAATAAATTAAAAGTTGTTCTGAATCGGCCTTGTTGATTCTGACATTTGTCCGCGGGTGTCGCACTGTCCAATCACTGATTCATATGTTTCGTATTTGCAATATCGATCTTTGATTGGTTATCGCTCACTCGTCGATGGTGTTCGGAGCCTACAGGGTTGGTTTAGTCACTTTAAATTAAAGTCCCCCACTGAAAATCAGTTTCGTTAATGAGTTGTGTAGACTTTAAATGTGAATTCATTTATTTATTTAGTTCTTTACTACATTCTTGTTTTATATATGACGGTTAAGTGTACAATCTAAAATTTCAAGAGGTGTGGCTAATATCATCTGTGACGTCACAACATGCACAACAATGGCCGTGCAAACTTCTTAGCCCCTCCGATAGAACACTCAACATTTCCTCAGCGCTCATTTGACGAAGCTTCGAGTCTGTTCATTATTTCAAAGCAAAAACCTTCAGGTCAGTGGTACCAATCAACGACTGAAGGGGCACCAGTTCGATTCCTACCCCGGCCATCCGATGAAACACCTTATATGGCGAGAGTTTCTCAATCAAGGAGTAACACAAGATTAACTTCTAAAAAGTCTCTCACGACGTATCTATCTATCTCCACCACAGGAAGTGGAAATAATAGACACTTCGCAGGATAGGTTTCGCTGCTACAATATAAAACTCTCATACAATTTAGTAGTTTTGAAAACACCTCCACTCACATTACTTTTATTACCCTTACCTTTGCCTTTACCTTTTTTGTATAGAATCTTTCAACATATTATAATTGTATCTTTGCTAATCTTTAGGTTGGTGGAGGGGGGGGGGGGGGGGGGGGTCGGACTACAAACTTTTTTACTGCACAAAACAGTGTTATGAGAACAATTTTGAATATAAATCATCTGCAGTATGTAACGAGTTTCACACTCTTATTCTTAACTAGATTTGAATTAGTTTCAAAGACGTCGACAGCACAAGATACATTTTCTAAAACAATCCTTCGGCCGAGCAGGAAGCTCATGAAAGTACTTACAACTTGCTGAAGAGCATTGATTATGTATTGTTCAAATTAATAAAATAAATGGAATTGAACTGAGTCAGAGCTATAAGTGACAATAAATGATATCATGAGGTGATATCGTTATCAAGGTGACAGTTGAGTTACAGTAGCGACGCGACGCAACATGACTGAGCCAATACATCACAGAGCTATGAACATTGAAACTATGTATGTGAATAAAGTATAACATGAGATAATATGGAAGTTTTCTCACTAGCTGCGCTGCCGTCAGCCTCAAACCCAAAACCCAATAAACCCAAAACCGATATTTCAGTGGAAACGGTTGCACAAAAAACCGCAGAGCTCCACCAGTCACGCAAACTACTCTCGCGCCGCATCCGACCTATTTCTGAACATTTGCAACGGCTTACTTTGCTTCAAGTTTATCTCACAAACTATGTACTCAAATCAAGATTGGTAAACGGAGTTACACACAAGAATGCTGTACTATTACGCTAACACATGTGAAATGAGTATTTTCAGTGTTATACGAACCATATTAGTACTTCAAAAATATATCAAAATCTGGGCCCACATTGAAAAAGTCATAACTGGTAAAATAATTAACAGAAGTCACGAAACGAAACGATGATTAGTCTGCTAAAAAAATTTGTATTAACAAAGAGTGGGAATGCGAATATTAAACGGCCGGTACGCCCGTAAATGGGGACATATGTTTTATTTTGTTTTCAGTACTTTAAAAAACTATCCATACAACTGACCAATAATAATCGAAATCTTATTTCCGACAATACATGGCTGGATTGGCCATAATAATATCACATCAATAGAATAAAATACAATACCAAACGAATGATCATTGTTGCACACAACTCAAGCTATCTATAATGAGTGGCATCCAATATAATTCGTATCCTTCTACAGAAAACCATTTCCGACAAATGGATACAGGGGTTCTATTATTAGATCATAAATCACTCAATACGTTTAACAATCCCGTCTATAAAAGTCTTTTCAATTTTGTTTTTATCAACTATATACAACATGTTTTTCTTTTTCCAGTAATATATATCATACGTTCCGTACAGAGCTGGGTGGCTTCCATTGATCTCTGCTTCTCTGTGTTGTGTTGCTGGGTTGTGTTCTGAGTTCTGACACCGGCTTAGGTACTCGGGCAGACTCGTATTCTCTTGTATTACACGTGAAACATACACTGACACAGACAGACAGACAGACAGACAGACAGACAGACAGACAGACAGACGCACCCCTCACATATAGCATATATTCTAAACTCAACAATGCTCCTACGCTCCTACTTTCAATTTTTAAATTTCTTGTACTTGTACCAACAATTAAAGCAGAGCACAGTTTCCTATTATATCACACTCAGACCAGACGATGAATATTCATCTAGTTACCAACCAGCTCACGCGTCACTTTCACACGTCTCATCGTACGAGGCCGCACGCACGCGCATCGCGTGACTATGCCAATACGTGCAGGTTTTACTTTTACCGACTCCTGTAACATGTTACATATTAGCATCATCACACTCGCCAAACTGTGTGTAACATACGTTTACCGCGGCTTCGGTTAAATGTTTACAGTGAAATACAATCCAGATTCAATGTTCATAAGTTCTCCGATGTGTACAAATCAAGGGTAGTAATCGTCCTTATCAACACTGCTTCGGGTTAGTTCGTGGGTTCCTATTGTCTCTTCGGGTTAGTTCGTAAGTGCACCACGTGACTTCACGATTGAAATGAAAGCTATAGCCCATATCACACTACAATTGGAATCGTAGACTGGAGTCGCCAATTGCAATCGCAATCTACAATTATCCAATCACACTTGACCAGCTGACAATCCTAAAATCGTTCAACTAGGAAATAAATTCAATAATAATAACTAAAAAGACAAGCCTTAAAGGCCTATTTTCACATACAAGTAAGTATTTTTTGTTTTCAAATAGACATTAAAAAAATAAGAAAACCGCAGTTTATGGCAACTTTGGACGAGACCTACTCCCCCTACAATGATTTGTTTTGACGCGCGCCTCAGGGCATGTGACGTTGTTGGATGCGGGCTGAGCGGCTGGGCGAGGCGCGACTCGGGTAGGAACACCCGTTGCGTGGTGCAGTAAGGGGTTGACACTTGACAGTCTGTATGGATGGTTGTTTCTCAGATTTGCTTCAAGAGATGTCTAATGAATAGTTTTATTAATAACTAATGTGAGTGCTAATATCCAGCAGTTTATTAAGAGAGTGCACGGACAAGTGGATTGTGTAGAGTACGTCTTTAGGTTCTAGTTGATTTATTTGTAGTTGTAGTTTCATTATGCTTGTCGTGGAGGCATTAAGCATAACGGACATTGTTAGTGTCAAAACTGTTATGTTATTATTGTAAATGGCCATATAGACTTTAGTGTACGTATCGTACCAGGACCAGCTATATTAATAAGTAATCATGGTATTAAATTGTTGTGCGTACGGATGCAATAACAGTAAGTCCGATCGACATGTCGTTTCACCGTTTTCCAAACAGGGACAAATCTCCAGTGCCTTTGGGTTTTTAGCCAGTGCGACATAAAAACTGGCTATCAAAAATTAATAGTAAGAACACTCTGTAGGCCTACCAAGCAAATACACTCGTGTATGTTCCGAACATTTTATTAAAGACGACTATGAAACTACCAATAGTTTGAAAATGGAAAATGAATCTAATGAAAAAAAAAATCGAAACGTGTGTTAAAAAAATGAGCAGTTCCGTCTGTCAAATTGAGAGGCAGCATTGATACCCCTTTAAAAACAGAGCGAAGTACATGTTACCTTGCCGCTCGAAACAAGCATCGTCCGTTATTGAAAACATTTAAACCCAAAGTGTCCAAAGTACATCTCCACATCACGCTGTACTACTCTACAATTAATGTTTATGTAATGACGACTCACTAAATCACAAAACATTTCAGAATAAACCTAAAGAGATAGAAATAAAATAAAAATTTGAGCTTGATATTGAAACACTAATAAGAGCTAACCAGTTTGCGGAGGGGGTGACGGGTGCAAGTTCGGAAAGTAAAACCGATGAAATGAACGACCACGACGTATCGTTTGAAACAGAAGATTTTGACGAATGTGAATATATCAATGATAGAGAGAGTGATCACATCGATGACGATCAATTCAATACGATGACAATACAAGTTCCTCCAAGCCAAGCATACACCCTTCAACTGTCCGATAGCGCCATGGATGGCTAGTAACAGAAGATTTTGATTTTTTCTTCGCTACTGAGCGAAGATGAGTGAGCGCGGCACAGCTCGCATCCAACTACGTCACGCGTGTGACGTCACCCAATGAACATTCTTGATTAAAATTGCTCATAACTTGTTTAAATACGGACCGATTTCTTTCATTTTTGTTCCTAAATTCTTTAAATAATTCAAGGTCTGACATAGTTGAACTACAACGCTAGATGACAATATGCCTTTAATCACAAACAAATATATAATTAAAGTTATTGGCTCTTTGTTTCCATTAAAATAGTTGTTGCTTGAGGTTATGTTGTGTTAGTGCTCAATTCGTATTTAACCGTTCTCCTTTCTGATTGGTTCACGTGACTCGGATCTACGATTCCCAATCTTATTTTAGAGCTCCGTCTATAAAAAGATTGCAACCGTAGACTGACTGAACTGAGCTACTGCGCATGCGCCGCCAATCGTAAGCTTGAATCTACGATTGCAATTGTCAGTTCGGAACCTAATGTGATATGGCCTTACGAAAAGAAGCGGGTTGCCTACGATCCAGGACTTGCGTATATTTCAATCCAAGAAGTAAGAACACGCGTCTTGTAAGATCTATACTTGAAATAATAAGCCTGCGCTAAAGTTAGAGCACATTTAGTTAGTTAAGCATAGTTAAATATCCTCCCTACCTAGGAGGGGAGATGAACATACGGCCATGTTGGAAGCTACAAGTGGATTTCTTCGCTAGTACCAAGCCAAGCCGCCAGGCCTCACTGACGCTAGACATTGTTGTTTAATATTATATTGGTGAAGTATTTGCTTCTATCTAACCGTGCAAACAACGGTAGGCTATCTACAGAAGTAACCCACACACCAACAATGGCCTAGTTTAAAGTATCTTAGGAGTACGTCGCCCTTTGAAGTTAAAAACCTTTTTGAAAAATGCATTAATGCCCATTGAGGGCATGCTGGTTCTAAAGATATATGCAAAGAGTTTCTAATGTACCGGAGCGCATGATTTACACCGGAAGTTAGCGTAACATAAAAGTACACGTTGCCAAATTACGTCAAAAACTAAAATTTATTATTTCAGTTCTGGATTAAACTACGTTGTTTTAAATCCCTGAATTATGTCCTTGTATAGGTGATATTACATCAGGCACGACGTCATACTTCTAAACCTAAGACGTGGATTACCATTGTGTTTCCAAGAAGTGTAACCAGCCCATTTCAAAGTGAGACATTGCAGGGAACATGTCCACTACATTTGCAGAGACATTTATTAAGAGTTGGCATTACCCACTTAATCGCACGTGAAGGAAAATGCACCATACGATTTAAAAACAATAATATACCGTAATAAAGAAAATACTGAATGTAAATCAATATAATATATATTTTCAGAACAAATAACCAAACTTAGATGAAGTTATACATACCGGTTACTATAATTTGGACCGATATTATATAAAATATTTAGTTGGCTACTAACTTGTTTTCGCCGTGGCAACAACCAATAGGAACTCTGGTTTCCATGGTGAGAACCGGTTAGTAGCCTACTAAATAGTTAATAGTTTTTGTAGTGTATTATTGTTAAACAAACACTTAAAATATGAACTAATCATGGCCATTACTGATTCTTTGCTGTCCAATACAAGTTTCAATAATCGTCACTTTTATAAACACAATAGTTGAACACAACTCTCCTTTAAATGGAAACTGTGTTTCTACTGTTTTACCCTAATCCTTACCAACACACTCATGACAACACAAATGTTCTATCTTTAAACACCGTAGTATTCTGTGTCGTTCAATCCTGGCAAACGTTCAGTACCGCGAATCACCATTCATACACGTTGTGTTGTGTGTTGTCATTTTACAAGACCGAAACTCGACTGTCAATAATTCATGTGCTAACGATGTTGGCTGTACAGGAATCGCAATGCAGTATCGCATATCCCATTCAGATCGGCAGGGTAGCGTATACATTTTAATGAGAGCATTTCTAAGCTTGCAAAAAGCTTTATCGATTCAGGTTTTAAAATGTCCTTCGTCCAAAATGTCTTGGGATAGGATAAAGAGGCGAGATTCAGTTTCACAGATTTCCATTTGAACTGAGAGCAAAGTAAGCCTTGGGAATACGTTAGAGAATGAGTAGTGAAACATGGAGTAGCTACATTAAGAGTAAAACAAGAGCACAAAAAAACAAATGCGTACTATATGAAATACGTTTTGTTTAATGTCTCTCACACCAAGAAGTAAGATAGTGTCAGGGGAGTCAGGACCACCTATAATTAATTTCCAACTTAACAAGTGCGAATCACTAACGTTTTTCCCGATTATCTAGTACTATTTGGTTGCGTTAAGTTTTTTGACGGAAACCTGCTTGCACGTTTTGTTGTGCGTTACCGTCAAAAAACTTACCGCAACCAAATTGTACTAGATAATTGGGAAAAACGTCAGTGATTCGCGCTTGCAAAGTTGGAAACTAAATGTGGGCGGTCCTGATACTATCTTACTTCTTGCTGTGAGAGACCTATAGATTTGTATCGTTGTATGTAAATTAATTAATTACTATTTCCAATATCGAAGTTCCCGGGTTTTAGTCTGCTAGCTCACTGCCAGCCAATCACACAGCCGCCTTCTTTAGACGTCACTTTCATAGTCGATCATTGTTGTTTGGGCAGCTACTTTGATGACTACGAAGCATTGGGACACCGGCAAACTACTAACTACTAGTAATTCAACATAGAAGCAAGAAGGTTGATGAGAAATACACACTTCCATGATCCACCTAGCCTAGCGTTCGATTCCGTTTCAATAACTCTCTTAATGTTGGTTCATCGATTCATTTGTGACGATGACGATAATAAAATCGTTCAATAGAAACTCTTTCATTTCGAAATCATGTAACAACTTGAAATCGTGCGGAATAGATGTGATAAATTAAGTGAATCGAAATACAGAGCCCAATATTTCGTGGCAAACAGCCAACCACTCTTTGGGTTAGTGTCAGCGTTTAACACTCGTTTACAATATCTTAACCGCCGTCAGACACATTGACGATGAGTCTATATAGGAGCAATGTTCAATGTGTTTCAGGTGTATGGTAGGGATTTGTAACTGGGCTGACTAAGGCACAAAATATTCTGGAATTTAAAAATCAATCTTTTTCAAATCATTTTAGGAGGTATATATTATAGTCGAAAGCACTACGTTAACAATTCGAAGTGACTGAATTTTCTGCTTACTTCAATGCACTCAAACAATTAACATTAGTAATTTATATAATAAACTTGAGCCAGACTTGTTATTGAAAACTAAACAAATTAATGTCTTGCAAATTGGTTATTGTTTTAAGTAAAGTAGGAAGAGTAACTCGAAAGATAACTTGCGCTCTTAATGTCTCACACATATTTTTACATTTCTGAAACGCTACTTGTTATGCTGCTAATGTCGTATTCCACCTCATGTTTTCACTTACATTGACAACAATTATTTATAATCTCTTACTAATTTACGACTAACGGAGATGTTAGATGATTACAGGAGGAAAGCTTTCACGGAAACGAACCAGCGACCTTGTCCCCCGGGGGAAATTATTTATTATTTCTTCTTCTTATTCTTATTTTTGACCCGGCGTGAATCCCTCCCTTAAGGTCATAGCCCAGGTATAAATTAGCCTACTACGTTGAAGTACTCTCATCCAAGTAATCATGTGATGTGTAGTTTAGTCTATGGATTAAGTTCTATCAAACTCTCAATACCGACAGCGGACTCCAGTAAAAGCAGAAAATAACAAGGTCGCTGGCGCGACCTTGTTCCCTCGCCAGTCATTTCCGGGGCATATGTTACAAACTAATCAAATACTGACACTGTCACTTGTTATAATTTATAAAACGACGTGAAGTAAATAAATATTTTAAAAAATTAATAGTTGAAAGAAACACATTTCGCCCTCCGAGATACCAGGGTGATGTAATATTAGCTCTAAAAGAACATCCACGAGATTAAAAATAATCTGCTGATACGATGATTCGATTACATTAATTAAAATCGTGATACACAACTCTTACAACACTATATCGACAACATTAGTGTGATGTTCTCTCCTTACTTGAGGAAGTCGGGATCAGGTGAGGGACTGTGGATACAGATTACCCGATGTGCTTTTGATGATACTGCTTTTTATTATATTTCCGGAAGTACAAATCTGTTCTCTCGCCGCGCCTTCTAACCTTTATTTCGAACAGGCGGTGGCCTGGCGCGCACTTTAACTAAAGACACTACATCCTTCCCTTCCTTATTTTGATCCTAGGGTACTAGTTGCAATACCATCAGCTATTAGTTACTATTGCCTTACATCAATTAGCTTAGTCTAGTGATTTTATTCTCCTTTACGAGGCTACTTGGTTTCCTTGAAGAGGTGTTTACGTTTGTCCTTTAGGAGGCTACTTGTAACTTAATATAGTAGGCTTATTGGCGCTACGAAACGAAGTCGTTAAATCTTCTCGGTCTTGTCCTGTTGGTCCTTGTGGGGTACCGTGGTGGTAGTTCTTGGCCGTGTTCCTCGTCGTCTGCGTCGTTTCCGTCTTCTTGAGGAAGGCTCGCAGGGTTTCCCTCTTCCTCGGAGGCATAACCTTCTTCTTGAGGGTTCGCCGGGTGTTCGATTGCTTCTCGACGGGGTTCTATTTCCATGTCGGATTCATAGGGTTCTGGCTGGACAGTTTGAGTGTTGAAGGGTACTAGTTTGAAGAACGACGAGTTCCGCACTATGGTTTGGGGTCCTCTTTTGGCGGTGATGGTTGTGCCGTTAACTTCCGAGATTTTAAATGGGTTAGGGTCGTAGGGGGGTGTCAGTTTATTACGTTTGTTTTGTCGTACTAGGACGTTGTCTCCTACTTGCAGTTGATGTGGTCGCGTGTGTCTGGTTTCGTCGGCGTAGGTCTTGGACTTCCTTTTGTTTTCTGCATCTTTACGTTGTAATTCAGCATGGTCGAGTGTGAAGTTTGATGGTACCTGAGGTATGGTAGTCTCCATGCGACGTCCGAACATAGCTGAAAACGGGGATATGCCCGTAGTAGTATGAGGCGTGGCCCGGTAGTTCATTAGAAATGCATCAAGCTCGGTTCTCACATTTTTGTTCTCTAGGTGAGCTGCTAAGACGGTTTTCTTTATCGTTCTCACCCCTCTTTCAGCTTGACCATTGGCTTCTGGCCACAGAGGTGTGACGCAGTGATGGTGAAACTTCATCTCTTGGGCGAAGTTACCGAACTGATGTCCGTTGAAGGGGGGCCCATTGTCGCTTTTCACCGATTTGGGAATGCCGAACATTGAGAATATTGTTCGGAGCATTGGGATGACTGATTCGGCTTTCAGTGACGTTATGGTTTCCGCAAAGATGTATCGCGTGTATTCATCCACTATTATGGCGAGATATTTTCCATTGGGGTAAGGGCCGTCAAAATCAATTACTATGCTGGACCACGGTTTCTCGGGTAGCGGTGTTGATCGAATGGGGTCTCGGCGTTTTGTTTTAACGATAGCTTGGCATGGTAGGCAGTTCCTTATAGCATTCTCCACTTGTCGGTCTATGTGGGGGAACCATACTTTTTCTCGGATCAATTCTTTCGTTTTGACGATACCCAGATGTCCTCGATGAGCTAGGGATATGATGCGAGCTTGAAGTGATGTGGGTATTATGATTTTCCTACCCTTTAGAAGGACGCCGGATGCCACTGTTATGTCACGGCAGAAGCTTCGGTAGTTCTTTAATTCTGGGAATGTTTTGATAGTTTTCTCAGGTTGTTTTGACTCAATTGCCGTCTTCAGGTTTTGCAGGGTCGTGTCCTTCTTCGTTTCTTCTGCGATTTCGTCTAATGTCATGGCTTTGGGGATGGCATGGTTGACGATACATGAGATGAATTCTTCAGGGGTTTTAGCTGTTCGGAATTTTTGTAGTTGGTTTTCGATTGGGTGTCTCGACAGGTAGTCCGATGGATTGTCGGTGCCCTTTTTGTAAACAACCGTGAACTTGTACGGTGTCAAACGCAGGCATAGCCTTTCGATTCGGGGTGTAGGCATGGATCTTGGGTTGTTAAAGATGTGACACAGAGGGCGATGATCAGTATGTACAGTGAAATGTGTTCCGTAGACATACAGGTTGAAATGTTCTATGCCGTACACTACAGATAAGGCCTCGCGCTCGATTTGACTGTATCGAGCTTCCGTGTCGCTGAGTGCGCGGCTTGCGTACGCAATGATTTCTTCGTGACCCTCTTTGTTGATTTGGGACAGGATGGCCCCTAGGCCTACAGGGCTTGCATCGACAGTGAGGTGGGTTTCCTTTGTGATGTCGTAGTACGATAGAATGTGATGATTGGCGAGTTGTGTTTTCAATTTGTCGAAAGCCGTTTGACAGCTTGCCGTCCACGCCCATGGGGTGTGCTTATGTGTGAGCTTACGTAGGGGTTCGGTCGTCTTGGCAAGGTCTGGGATGAATTTACCGCAGAATTGGATCATCCCTAAGAAGCTTCGGATTTCGCTGGGATTTTGTGGAGTTTGGATTGACGTTAGGGCTTGGACCTTTCCTGGATCGGGCGCGATTCCCTTGGCCGAGAATTTGAACCCGAAGAATGTCAGTTCTGGTTGATTGAAGATACACTTCTTTGTGTTGATTGTAAGATTGAGGCTTGCCAGGCGTGCCAGCACAAGGTGTAGAGACTTGTCATGTTCCGCGGGGGTTGCGCCGTAGATTAGTATGTCGTCGCTAATGTTGAGGACGCCCGGAATTCCTGCTAGTACTTGACGGATGGTGTCCTGGAAGACCTCGGCTGCCGAATTGATTCCAAAGTTTAACCTTTTATAACGTCGTAGGCCTACGTGAGTGGAAAACGTAGTGATGGATCGGGATTCAATGTCAAGTTCCAGTTGGTGATACCCTTCGTTCAGGTCTAACTTTGAGAATACCGAGGCTCCGTTGAGCGCTGTGCTGATGTCATCGATGGTAGGAGTAACATGTCTTTCTCTCTTTATGGCGGTATTGGGCATCCGCATGTCGACACATAGTCGAATCACGTCTGGGTCGTGCGGCTTCGGTACTGGTACGATGGGCGATACCCACGGTGTTGGCTCATTTGGGACGCGTTCAATTATATCGAGCTCCTCAAGACGAGTTAGCTCCTTTTCTACCTTTTGTCTTAGGTGGAAAGGTATACGCCTATGCCTTTGAGCTGTTGGTTGGATGCTTTTGTCTACATGCAAGTGTACTTGGCGATCGTTCAATTTTCCGATTCCGGTGAATAGGGATGGGTATTGAGATGAATAGGTGTTGGCTTGACTGACTATTTGAGAGGCGATGTGGACCAACCCGAGTGCTGTAGCGGCAGAATAGCCTAGAATGGATTCACTTTCGCCGCTGGTTACAAGGATTTTGGCGTCAATAGACGAGTTATCTGTGGCGATTTTAGCCATGAAATAGCCTAAGAGTGGTATTTCTTCTTTCGAGCCATAGGGGTATATCTTAATGTTGGTGGATCTAGTCTCGTACCTGATATTGTTGAGTTTGAGGACGCATTCACTCATGATGTTGACGGAGGCTCCTGTGTCTATTAACATGTCGATTGGTTCTCCGTCTATTAGAATTGTTCTTCGCGGGCACTTCGAGGTTGCGGCGGAGTTGACTGTTAGCGTGAATGCTTCCTCATCTGACGAGTTGGGGTGCTGACTGCTTCCACTGGTTGTGGCACGAACTTGTTCTTGTTGACGGGGCTGGGCCGGCTCGGAGCGGCATACCTTAGCGAAGTGTCCAATTTTGCTGCACTTGCCGCATACTTTGTTACTCGCTGGGCATGAGGAACGGCCTCCTGGGTGCGGCCAAGTGTTCCCGCAGAAGAAACAATTCTGTGATTTCTCGGCTCCCTGCTCGGATGTATAGTTCCGCTGCGGTGGCTGGTTGGTGTCTTTTTGGCGGGTTGATTGGTGTTTGAACGGCTTACGTTTAGGATTGCTTGAGTGCGGTTGCGGCTTCTTCTGATCGAGCGTGTTGATGGTTGATGGCAATGATTCCATCGCGTTGGCCTGGGACTCGGACTTCTCGTAGGACCGTGCCTGGTTTAGCAGGGACTCGAGGGTCATCGGTTCTCGCAATGCCGCTCTGCGTAGGCGTGAGTTGGATGTTTTAAGAATTATTTGCGATTTGATTTCTTTATTGGCGTCTGCGAAGTCGCATGTCTTGGATAGTCGCAACAATCGAGAGTAGAATTGCATGATGCTCTCGCCTGGTTCTTGGGAGGCTTCCCTGAAGTTGTACACTTCGAATTCGATGTTGATTGCCGATTTGGGGATGAATAGGTTGTTGAGCTGTGTTACCACCCAGTCGTATTGAATAGATTCTTCGCCAGGTGCGGCAGGCGGTTGGGCCGGAAGGGCTTCGTATGTATCGAATGTCTCTTCACCCATGTATAGGAATAGTAGATTTGCCTTTTGCATGTCCGTACTGACCTTGTGGGCTTTAAGATATATATCAAAGCGCTTGATCCATCGCTGCCAACGGACGCCGGCTGTGGATGGGTCGCTGCTAGCTTCGAATGCTCCGAATGGTGGAGGTGGAATATTTTCAGACATTGCGGGACTAGCGATGCTTGTTGTTGGATTGACTTACGATGTGTCCGCCATGTGCTCGACGCGAAGTGAGGTTAAGTCTGACACTATGTTCTGTACGTGCAGAAAATCATAACTGTCGCTTTAAACCTGCAGATGTGTGGTTGAAATGATGTAGTTTTACCTCGTCGCCAGTGTGATGTTCTCTCCTTACTTGAGGAAGTCGGGATCAGGTGAGGGACTGTGGATACAGATTACCCGATGTGCTTTTGATGATACTGCTTTTTATTATATTTCCGGAAGTACAAATCTGTTCTCTCGCCGCGCCTTCTAACCTTTATTTCGAACAGGCGGTGGCCTGGCGCGCACTTTAACTAAAGACACTACAATTAGGATTATGATTTTATCTGTAAATGGACTTATGCCATTTACTGTAGGGCGCGATCAATTTAAAAAAAATATATATAATGTAATTGGAACGTATATAACAATAGAAGCTCATTTTCCCCAAACGTAAATAGGACCCATCATTTCTTAAAAATGAATCATATTTTAAAATATTAAAACGGTCTTCTGCTATGATTTTAAATTGCCATTTAACCAATAATAAAAACTAAAAAGTGTGATAAGATAATCATTATAAATGTTTACGCATATTGACAAAATGTAAGGATAAAATTGAATTGTACACCATTTCATTTACCGAACTACTTATAACTCCAGTCCTCCAGACAGGCTTTGTAAGTCCCTGTCTCAACTACATACTGCACTTGTGGACTACTCACACTAGGAAAACGCTCTGTTTGACGCGTTGATAAACGAGCGCGTCCATATGTCCACGAACTTTCTGGCGAAAAGTTCTCAAAGCCATCGTCATTGTTCAATGAAAGTGACAAAAATGTGGAAAGATTTGAGTTTTTACTGTTATAGTTATTACACTTCCTGCCATTGTTCAATAAAAGATCGATTGTCCATATAAATTATAGCTTGGATGTTTCGTTGTCATAGTTACTTCACTACAATTCAGCAATACAAAATTGTAATTTGTACCTACAATTCTCATCGGATCGCGTTGAAATTTGTATATTCGTGACCGGCTAGAAATTTACTAAAAAATGGCTATCTCACATTTTGCCGCCATTGTGTTTGGGAATAACTTTGTAATAATTAAATTGTAACTTTGTAACTTTTCAACAGATTTGTCCACAAAACTAATGACGTTAAATCCACATCGAGGCTTGTAGATGGTCCAAATTTCAAATTGATCGGACTTTTCGTTCGACCGCTATCGCGATCAAAACAAAAACAAACAATTTTTTTAAACCCCGTTTAGTCACCCCTGAATAATAATTGTACGTATTATTTAGTTTTTTCTATCACACACGACTGGATTTACAATATGAATGTGTATTTTTCGTAACAATGCATAAACATTACTTCAGATTGGCCATAAAGTGTAAAACCAAAAACACACTCTAAAATTGTATGAATTTTCTGTAACACGTAGCGTCGCACAAGTACGATCACACGGCCTACACATGTGTTCATACAACGTGCACAAACAAAGACAAATAAATATAACACACACAAGGGTGAAGTGAACACCTTAAACGCAATATCCAATAATCACTTCATTAATGTTGATAGCACACTCATAGATCGTCGATTATACAAATCACATGGACAAGTCAACACGCACCCATGCACTCGCTGTGAAGACTACTGCATATGTGGACGGATTTTGTTCTCATACTGATTTTAAGAAACAACCCCCCTCACGCCACATAAATATCGGAAACCATAACGGCCACGGCCAGGCACAAATTCTGTGACACTTTCCAGATGAAATTTGATCCTTACAGTCAGCCCCACCGATTATAGCATGACCAAACCATTACGCGGACCACAAGGCATCTGTTTTCACAGCACAAGAAATTCCACACAAATGGGGGAAATTAGGACATGGCAATAATCCGTAAACGATATACCAGGAAACATAGAAATCGGTAGGCCTAACGAGTGCATCAAAAAAATCATACAATACATATCATATTGCACAATGATCATAAACTTCATGAAACAATAAATATAACAGATTTCGTAGATATTGTTCTAAGTGCGATAAAACAATTTGAATTCAGTAAAACGTAATGCTTTGATACTTTGACTTTTGGGCAAGACACGTACTACATACCAAAATTATGAAAATAATTATTATTATTGGTGAACCAATAATATTAAAAATAAAATAATTAGAATCCTGAGACACAACTCCCATAAAACAATCCCGACATCATTAGGATTATGATTTTTTACCTGTAAATTGGACTTGCAAAAAGGAGAATGAATGCTATTTCTACTATATGAATATATTAATTTCTTTATGCATGTCATGTAAGGGCTGAAATTTATAATCTGATAATGTTTCTACATACTGTTGTGGCATTAGAACATAGTGACGAACAGTGTCCAGATAGGCAAAATGAATTCTATCACGGCGACACAGTCAAAACTGCGAGCTATACGATAATTTAGGTGCATGTTCCGTTTTTTGTATAAACACATGGTAAGATTCCCCCTCCCTCTTCGCCTCCTGTGTCTGACCCCGATATGAAACAGACCCTCATAATTCACTTGCCACTAAACATGATGCCATTAACCAATAAGCTGGCAGCGTGCTTTTACAGTGAAGCCACAGTTTACTGACGTTTCGTCACACAACATATCAATTAACTTCAATTAATTAAATACATACAGGGGGAAGTCGGAAGGGTTTATTTTATATCCAACTGTCCGGTTTGAGGATCACATGGAACAAGCGGAGAAAGTGGACCGTATGAAGAAGCATACCTATAACTCGACTATTTCCTACTATACGACCTATTACAATCTTACAGATATCAGAGTAATAGGTCTTATGATAGTTGATAGGTGAACAAGAACCTTGTTTTTCGAGACGTTTCGAAAATTATTCAAGCTGAGTGCAAGCTTCACCGAAGATATTTTTTATGCATTTTACGTTCATCTATTTCTATTTTTAGGCATCACTTTCTTATTAGCTTTTTAAAACATACATTAAGTGTTAATTGCTTCAATTTCAATTTTTGTTTTTAATAAATGTTTTGTTATTGTTCTGTGTCGAATGGCAAGAGCTTTGGCTGTAGAGACCGATATTGTTAATAAAGGTTCTACTATCATCAAGTCGTTTGATGTTCTGGTTACGAGAGGTACGTGCATGGTTTCTTTTCTTGCGAATATTAATCAGCGATACATACGAATAAATATATTCAAAGTAATACAACCAATTTGATAATCGCTGTCGTGTCATACGAAAGTATACTACAAAGTTGCAACTGCTCTAACTCCGGCCGTACATACAAATCTCTTGCTAATTGCGCTATCGGGTACATACCGCAAATATTAGAAAGAAAAAATGATACACTGTACACACTTAATAAAATCTTAGTATGTAATATAGGCCTACACTTTACAGTGTAGGCCTACACCAAATAAATACAGCTCTGTGTAATATTAATATCATGTTTTAGTTTTCCGTATTACAACTTTCACGGTTTTATTTCAATAACAGCCATATGCATTTTGCAAGGGTAGTATCGTTGAGTGACTAACATATAATCCGGCTTTGAAGCATGGCGACATACGATCTGGGCCAGACTGCTTTTTGTATCACCGGACAAATCCTCGGTTTTTGCATTGCCATAATAGTAATTGGGCATCTAACAATGGAAGACTCATTTGCGTAAGTGTACTACAACAGTCATTCCACATTTTGTCCACGCACACGTAAACACGAGCATTCCACTTGTCGTTCTTTATAGCGCGAGGCTGAGCTGAGGATCGTTCAAACTAGAATTATTCATCTATCCTTCAACCAATAGCATTGCTAATTTACATACTATTACATTCCTTTAGTGACAAATGCCATGCAAAAAATCAGTAATATGGGTTGCAATCTTCAACCAGAAATAAATTCATTTATCTTGCCGAGCCCAAAATGCGGGCCAAAACTTGACCTGTTTAGTCACCCCTGGATAATATTTTATGTATTATTTTGTTTTTTTCTATCACATACGACTGTATTTACAACATGAATGCGTATTTTTCGTAACAATGCATAAACATTACTTCAGATTGGCCATAAAGTGTAAAACCAAAAACACAATTTAAAATTGAATGAATTTTCTGTAACACGTAGCGTCTCAAATACAAATGTCAGAAATGTAAATGTTACGCCATTCTAAAGTCAAAGGATTACTACAGGTCAAGTTTGAGTTTCATAATGATAACGCAAAATTGATAGCAGACATTTTTTAAAAAACCGTAGCGATGTGCAAAGTAACAAATTTTGTTGTCTTACAAAACTTGCACTTAGTGGTACTTACGCCCGGCTCAAAATATAGAGATTTACATAACACATACGTCATTCTACTGAGATCATTATTGACAAGTTTCATTTATATTCGTTAATATCTTCTACTTCAAATAAATACATCTTTCTTGTCGCGCGTGAAATGCGAACGGATACATACATACATACATACATACATACATACATACATAAATCTGGTGCAAACTTATAAGGCCGCTGTCGCGCCCTAAAAACCCTCCCTCGCATTTACTCAAGTCGGAGTGTTCTATGAAGATGGAAAGCTGACATCTATAACTCTCACGGGAGAAAATAATAACCCCTTCAATTCGTGAACGCACAATAGCGCTGGCCGCAAAGTTTATTTTACTACTCTATTGAAACCACATTGAGAAATCCAGAATAGCGAGAAGTTTGGGAAACTTTTGAAAATTGAGAACTTTTTTCGAACGGTGTTTGATATGAGGCTTTCTCTGAAATGTAAATCAAATATTATCCTGGATTTATTTGAGATCGCCTGCCGTACGTTTTAGTATGATGAGGGGGTTCATCATCAAAATATACAGATATTCTAAGATAATAATAGTCAATCAAAGATAATTAGTAGTGAAGTTGTGCCAAAACAATCAATGTTGCATCCATTTTTTTAACAATCTGTAGATCATAATAATATGTAGCCCCGCATAGTTCCAAAATGAGAACATTGAAAGATACGAACAAGATACATTAATGATTACATTAATACATTAATTTCGCCCATTTTTTGTTATCATATTTTTTTTGTATGTTTGAACTGTGTGTTTAAACTGATTGCATATGTAAAAAAAAAGGAAAAATAAAAGACACTTATTATTATAATCGCACGCTGTTAAGCTATTGTTATTGTTATTGTTATTGTTGTTATAATTGGCGTCGAACATTGTTAATATCAACTGAACCTTGTTCTTAGTACAGAGTACGTTGAACTGTCATAAACATCTGTTTAAGAATACATTCTAGCTTTACAAAGACAATCCAATTATCAACCCCAATTAAATTAATCTCTACAATGTTATTGTATTCAATTAGAATCATACTGTAATGATATATCCAAGGGGAAATTTCTCAGTAAAGTTATATACAAATATACATTTCAAAATGTTGTGTTGCGTTACTACAAAGCGATGTCATAAACACATTTCTGTGTAACATTATTGTGTAACTCGTTCTGTTCATTTCCTTTGATCAAAATTTACGTCTGTTTGTGAGATTCATAAAGGGAAGCCATGACCATTTACGTTTTACTTGAAAACATTTCCACTTGCTTTTTTGTTTTGTTTTTTTGACTTGTGATGCCAAATTGGACAGTAAAACAAAAACAAGTAGAAACTCAATAGGCCTAAATAAACAAACACAAAAGCGAGAGCATCAGTGGAAGATTTGTTTATGGTGACAGATATTATTGAAAAGCGAAAAGCGTCACCTATTAGTTAAACGGTCTGGTTGTTCAATAACATGCTGACGACGCGTTTATTTCATTCCATTGCATTCATCACGAACATGGTAAAACCACACACTACATTAACAATACATTATCAATAGGCAGACATAAACGCCCAGGACTAATAGTCAATGAAGTCATGTTTACTGCTTGAAAAACAATTTCTGCACTCGAAATGGAAAGTTAATGTTAGGAGAAAAATTTACATGCAAAAGTTGGGGAGGTAAGGTGTAAGAAACTTGTTGCAGATTGAGCAATGAGTAGGTGCATCAATAATAGAGGGATAGAGGAATGTTTACCAGGGTGATGCGTTCAGTGGCGTATACAGAGGGGCGGGGGCTGGAGAGGGGAACAACCCCCCCAGCTCGAAATCAAATTTTTAAAATTCAAAATACAGCATTTTCATGATTTTTTAAAATTATTTGTACAAGTATCGAAACATTGGTTTTTACTTCATCTACAACCACGCCACGACGCAACACTTCACGTATGTCACATTCTTGCTGATAGCAGAAAGCCCTATCCCCTTGAGGTCAGCTGCGTCCGGAGAAGCCTTACAGAGATCGCCTTTAGTGCAGCTTCAACCCTCACTTCTCCCTCTACTAATACAGCAGCGTGGACGCCACAAAAACATCCACTCATCAACTATAGATACGCCCGAACAATAAGATAGCAACTGTGCGTGTGCAGTCGAAAACATCCCAGACCGGAAACCAAACGTCATCAAGCTAGCCCGCCTTCTGATTGGCTCATCGCGTGTGTTGACGACAACACTAGCGCGCCTGGAGGATGAAACACGAGCTACGGCCAACATCAGCGGTTTTACGTACAAATGTGATCGTGTCTAGCCGAGCCGTGGTAAGAACTACGCGCTCTAATTCAGACGAGCCGAGCCGATGTCTTATCAGCGCTTGGCAGACACTCGTTTCACACCACTTGGCTTTACGTTTGTTCTTAAAGTGTGCACACATGTGTAACTGGAGACTTCCTCCCACAATAGAGGAATGGAGCCTCACTTCATAAACCGCGTGAACTCTACACAATATTAAAAACGTGGTAATTGCCCAAATGAAGGTTTCGTAAGAAATAAAAACATGATTTAAAAATGTCCAAATAGTTGTATCGTGAACGGTTAATTAGTAATTAGTAATGAAAAATGTTATTGTAATAATTGTCATTAGTTTACACAACCAATAACAATCGTAATGATTAAAATGTTTATCAGTTTTTAAAATCTTGTCTTTTGTTCTTACGAGATCATAATTCGGGCTCTCGTAACTTTTTGAATATTATGTAGCTTTCTCACGATTACTAAAAAACGTTAGTTTTGCGAAGGTTTTTTTTATAGTGATACTTCTCTTTGCCGTTAATGGTGTACAAAACACTTTAGAGATCAAAGACGAATACATCCGAATAACATTGACAGGAATAAAGAAATTACTTCAAAAAGTCACAAACCTGTTTCAGATATCCAACTACAAAACAGATACGATTATTTAGATTGGAAAAGGAAAACAATATACAAAGCCATGCAATAATATTCCGTCAAATCATAAAATAAAACATTACGGCTGTATTAATTAATGTGTTTGTGTGAGTTTTTGTTGTTGTCGAGTCAATAGTGTATTTAAAACAAGTGTATTGTTGCAATAACTACGGGTTAATCTAGAGTTCCCTACTAGAAACACTCTCACCCCGAGATGGTCGCGACCTATGCAAATGAACTCAAGGAACTTAGTAAAGTCAGTATAGTTGTACGAGGAACAGAACTTACCAAGCTGCAATCAATATTCCAATTAACATTCATAAAAGTATTCCAAGGAGAGTGAAAGTCACGGACATGAATAACTGACATCTGGTTGGCTCTGAGAGGCGGGGGTCGGACTAGCGACGTTTCACCGACATCCGCCGCGCGACGCGAGCGTCGTGTGGCCTGACGCTCGCGCCGCGTGCTATCTGGCGGAGAACGCTCGCGCCGCGTGATATCCAGCGGATAACGCTCGCTCGCCACGCGTGACGCAAATGTCGTGTGGCCTGACGCTCGCGCCGCGTGATATCCGGCGGAGAACGCTCGCGCCGCGTGATATCCAGCGGATAACGCTCGCTCGCCACGCGTGACGCAAATGTCGTGTGGCCTGACGCTCGCGCCGCGTGATATCCGGCGGAGAACGCTCGCTCGACTGGGGCAAGTGTAAGAAAGCGCTCGCAGTGCGCATATGCTTTTTAATCGTGAATATACTGTATTTCATTGAATTTATTAAACATAAATGTATTTATTTTGGATTAATAGTCTACCCACTCAGTTGCAAGAGCTGATTTTGGATAAATATATTATTTATTATGTGCTTCGTTGCTGTGACGGGTCCAAACACACCGTTTACATGTACACCAGTATTATACTATATAGAAAAACTAAAATCAAGTTCCAAACTTAAAAAACCAAGTCCGAACCGGGAATCGTGCCCTAGATCTTCTGCATTGGAAGCAGGAATAAACCCACTAGACCAACGAGCCACAAAACTAGGCCAACTATTCTACTGTTTGGGACATTAGTCCTAATCCTAAATATCTATATATCCTTATTGCTTTCATGTCTTATAATATTTGTTCGGGTAAATATGTACTTTATCAGAATGAAGTGATGTTGTCAAGTGTTATGTGCGGGTTAAGCCCCAACCAAACTGTCGCGATCCTCATCGTAATAAGGATCGGGATGGCAATCGTACATTTTCTCATGATAAATAATTAAATTACGATATTATTGTGAACATCGCCGTAAGAACCATGTGAGTTAACTCTTTCACGATTGCCGTATTGCGATTGCAATCCCGATACCGACAATTGTGGTCACGATAGATAACTACTTCATGTAGAGATGTAGTCACATGACATCGCATATTTCTTGTAGACTATTGAACATCTTTCAGATAACGTCGTAACCTTAATTAATCCTCTGAGAAACCACTCACAGCGGCTTCAGTCTTCTTTTCTCCTTGTCAATATTACGCTACTTCTTTAAGTGCACCACTAAATGTTGCATTCGAGTAAGTAGCGTCTGGAAAATCCTCTATTTAATTTATATATTCCACTTCAAGAATTTGTTTTCGTTTTTTGAAAAGGTTGACTCGGAAAATAGAATATGGTTAGATGTGCAGCAAACACTTTTGTAAATGATAAAAAGCCAATTTGACTCAAAACGAATACTTTTATAATTATGTAATGTTGGAATATGTTATGTAATTAATCTACGCGCGTTTCATGAATTATCACTATCAGACTGATGTTCATTGATAAGATATTATTTATTCTTGTTTCGTTTATATTAGATTCTTGTTTCGGATTAAATATTATATTAAATATTATCTACTCGATTCAATATAATTTCAAGTACTTGCGAGTGGAGTGGAAACACCACCCTATATAATATGATATATTGGAGGGGCAATTTGATATTTAATGTGAACATAACGACTATACGGTCAATCATAGAGGGGATAAGTACAAATAAAACTATTGTGATAATGACACATTACACGACTCAATACTTTCGTCAATGCAACTTCTACATTACACGACTCAATACTTTCGTCAATGCAACTTCTACATTACACGACTCAATACTTTCGTCAATGCAACTTCTACATTACACGACTCAATACTTTCGTCAATGCAACTTCTACATTACACGACTCAATACTTTCGTCAATGCAACTTCAATAATTGAAAAGCATTTATCAAGCTGAGTAAATGAAACATGCAAAGGTTCCGTAATAATTAATTACTATAAGCAATAATACTAACAGACAATTAATTACAAAGGAAGTGACGATGTTTGAAATTAGTATATTCATAATGAAAAATAAAGATCCATTACTAAATCACAGATTGATGTGAATTGTTGACCAGACTTGTTTGATGTCACTTCAGCCCTCCCCGTCTACAAAACTCTGTGAAAGTAGGACAGAGACGAACCCGAGCGCTTCTCGCGGCAGAGCGCAGAACTTCTCAGACGGATCAACTAAAAGTTAAACCACAAGATCAGATACTGATATTAATTAACTACTTGTTGATGTTTTATCCGTCTCATACAAAGCTTTGATCTTTCGAGACGAATGTTTAAGTAATTAGCCGGCATAATTACATTTCTGTGTGGTTTCAGTTTTGGGTATCAAACGACAACCCCAAAGCTGAGATTTTAATGAAAAACAAAAATTTTAATGTGATTTAAAACCAAAACGATGATGAATTTTAGAATACCTATTTTTTTAAGATAAAAGTTAAAAGTTGCAAAATTATCTTAATGTATTTTGAAAATAACATAATAATCAATTGTTAGGACATATAGCTTCGGTCAAATCAGGTCACCAGACATGGCCAGGTTCGTCATAAGAGGGGGGGGGGGGGGGGGGGCGAACAGGTCGCAAAGAGGCCCGCCAAGTATGTACAAGTTAGAAAGTTGGAAGACGAAAGGTAATGATTATAAGGGATGATTAGATTTACACGAGAGCCCTCGTTACGGGCACCGTGTAGTGTTGGATAACACTATCTTCTAACATGTACTGTGTCTGATTTATCAGTACACCTGCACTAACAATACAGATTTATGACGACATAGGTTGAGATATTAATAGCACGTCGTTAACACAGAAACACATAAATCAACGTCAACCGGAACAGACGCTCGTCAACCATCGGAACACCCGGTCGTCTTGCACGCGTATCTTCATTACGTGACGACATGGTTACGACACGGGGTTGACATGGACTATGTTCACGGTATTTGAACTCTTTGGACTCTTTCCTTCTGAGTAGACATAAAATGCACGTATCTTTTTGACAGCAGTTTCATACCAAACCTTTTTCTCCAATAACATATAATTTACGAATAATAAAGTAATTAAGTTATTATAGTAATTTTGTACTATAGCATATAGTACAGTAAGTAATAAATGTGTATTTATATTTTTGGTGATGTATTTTAAAGATAATCGTGAAGTTCTCAATCGATAAAGTGAAACTAGGATTAACTGTATAACAATTGGAATGAATATATTGGCGTATTGATCTTTATAAAAGTGTTTAATTAATTATACTGGATATTTGCGACTGACGTTACTTGTACCAAGACCCAGAAGACGACCATACGTACAGTTTGTAACCAGTAACGCGATGTCTTTACTTCCCTTCTTGGCAAACTTTGTTCCGAAATCGAATCTTCCACCGGCAATTTTTTCTCCAGACCTCAATAGTCGGCCTCAAAACGAAGACAAAAAATCCGTTTATTACGCCCAAAGTTAAGTGATTCTACCTCTTTAGCCCGGGGTCTGTTGGGTGGGGTAGACGCATTAGACTCTGGGTTCAATAGAAGGAACAGCCAAGAGTTGCGGCGAGATTGAAAACATGGCCGCGCAATCAGGAGGACAAAACCTCTTTGACACATGTCAGTGGTTTTTACACGGGCAAGATGGCTGTGGTAGCTGTCTTGTGTATTGGTCACAACGGTGGCGACTCTGTCTCAGATAGAATAAGAGAAATATAGATATTATTCCGTCTCAAAATAAAGTTGCTCGTTTTTTTGTTATAGGTTTACGACGTATTCGACAAGGTAGTTCATATGACATCACAAAAGGTCGTCACAAGAGGCAACAACATACACGTGGGGTGGTTGAAGGGTTTACGGGGTTCGGGGGGCGGAGGGGGGGGGGGGGGGGGGGGGGGTGGAAACTTGGCGTAGGCGTTTATGTCGCAAGGATACCCAACATGAATGAAAAACAACGGATGAAAAATGGAAATAGTGAATGAGACAAGGGATGATCAAAGACAAGCATTAGAGCCCTCCTTGCGTGCGCCGATCACCACAAGAGCGGATCCAACTCAACCGACTGTAAATCAGATACAAAGATTAACTATAGAACAATACAACATCTTGTTGTTGTTAAAGCTTCTAGATCCGATAGAAAAACGATGAAAATAACGCCAAACAGAATCTCACAATAAAGTTGTGTGCCATACGTCAGCGCGGAAAGCAAGGTAAGAATAGGGAACATTTTATGTGGATGTCTCTGTGTATAATACAAAATAAAATAGATAAACAAATAATACATAGCATTCAACGAAGCTACCCACACTATATGTAGTTATCAAGATAACTTGTATGAATATCATTACAGGCACTACTTTTATCTCCATAGGAGTGGCAATCACAGTCAACTTCAACTTGGTTGATACTTAGAATGCGCTAGTCAATAATACTAAATAATTTATTTTCCAAATCTAATTGACCCCTTTGCAAACAAACTTTTCATCATCCTTCCTGAGAACCCTTTGAGGGAAACCAAGTTAAGATGTAAATTTAAGAAATGAATTTATTTAACTAGACTTATACTTGCGGAACTCCGAGACTCTCCAAACAGTTCCGTAAAGAAAGCAAATTTATTCATTAGATGTACATTTCTTTGCAGTTCTCTTCTCTGTAAGCGGCTTCTTATTTCTTAAAGAAGTCGTAATACGGATTTAAGAGAGGAAAGAGATGATGAGGTTAATTTCGCAATTTACTTTTATAAAATCTGGTTTATTAGTAACCATAATATGTTTGTGATTTTGTTCCTACTTTGTGTCTGGTTTGATCACAGGGCTTGCAATATAAATAGGATGAAATGGTAAATACATATCACACTCTAATCCATGATAAAAGCTACAAACGTTTGATAACATTTCACAAAAGTTCTTCCCTTTGTCATAGGGGTGTGTAAACAGGTTAGGTAGCAGATTATCACACACAAACTTATTTATCATATAAAAAATAGTCACTTGTCACCCGTTTATATACATATACACATTTTCTTATCAAATCACTCACGTCCCTTTTAACACAATGTTCTAAGACGGTTATTCCAATATGTTCATTTATAAGCTATAACGTGTTCTTTTAACGTAAAACAATGCAACTTGAATGCTAATTGCTAATACATATTTATTTCCTTTTTTACCGAAAAACAGTCATTTGCAATAATTTAAATTGTGCGTCAACACAAACAATATATTATGAAATAATAGTATAGACCCAGAGACAGATTAAAAACAAATCTAGTTTGTGGGAACACAGTTTTAAGTATTTATAGAAGAAACAGGCCCGTTTTTGGGTAAGGCAAACATATTCGTGTATACAAAAACCATTATTTTTTTAAAGTGAGTGTACTGCAGTTTGAATTGGTCAGTTGTTTTCCGAGCCGAGTGTCCCTTCTAACGTAAACGATCGACGTGTTGCCTCCTGGCAGACCTAAGCCTGCCTCGCCTCGCCTCGGAGGAAAGTAGCCTTTTGCACGAAATGGGATTTGGAGTCAATTAAAAAGTATCGTCTTCACTTTGCCCAATGCGCGAACTTAATGTTACTGAGAAAAGTGTAGAAGAAAGTCGAGCCAGGAAGTCAAGGGGATTCTTACCGAGAAATTCTTATTTCAACAAAGCGTGTAAGAGCTTTTAACATTTCATTAAAAAATGTCTTTTCTGTTACTTAAAACAAGTGCACTAGTATTTCAAAATTCTTTCTTCATTTCTCACTTCCTTTCGGCATACTTTAAGTAAAAGTCTATAAAATTATGTTTGAATTTAAAAACAAAAACCACAACCGCAGTAATAATACAATTGAATTGTATTTTACAACTGAAATATCTCAACAGTTAATATTAATTGAAAGATACATAATTTTGAAAAATAAAAAATAAAAAAATAAAATTGAAGAATAATTTTGAAATTTTGAATGTCATGACTACGTATTTTTGAAAATTAACATTGTAATACAACAATTAATAAACGAACAATCTCAATTTGCTACCTTCTCTTGGTGGCGAACTCAAATTGAGCAAGTATTTTGCACCCTACATAGTGTGTGTTCTAAGCTTCCTAGCGCGCGGGAACAGTTGGCTGCTCAGTCAAGTCATGGCCGTGGTTCAATGCTCTGCCCCAGTGCCCCCCCCCCCCCCCCCCCCCCCCCCCCAGCCCACCTTGGCGGTCGTGGCCCAGATTCGCGCATACGAGGGATGAGATGAGTAGCTCACCGCGCATGCGCCGCACACACCAACAATAACACTCATACATTCTATCATATTCCATTCGTGCAAACACTGTTATATTTAGGAGTAAACGATAACCATAGTTTATCACCCGAAATATTAATAATTGTGATACAGTCTTAAAGGGTAACGAAGTAGTAAAGATAATCGAAGGTTAGCTTTAAATAAAAAACCACACACAATTTTAATTTTTAAATTATATCTCAAGAATCGAAATCGAAAATCTGAATCTACAGACTGAATTAAATATTATAATGAGTACGTAGCGTAGTTATTTTGATTATTAAATCCATAATTAGTAATACAAGTGATTATTATAAATAAAGAACATACTGATTATAATGCTAGGCACATTTAGAGAATTCAGTCTGTAGGGCGAACCAAACTACAGTCTGCTGTACTGAAATTTTCGATTTTTAGGTCTATTCTTGATATATAATTTGAAAATGAAGATTTTTGCGATTTTGAACGTAAAACTACCCTTAGACCATAGAAGACAAAAGAACGAAGTGCTTAAAAACAAGTAGTTTGGTATTCACCTAACGGCATTCGATACTTGTCAATATCAACTACTGATGTTTTCGCTACAAAAATATATTGTTCGTCTTTGTAGCAATTTCATATTACAGACTCAAAGTTGCTTTAGAAACTGATTAACTTTATTGAGTATGTTGTACAGCTCTCTTTTTATTAGTAGCAAAAATTATCCAGGTCATGACGGTATTGAAATTCAATAAAAAAATCCCTGGAAATGAAGTTCGAAAACAGTTTTTAAAACCAAATAGAACGTAAGATTTATTGACTTCTTAGTTTAATTAAAGGTTAGGGTGCAATTTCATTTTTGAAAGCTTCAATATGTCTTCTATGAAACCTAAATATTCACGACTTGCAGAAATGTAAAACTTTCTACAACTCTTTCACAGCGAATTGAAGAATGATAATCCCATTTACAATAGATTAATAAATACACAGACTAGGTTCTCTAGTCTTTATGCATACAATGAAGCCTTAGCTGATGTGTGCTTACTTCTTCTTAGTTTACTCTAGACTTGCATAGATTTTACAGCTTAATATGTCACATAAAGTATAGAGTTGTGTAATATACTTTTAACTATACTCATAATTAATAAACTTGCTTTTTTAAATATGCCTAACAATATGTTACCACAAAGAAATAAGGAAAAGTATAATTTGAATTGATGTCTACATCATTCCGTTAATATATTGTAATATACGATTGTCTAGTTAGATGCGTAGGTCTGTATGTTTATTGCTTTATTTTTTGTATAATTAAATCCAAATGCGATAATTTTCGGAGCAAGACAATAAACCTACATTTGTATTACAGATTGCCAAAGTAAACCAAACGTTCTAATCAGATAAGCCTAAATAAAACACTACCCGAACAAAAGCACGGTCGTACAATAAAAACACTCAACAAGTGCGTCAAAGCTCTTTTGTCAAAGCTTATTGAGTTTCAATCGCCCACTTATGTATTGAACTGTCATTGTGTGAACTTCATCATCTAATTACGTCACTTCCAGCCAATCGCGTCGTACACACGTCATCGATGTAAATATAAAGTACACGCTTGAAATATAATCATGGGAGTGACATTATAACTGTCAACATGAGAACATGTGGAATTGACAAAATGTATTTTCCGAAGTATATTATAGTTACGGTGAATGTATTTCCTGTGCATATCGTATGTTCTAGACTGATTATTATTAATATTTTCATAATGGACACTTTCCGGACATCGGAACTGGGACAAGCATTAGAAGGTAGATTGTAAATTGTTTGCTGTCAATTTTCTTTCATCACTATTTCCAACTTTCAAATAAGAGGACGTATTTTAAAACTATTACTTAGCTAAATAGATAAAATCAGTATTTCTTTAGAGCCATTGATATATCTTATTGTTTTCAATTAATGAACAACTAGTATCGCAATTTCTATAAATCTTTTATCTGTTTGAAATAGTACGTGAACAAATTCTAGAACATAAATTTATAACGGTACAAATAGTGTTCTTAGAAAATATCGCCTATGGAACAATAGATATCTTTTGACAAGCGACTTATTTCCTATACTCATAAGAATGGAAATGATGATCTAGATTTAAAATAACATTTTATAATTTTGTATATAATGTTTATGCTATTGAATAGTTAAACTTAGGGAGAATAATCTCATTAAAAGGTTTTTTATTTGAAGTAAAGATTCAAACACACACATATAAAATATCAGCAGGGCGGAAAAGGAAACTCAATAGATGGAAAACTAACAACAGATCAACTCACGGTTGAGCAGAAAAAACGACGACTTTGAAAAAAACAATACATTTTTTATCTCCACTGTTTCGTTATTTTCAATTTGACATCGCTTCAACAAGTTTTCATTGTTTGTTCTCCTGGACAACGTATGAAGGCGTTTTCTAGTGAGCCCAAGCGTTATGTATACATCATGTTACATAACAAAGCAAGAAGTTTTTCATGCATACCAATATTTTCTAGTTCCTGTGTTTTTAAATAATCGTTGACTAAACAAAGTCAAAGAATATACTCCGAAATAGAAAGACGGAGACATTCAACCCACCCACACACTTTGCGATAAAACTTTGTTTATGTAACTTTCCTCGACACAAGCATAATGCATTCTAGCATCATTTTTTTTTTTTTTTTTTTTTTTTAGAATTACAGCACGAAGAAAATATTTGATATTAATATTGGACTTCTTTATTAAATTAATAAAATCAATCAATATTCTAGACAAAAAGTAGGCAAACAGATAGAATAGCGATCTAAAAAAACGTTTTACTGCTTTAATGCCTCTAACTTCAATGTCCAGTTAAGGTGTTCAGTAAATTTAACTGTCACGTAAGCCAAGTTTGGTGTATTTCTATTGGCCGTTGTCATGGTGAAAACAATTTAACTGAAAAGTAGATTTTAACTGGACATTGAAATACAATATCGGCACTTATGCAATTAAAAAAGTCATGCAAGCTCATATTATCGGTTATGTCAAATCATACATGAGATCATAGTCCGCTGTGACTTCAAGTGGTGTATTGTTGTTCCTAAAGATTTAGCGGACCGTGATGAGGTACAAGACTAGAGCCGGGATCATTTTTAAAATGTTCGTCATGAGCTCCAACCAAGCACTGATTGTCTATTACAACCCCTACAGTTGATGTGTAGTGGAAGGCAAGACGATGTTTCTCAGACGCGCTTTCATTAAGGTTTAGCGGTGTTTAGTTGCGTTGCGTCGCGGTTAACCCTGCTGGAAGAAGGGAACCCGCAACAATCACACTTGTAGCTTCTTCTAACCGCGCGGCTGAGGTAATGGCAATACAGGTGTTTGTTTTTATTATCTTATAGCCACATTGTAAAGCCTGTATTATACATGATCACATTTGTACATCCTACTGTATATATTCAAGGACTAAAGCAAATAAAAACAGACATTATACAGTAAACAATACGACAGCAGCTATTCTTATTGGTGCTGTCTTGCCCTTAAATTCAAGAATTCGATGACAAAATTTTACCATGCAAAACCTGTATTGCACGGTCAAAGCTTTTCCTTCAACTTTTTGAATTCAAGGACAAAAAAGCACAAGAACAAAAAACTATTGCTTTTTCTTACTACATCTTGAGTTTTTTTATGTACTTTTGTTCTTGAATTCAAACAGTCGAATGGAAAAATGCCATACGGAATAGAATGTAACTATAAATACAAACACACAAAATTTAAAAAAAAAAATGTTTGTTCAACTATTTTTCCAAAGTTCAAGTGCAATATGTGAATACTCTTTCGCGGCGCTGTACTGCCAGGGGGGGGGGGGCATGCGCGCGCACGGGCCTTGCACTTGCACTACCGCTTGCCCCAGTTCACTAACCGCATAGAGCGAGGCCCAAAGATGAGTTACGGCTGACTAAAGAGCGCCGCGGTTTAACAGCTGCATGGGTTGGATTTATTGCGATATTTTGGCAACGCCAGACTGCACATCCAGCTTTGTTCGGCTAATGAGGAAATAACACACATCCGTAGCACACGTAGCATGTTGGTTGCATTCTGTGTCGTTATTGATTAAAAAATAAATAAAAATAAATAAATTCACATTTAGAGTCTACCCACTCAGTAACGAAACTGATTTTCAGTGGGGGACTTTAATTTAAAGCGACTAAACCAACCCTGTAGGCTTCGAACACCATCGACGAGTGAGCGATAGCCAATCAAAGATCGATATTTCAAATAAGAATCAGTGATTCGACAGTGCGAACACCTGCGGACTGTTCTTCACTGTTTGCTTTACAGGCTCATTATTATTATCTTCACTAATCGGGAAGATAAGAAATAAGTACATTTTTTAACAGTCAATCATTGATGTGTATTGTTTTCCTTCACATGATAGTACCTTTTTACTATCTTTATTTAACGGGACGATAAGAAACATGTACAAATTTTATGAGTTTGGAATTTATTCTTGCACGAAAAATAGGTACATTTTTAACGACTTACTTCATAAATATATATTTTACGGTGAAGGAAAATCGAAATTTGATAATACAGACACCACAACGTAGAGTGAGCCATTTTGATATTAACGTCACTAAAATAGTATTTATACATTTACTAGATTATCAATGTGAGCAAAATATTTAGTACTGAATGGATCCGTTAAGTAATCCTTAAATCTAGGGCAAGATAAGCGACTTTAAAAAATTACTTTTGAAACTCGATCGCTTTATACGTATTTTTTCCTCTTCACTCACTGTTCTAGATATTATAAAAGTTAAACCCCATTTAATATTTCCATCATAATCCTCTCAGCCATTGCGGAACTATTGAGCGTAAATCCCATTAGAAATATCAACAATTTGCTTCCGCGAGAAATCACCGGTTTTACTGCAAATCAGTTTAGTTACTGAGTGGGTAGACTCTAAATGTGAATTTATTTATTTATTTAAAAAACTGAAAAGCTTTTGTCCCGCACATTTTGATTCTGAGTGTTCTGGACTCTACCTACATCATTATATTATATTCGTTATCTTAATGCTCAATTTGTTGGAATGCACAATGTTTTTTTAGAAAAAGTTGAATAATTTATTTGAACCCGGCGCCTCCACCAACGTCAGCGATTCACCTGGGCTGTTGGTTGTCGACCTACGCTGTGGAACACCCGAGTTATGTCGCCCCCCCCCCCCCCCCCCCCTCCCACATCACATACCATCACAGGACACCACATTTTTCAGTACGTTTACTTGACAATCGCAATACAATGCTCATAATAGTAAAACAAGAATCGAAATGTGCGTCGTTACCTGAACTAGCGTTATATTTAATCCAACACAATGTATTTGTTTAAAAACACTACATTACGTAGAACGTAGAACGTAGTGTATTTTATTTTATTCGTAGTGAAACAAAACATTACTGCCCATAAATGAAGACGCGGGTTATTTTTAAAACCAGGCAACAAATCTAGAGAACTTAGCAAGATTCAATTAGTTAGTTCCATTGAATGTGTGATAGACTACTCGAACAACGATCTAAAATGTCATCCCAGTTAAGTCAACACACCAAGACAATGATTGAATGAGATGCGACAACACTATTGTGTACTTGTCCAAATCTACACCATCCCGTCCCGTGTATTAAGCCGAACGCGCTATAGTTTCTCACAGATCAGTTTGTTTGCCGTCTTTGTACAAGGAAAGTCGTAAATTTAAAGCGCGAGTAAGATTTACGAGCTGTTGTTCTGTCATGGCCTGTTTAAACCCCTTGCATATATATATTTAGAGGAAGTCACTGACTCAATTGACTCTTGGCCCCTTTTAAGGGATATTGATTAACGCATTCTATGTATTTTAGTACAACTCATATATATATATATATATATATATATATATATATATATATCTCTACATAAATCATTGTTATAATCTTGAAGAAATTTGATAAGAAAACGATGAGCTTGTATTTAAACAATGTAAAATGATTCTGCTATAGTTATGTTACGTTAAAAATAAATGTGGAAACAAGAAAATTGATGAACATCAGCTTTAATATGTTCAAAATTAGGATTTATTTACACATTTTGTTCATAATACTTCAGGTCAACGATATACTACTCTGTTTTGGTGCAACAATTATTCTCATTATGTATGTTTATTAAAAATGAATAAATACATCTTGTATTTGATCACTGATTAATCAATATGCATAAAACAGCCTTCCACACAATTGAGTTGCATTTCCTCCAATTCCTTGTCGACACAGTCATCGCTCAGAAAGTTTGGAAAACAATGGACACTGGATTGATTTGATTGATGATTGATTTCAAGGCGGATTAACTTCGATGTTAATTATGAACTACGCAAGAATAACCCTATCAAATAAAATCTGTATGTCAGAGACGTTTAGTATATACATGTTATACGAGAGAGGGGATGAATTAAGACATTGTTACAATTATTTTAAAATTTAAAAAAAAAATGGTGTCGATGTTATGAGTATTAGGGTAGAACGGTCTAATACTTTTCAGGATATTCATTTTTTGGAGCGATTTCGTGTCGGCATTATTTTGTACTAAGCAAACACGAGAGCATCGGGCCTGGCCTCATTCCTATACGTTGTTTAACTCTCCTTAACTCTCGCTAACCCCATGTTAAAAGGACCCCCGGGGTTAACTCCTACCAGGCTTTCTTGCATAATTCGGAGGCAAATATGACCCTGTCTGATAGTAGGGTTAAGAATTGAGTTATCTCAACAATACTTTGAAATACTGCCATGTTGTCAATGCCCGTGTGTATAGTTTCACAAATGTCACATTTCAATTCTTTATAGAGAATATGCTATTTCATGGATACGTTACTTTATGTGTTTATTGAAGTATATAAACCATTTTGTGTATTTATATTACATTATATAGGTTCTACACATGTAAATATGTAGTTTTATTGAGTAATTTTGTCGACATTTTGGGGCTATTGGACTGTTTTTGTTTGTTATTGTTTTTATTTTGTCCCGTTTTTTCAACAATGTCTTCCTTCGATTGGCGTCCCAATTGCTGACTCCTGATTGGCTATTACCAGACATGACGTCATCATGTGCAACATGTTCAACTGAGTTTACATAGATGTACACGGCACTTTTGTCACACATCAGTAATAAGTGTACACAGATTTACACGGCACTCTGTCACATATCACAACAGTAATAACTACCCCTGTTGGTCGCTTTGTATGTATTAGTAAATACGATGGTATATTACAGCACATATTTCATTATAACTACACCAATAATATAAATTATGGTTTGTTTTTTGTTGCTTTTGTCGTTTTTGATGAGATGCTGTTAACTTTCATTAGTTCTCTCATAGATTCAGTACGAGGTCATTAATTTAATAATAATAATTGTGGATACAACTCATTCTAAATTATTTCTCCTCCTGATTTTGTTTTAAAAATTTGCAATGAATCTATATTAGCTGAAATGCAAACGTGTTTTGTGGTCTAACTCTGATGTGGTTTAGCAAACGTGTTTAAGAATCACTAACTACAGGAAATGAAGTGTGTGAGGTAATTATTATATTTTCCTTCTGTATCTATTGTTAATGACAATTCCGTAAATCCCAGTCATGATCACAGTCTGGTCTGACTGTGATCACAGTCAGAGTCACAGTCATGGTTACCAAGTACTTGTGGATTGCAGTCAAGTAATAAAATAGTACTATACAAGATGGCACATTTAAAATAACTTGAGTGCTTTTTGAAGAATATGGGATGAGAGGAATTCAGACAAACCCACAGGAATATAGATGAGTAAATGCCATTGCATAACAGCAATTATACTCGGATCTAATGAAATATAAAGAATATTAAAATACTTATTGCGAAGAAAACCTCACACGTTTCTTATAGCATCAATTTATAAATGAGCGCTTCTTTAATAATGCGCCACCATTTCTTAAATTGAGAGGAGAATTTGAAATATTAAGTGAGGAGGAGAAAACACAAAGAAACCAAAAACAGAGGGATTTATTATTAAGAAGTACAGATGTTGAAAAGAGATGTAAATAATCTGACTCTGGGGGACAGGAGACCACGTAGGAAAACTATTATCTTGTTACATAATAATACAACGGTTCCGACATTCTAGTTGCTCCAGAACTTTCTACAAGTTGGATGCAACATCTTTAAGCAAAAGCAGCAAAACGAATAATAAACTTTTTCATAAAAAAAAGTCATGTAAAGATCGCATTGGATATGAATTGCGACAGAATAAGAGATTAAAAGAAAATTAAGACAACGCAAACATTTATTTATGCATTCTATAGTTGATTAATCATCTATTTGTGACTGGTTGGATAATATAATGTAATTAATTAGTCAATAAATTCAGAATGCTTTCAAAATCTACGCCACAAAAACTATGGAAATTATTTAGGATGCCATATCTTTGAAATGTGTAATTTATCTTTAAACACACCATGTAAAATAACTTGAGTTTTAGACCCAAAGAGAATGTTTTTACACCAAACTGTTTGTAAGCAGAACCTCTAATGACTCTTTTTGAGTTAAAATAGAATGGCAATCATTCTCCTTAATCTAAAACGAGTTCATTAATCAAACACACAAGCTCTCAATACTAATTACCAAGTACATTATCGTGTGTACTGCGCGATCATCAACAAGCTTTCTCTCAAGTTATTCCCTCTCTGTCTAAGATCCATCAAACTTGTGAGAGAAAGCAGTTGCGTTAATCTATCAAGGCCATTATGCAGCCCTACATTCAACAACCTTCGCTCGCTTTCAACCCCTCTCTGTCTCTCTCGCTTTGCCTCCCTTTCTAACTACACACAGAAGATTCTTGGTATTCAATGTACTTATTTGTCTCAACAATGACAGTATACGGAATGTAGGCAACTAAGTGTAATAACTGCGATACCTAATGTACGGGAGTATGGCCGCTAAGTGTAGGAACTGCGATACCTAATGTACGGGAATATGGCCGCCAACAATGTCTGTCACGTCACGTGAATACCGAGAAACATGATAATATGTGGGTAATATTGCCTTCTTTATGATATGATGAGGTTCACAGATGCTGATAGTGCGTTCGGCAAAAGGGGTTTTACAGATGTTTTCGTCGTTCACTAATTATTCAAACTAATAGTAGGATTATTATAAATATTTACCTACTTGTACAGGAAAGATATCTACGAATAAGTATAAGTACTTTTGGAAATAACACGTTCAAAAATAATATACATATTTTGGAACGGTTCTCCGAATTATTTCGCCGAAATTTATTTGCATAATCAAAACGTGATTTGTGAAAAATTTACTTGCACCCATACGTAGGTACGAGATTCCTAGGTAAATATTAAAACTAAACCTATTGTTAGTTTAAGAGTAATTAGTGAACTAACAAGCATCCGAACTGGTTGTTGTTTTGTTGCATTGCTATTGGACGCAGTCTCATCAGTAACTTCTACCCGGTTATAAAGTGAAGCTTAATTATTTCCTAGTTTTACAGAAACATGAAAACAAATATCAATTCATTTTAACTACTTAATTAATTTTAATATGCACATTTTATAATTGGCACTTTACAAATACTCCATGAAATATAATTAAATATTCTAAAGTCACAATTTAAACTTTCGGTGTAAAACTTTGTGTTATATTTTTTAATCACACAACCTGATGGGGAAAAATACTGATGAATGATGATAATCAATTTCAGTCAATGATCAAATGATATCTTCGCCAGAAACCTTCACAAAAACGACATGCGTCAACGAATTAATTTATGAGATATATTATGGTACGAAATATATTATTAAGCAAATATATTATTACATACTATCTATGCATATTATTATTTTATTGAATGTATCACAATCATACAATCTCGGTCTAAACCGGTGATCACATGTTATACGGACGTAATGTCTGAAAGTATTACCATGTGTCTACCTTATTCAACTTCACTGATCACATGTTACTAGTTTAAACAGTCATCAATCTCGGTCAAAGCCGGTGTTTACATGTTATACGGACAATACGGACGTAATTTCAAGATTTCCATGAGGTATTATTATTATTATTATTATTATTATTACAATGTATTTTATTAATCCACTCCCAATCTAGGAGTGTGTTTTGGCGATGAGTCCTTAACCAACATCGTATAACTTGTCTTGTACCATGTGTTCATGATGGTGTTACTGACAAGCAAGCTGTATGACGAGTACACAAGACCACAACGTAGCGAGTACATAAGACGCTGTTCTGTTTAACCAGGGATCGCGACAACGACAGCACTGAAAAGTCTGTTAACACGTGTTTATCGTAGAACCCATTGTTTCATACATATAAAACACATCAGCATTGTTTCTCTTACGACGGAGCCATAAACCAAAATCCGGCCAACGCATTGCGACGAGTTGTTCCGTGGGCTCGCGACCCCATTAGTGCGCACCCCGGGGAGACGGGGGTAGTTTTATGCCAGGCACAACACATCCCCCACTAGACCCGTCTCTGATAAACTAACACAACTCCAGTCACTAACTTTAATGTTTTATTTTGTTCACTATATTATGCACATCGCGTAATTTATGGCTCTCGTTTATTTAAGCCATCGTGTCTCATTTTGGAGAACTAATTAGCATATTATTATTCAACTAATGTACAACTTCAAGCGATTCTAAGTAATTACTTTTATCTTTCTTTGCTTTAAATCTAATTAAAATCATACTTGAGTAAATATATATATTTCAATCTGTTTGCAACAAACGTAAAACTTTTAACAGAAAAGTAAAATGTTATAAGATTGTTCAGAGAAAATATGTATTTTTACGTAACAAGTTTCTCTTTTCAATATTCGTATCGTCTGCTATAAATACGACAGTACGCTGTGTCTGTTACAACAGTGGATTAACGTTGCAATACGGTGTCATTGTATTGTTGTTCATATATATTCTTACTAAATGGGCGCCACATGATTTCATGTAGGCCTACTGTGAAAAGAAATAATCAAAATTAGGCAGTATTATCTGGTTATACTTTCAAAGTGCTTTGCTACATCTATTTCAATGTAAGACACGTTGTGAAAACTACAGTAAACATAATAATTATCACATAAATTGGTACATACTCTTAAATTACTCATATAATATATAAACTTATAATAAGTATTAAAATCATTTGTGATTAATGCTCTTTTTATATCATTTAATATTATAGAATGTACAGATACTTGAAATCGTCAGTAAGGTAACTTGTTTAGTATATCATAGAATTAAATAGAATTTCTAGAAATAATTCTTATATGGCTACTGTGTTAATTACAAAATTACATAAATTGAAATCGTGAATGCAAGATTTTTAGGTTTCTTGACTCATTTCTTATATACATTTCTTAATAGCAACGAATCTCCTGATTCCTGAAACGCAGCAGTTTATGGTTTCACATCGGATCTACTCAAAAGACTCCTGACACAATGAAAAAATTCTGTTGATGTCAGGTGTGTTGCTACTTAAAAGTACGATAATATTGCGCTCGCACTCATAAAAACAGACCAACAGTTTCCATTTCCCTACATTATTAAGACACTCGTTAAAAAAGAAGAGATGAAAGGGCGTAAAACAGATAGCGAGCAAGACTCTTCGCTTCTCTTGCGGTCTGGGCATAACTTCCAGCACCGAGCAACGAGGTATGAGGGTGGGTACATGGGTGGGTACTACCGAGAGGTATTTGGTGCGATGTGGAGAAGGTGAGCAACGAGATATGAGGGTGGGTACATGGGTGGGTACTACCGAGAGGTATTTGGTGCGATGTGGAGAAGGTGAGCAACGAGATATGAGGGTGGGTAGTGGGTACTACCGAGAGGTATTTGGTGCGATGTGGAGAAGGTGAGCAACGAGATATGAGGGTGGGTACATGGGTGGGTACTACCGAGAGATATTTGGTGCGATGTGGAGAAGGTGAGCAACGAGATATGAGGGTGGGTACATGGGTGGGTACTACCGAGAGATATTTGGTGCGATGTGGAGAAGGTGAGCAACGAGATATGAGGGTGGGTACATGGGTGGGTACTACCGAGAGGTATTTGGTGCGATGTGGAGAAGGTGAGCAACGAGATATGAGGGTGGGTACATGGGTGGGTACTACCGAGAGGTATTTGGTGCGATGTGGAGAAGGTGAGCAACGAGATATGAGGGTGGGTACATGGGTGGGTACTACCGAGAGATATTTGGTGCGATGTGGAGAAGGTGAGCAACGAGATATGAGGGTGGGTAGTGGGTACTACCGAGAGGTATTTGGTGCGATGTGGAGAAGGTGAGCAACGAGATATGAGGGTGGGTACATGGGTGGGTACTACCGAGAGATATTTGGTGCGATGTGGAGAAGGTGAGCAACGAGATATGAGGGTGGGTACATGGGTGGGTACTACCGAGAGATATTTGGTGCGATGTGGAGAAGGTGAGCAACGAGATATGAGGGTGGGTACATGGGTGGGTACTACCGAGAGATATTTGGTGCGATGTGGAGAAGGTGAGCAACGAGATATGAGGGTGGGTACATGGGTGGGTACTACCGAGAGATATTTGGTGCGATGTGGAGAAGGTGAGCAACGAGATATGAGGGTGGGTACATGGGTGGGTACTACCGAGAGGTATTTGGTGCGATGTGGAGAAGGTGAGCAACGAGATATGAGGGTGGGTACATGGGTGGGTACTACCGAGAGGTATTTGGTGCGATGTGGAGAAGGTGAGCAACGAGATATGAGGGTGGGTACATGGGTGGGTACTACCGAGAGATATTTGGTGCGATGTGGAGAAGGTGAGCAACGAGATATGAGGGTGGGTACATGGGTGGGTACTACCGAGAGATATTTGGTGCGATGTGGAGAAGGTGAGCAACGAGATATGAGGGTGGGTACATGGGTGGGTACTACCGAGAGATATTTGGTGCGATGTGGAGAAGGTGAGCAACGAGATATGAGGGTGGGTACATGGGTGGGTACTACCGAGAGGTATTTGGTGCGATGTGGAGAAGGTGAGCAACGAGATATGAGGGTGGGTACATGGGTGGGTACTACCGAGAGTTATTTGGTGCGATGTGGAGAAGGTGAGCAACGAGATATGAGGGTGGGTACATGGGTGGGTACTACCGAGAGGTATTTGGTGCGATGTGGAGAAGGTGAGCAACGAGGAATGAGGGTGGGTACATGGGTGGGTACTACCGAGAGGTATTTGGTGCGATGTGGAGAAGGTGAGCAACGAGATATGAGGGTGGGTACATGGGTGGGTACTACCGAGAGGTATTTGGTGCGATGTGGAGAAGGTGAGCAACGAGATATGAGGGTGGGTACATGGGTGGGTACTACCGAGAGGTATTTGGTGCGATGTGGAGAAGGTGAGCAACGAGATATGAGGGTGGGTACATGGGTGGGTACTACCGAGAGGTATTTGGTGCGATGTGGAGAAGGTGAGCAACGAGATATGAGGGTGGGTACATGGGTGGGTACTACCGAGAGGTATTTGGTGCGATGTGGAGAAGGTGAGCAACGAGATATGAGGGTGGGTACATGGGTGGGTACTACCGAGAGATATTTGGTGCGATGTGGAGAAGGTGAGCAACGAGATATGAGGGTGGGTACATGGGTGGGTACTACCGAGAGGTATTTGGTGCGATGTGGAGAAGGTGAGCAACGAGATATGAGGGTGGGTACATGGGTGGGTACTACCGAGAGGTATTTGGTGCGATGTGGAGAAGGTGAGCAACGAGATATGAGGGTGGGTAGTGGGTACTACCGAGAGGTATTTGGTGCGATGTGGAGAAGGTGAGCAACGAGATATGAGGGTGGGTACATGGGTGGGTACTACCGAGAGATATTTGGTGCGATGTGGAGAAGGTGAGCAACGAGATATGAGGGTGGGTACATGGGTGGGTACTACCGAGAGATATTTGGTGCGATGTGGAGAAGGTGAGCAACGAGGTATGAGGGTGGGTACATGGGTGGGTACTACCGAGAGATATTTGGTGCGATGTGGAGAAGGTGAGCAACGAGATATGAGGGTGGGTACATGGGTGGGTACTACCGAGAGATATTTGGTGCGATGTGGAGAAGGTGAGCAACGAGATATGAGGGTGGGTACATGGGTGGGTACTACCGAGAGATATTTGGTGCGATGTGGAGAAGGTGAGCAACGAGATATGAGGGTGGGTACATGGGTGGGTACTACCGAGAGGTATTTGGTGCGATGTGGAGAAGGTGAGCAACGAGATATGAGGGTGGGTACATGGGTGGGTACTACCGAGAGATATTTGGTGCGATGTGGAGAAGGTGAGCAACGAGATATGAGGGTGGGTACATGGGTGGGTACTACCGAGAGATATTTGGTGCGATGTGGAGAAGGTGAGCAACGAGATATGAGGGTGGGTACATGGGTGGGTACTACCGAGAGGTATTTGGTGCGATGTGGAGAAGGTGAGCAACGAGATATGAGGGTGGGTACATGGGTGGGTACTACCGAGAGGTATTTGGTGCGATGTGGAGAAGGTGAGCAACGAGATATGAGGGTGGGTACATGGGTGGGTACTACCGAGAGGTATTTGGTGCGATGTGGAGAAGGTGAGCAACGAGATATGAGGGTGGGTACATGGGTGGGTACTACCGAGAGATATTTGGTGCGATGTGGAGAAGGTGAGCAACGAGATATGAGGGTGGGTACATGGGTGGGTACTACCGAGAGGTATTTGGTGCGATGTGGAGAAGGTGAGCAACGAGATATGAGGGTGGGTAGTGGGTACTACCGAGAGGTATTTGGTGCGATGTGGAGAAGGTGAGCAACGAGATATGAGGGTGGGTACATGGGTGGGTACTACCGAGAGGTATTTGGTGCGATGTGGAGAAGGTGAGCAACGAGATATGAGGGTGGGTACATGGGTGGGTACTACCGAGAGGTATTTGGTGCGATGTGGAGAAGGTGAGCAACGAGATATGAGGGTGGGTACATGGGTGGGTACTACCGAGAGATATTTGGTGCGATGTGGAGAAGGTGAGCAACGAGATATGAGGGTGGGTACATGGGTGGGTACTACCGAGAGATATTTGGTGCGATGTGGAGAAGGTGAGCAACGAGATATGAGGGTGGGTACATGGGTGGGTACTACCGAGAGGTATTTGGTGCGATGTGGAGAAGGTGAGCAACGAGATATGAGGGTGGGTAGTGGGTACTACCGAGAGGTATTTGGTGCGATGTGGAGAAGGTGAGCAACGAGATATGAGGGTGGGTAGTGGGTACTACCGAGAGATATTTGGTGCGATGTGGAGAAGGTGAGCAACGAGATATGAGGGTGGGTACATGGGTGGGTACTACCGAGAGGTATTTGGTGCGATGTGGAGAAGGTGAGCAACGAGATATGAGGGTGGGTACATGGGTGGGTACTACCGAGAGATATTTGGTGCGATGTGGAGAAGGTGAGCAACGAGATATGAGGGTGGGTACATGGGTGGGTACTACCGAGAGATATTTGGTGCGATGTGGAGAAGGTGAGCAACGAGATATGAGGGTGGGTACATGGGTGGGTACTACCGAGAGATATTTGGTGCGATGTGGAGAAGGTGAGCAACGAGATATGAGGGTGGGTAGTGGGTACTACCGAGAGGTATTTGGTGCGATGTGGAGAAGGTGAGCAACGAGATATGAGGGTGGGTAGTGGGTACTACCGAGAGGTATTTGGTGCGATGTGGAGAAGGTGAGCAACGAGATATGAGGGTGGGTACATGGGTGGGTACTACCGAGAGGTATTTGGTGCGATGTGGAGAAGGTGAGCAACGAGATATGAGGGTGGGTACATGGGTGGGTACTACCGAGAGATATTTGGTGCGATGTGGAGAAGGTGAGCAACGAGATATGAGGGTGGGTAGTGGGTACTACCGAGAGGTATTTGGTGCGATGTGGAGAAGGTGAGCAACGAGATATGAGGGTGGGTAGTGGGTACTACCGAGAGGTATTTGGTGCGATGTGGAGAAGGTGAGCAACGAGATATGAGGGTGGGTAGTGGGTACTACCGAGAGGTATTTGGTGCGATGTGGAGAAGGTGAGCAACGAGATATGAGGGTGGGTACATGGGTGGGTACTACCGAGAGGTATTTGGTGCGATGTGGAGAAGGTGAGCAACGAGATATGAGGGTGGGTACATGGGTGGGTACTACCGAGAGGTATTTGGTGCGATGTGGAGAAGGTGAGCAACGAGATATGAGGGTGGGTACATGGGTGGGTACTACCGAGAGATATTTGGTGCGATGTGGAGAAGGTGAGCAACGAGATATGAGGGTGGGTACATGGGTGGGTACTACCGAGAGATATTTGGTGCGATGTGGAGAAGGTGAGCAACGAGATATGAGGGTGGGTACATGGGTGGGTACTACCGAGAGGTATTTGGTGCGATGTGGAGAAGGTGAGCAACGAGATATGAGGGTGGGTACATGGGTGGGTACTACCGAGAGGTATTTGGTGCGATGTGGAGAAGGTGAGCAACGAGATATGAGGGTGGGTACATGGGTGGGTACTACCGAGAGATATTTGGTGCGATGTGGAGAAGGTGAGCAACGAGGTATGAGGGTGGGTCTGGGTACTACCGAGAGGTATTTGGTGCGATGTGGAGAAGGTGAGCAACGAGGTATGAGGGTGGGTCTGGGTACTACCGAGAGGTATTTGGTGCGATGTGGAGAAGGTGAGCAACGAGGTATGAGGGTGGGTCTGGGTACTACCGAGAGATATTTGGTGCGATGTGGAGAAGGTGAGCAACGAGGTATGAGGGTGGGTCTGGGTACTACCGAGAGGTATTTGGTGCGATGTGGAGAAGGTGAGCAACGAGATATGAGGGTGGGTACATGGGTGGGTACTACCGAGAGATATTTGGTGCGATGTGGAGAAGGTGAGCAACGAGATATGAGGGTGGGTACATGGGTGGGTACTACCGAGAGGTATTTGGTGCGATGTGGAGAAGGTGAGCAACGAGATATGAGGGTGGGTACATGGGTGGGTACTACCGAGAGATATTTGGTGCGATGTGGAGAAGGTGAGCAACGAGATATGAGGGTGGGTACATGGGTGGGTACTACCGAGAGGTATTTGGTGCGATGTGGAGAAGGTGAGCAACGAGATATGAGGGTGGGTACATGGGTGGGTACTACCGAGAGATATTTGGTGCGATGTGGAGAAGGTGAGCAACGAGATATGAGGGTGGGTACATGGGTGGGTACTACCGAGAGATATTTGGTGCGATGTGGAGAAGGTGAGCAACGAGATATGAGGGTGGGTACATGGGTGGGTACTACCGAGAGGTATTTGGTGCGATGTGGAGAAGGTGAGCAACGAGATATGAGGGTGGGTACATGGGTGGGTACTACCGAGAGATATTTGGTGCGATGTGGAGAAGGTGAGCAACGAGATATGAGGGTGGGTACATGGGTGGGTACTACCGAGAGGTATTTGGTGCGATGTGGAGAAGGTGAGCAACGAGATATGAGGGTGGGTAGTGGGTACTACCGAGAGGTATTTGGTGCGATGTGGAGAAGGTGAGCAACGAGGTATGAGGGTGGGTACATGGGTGGGTACTACCGAGAGATATTTGGTGCGATGTGGAGAAGGTGAGCAACGAGATATGAGGGTGGGTACATGGGTGGGTACTACCGAGAGATATTTGGTGCGATGTGGAGAAGGTGAGCAACGAGATATGAGGGTGGGTACATGGGTGGGTACTACCGAGAGGTATTTGGTGCGATGTGGAGAAGGTGAGCAACGAGATATGAGGGTGGGTAGTGGGTACTACCGAGAGGTATTTGGTGCGATGTGGAGAAGGTGAGCAACGAGGTATGAGGGTGGGTACATGGGTGGGTACTACCGAGAGATATTTGGTGCGATGTGGAGAAGGTGAGCAACGAGATATGAGGGTGGGTACATGGGTGGGTACTACCGAGAGGTATTTGGTGCGATGTGGAGAAGGTGAGCAACGAGATATGAGGGTGGGTACATGGGTGGGTACTACCGAGAGATATTTGGTGCGATGTGGAGAAGGTGAGCAACGAGATATGAGGGTGGGTACATGGGTGGGTACTACCGAGAGGTATTTGGTGCGATGTGGAGAAGGTGAGCAACGAGATATGAGGGTGGGTACATGGGTGGGTACTACCGAGAGATATTTGGTGCGATGTGGAGAAGGTGAGCAACGAGATATGAGGGTGGGTACATGGGTGGGTACTACCGAGAGATATTTGGTGCGATGTGGAGAAGGTGAGCAACGAGATATGAGGGTGGGTACATGGGTGGGTACTACCGAGAGATATTTGGTGCGATGTGGAGAAGGTGAGCAACGAGATATGAGGGTGGGTACATGGGTGGGTACTACCGAGAGGTATTTGGTGCGATGTGGAGAAGGTGAGCAACGAGATATGAGGGTGGGTAGTGGGTACTACCGAGAGGTATTTGGTGCGATGTGGAGAAGGTGAGCAACGAGATATGAGGGTGGGTACATGGGTGGGTACTACCGAGAGATATTTGGTGCGATGTGGAGAAGGTGAGCAACGAGATATGAGGGTGGGTACATGGGTGGGTACTACCGAGAGATATTTGGTGCGATGTGGAGAAGGTGAGCAACGAGATATGAGGGTGGGTACATGGGTGGGTACTACCGAGAGGTATTTGGTGCGATGTGGAGAAGGTGAGCAACGAGGTATGAGGGTGGGTAGTGGGTACTACCGAGAGATATTTGGTGCGATGTGGAGAAGGTGAGCAACGAGATATGAGGGTGGGTACATGGGTGGGTACTACCGAGAGATATTTGGTGCGATGTGGAGAAGGTGAGCAACGAGATATGAGGGTGGGTACATGGGTGGGTACTACCGAGAGGTATTTGGTGCGATGTGGAGAAGGTGAGCAACGAGATATGAGGGTGGGTACATGGGTGGGTACTACCGAGAGGTATTTGGTGCGATGTGGAGAAGGTGAGCAACGAGATATGAGGGTGGGTACATGGGTGGGTACTACCGAGAGGTATTTGGTGCGATGTGGAGAAGGTGAGCAACGAGATATGAGGGTGGGTACATGGGTGGGTACTACCGAGAGATATTTGGTGCGATGTGGAGAAGGTGAGCAACGAGATATGAGGGTGGGTACATGGGTGGGTACTACCGAGAGGTATTTGGTGCGATGTGGAGAAGGTGAGCAACGAGATATGAGGGTGGGTACATGGGTGGGTACTACCGAGAGGTATTTGGTGCGATGTGGAGAAGGTGAGCAACGAGATATGAGGGTGGGTACATGGGTGGGTACTACCGAGAGGTATTTGGTGCGATGTGGAGAAGGTGAGCAACGAGATATGAGGGTGGGTAGTGGGTACTACCGAGAGGTATTTGGTGCGATGTGGAGAAGGTGAGCAACGAGATATGAGGGTGGGTAGTGGGTACTACCGAGAGATATTTGGTGCGATGTGGAGAAGGTGAGCAACGAGATATGAGGGTGGGTACATGGGTGGGTACTACCGAGAGATATTTGGTGCGATGTGGAGAAGGTGAGCAACGAGATATGAGGGTGGGTACATGGGTGGGTACTACCGAGAGATATTTGGTGCGATGTGGAGAAGGTGAGCAACGAGATATGAGGGTGGGTACATGGGTGGGTACTACCGAGAGGTATTTGGTGCGATGTGGAGAAGGTGAGCAACGAGATATGAGGGTGGGTACATGGGTGGGTACTACCGAGAGGTATTTGGTGCGATGTGGAGAAGGTGAGCAACGAGATATGAGGGTGGGTACATGGGTGGGTACTACCGAGAGGTATTTGGTGCGATGTGGAGAAGGTGAGCAACGAGATATGAGGGTGGGTACATGGGTGGGTACTACCGAGAGGTATTTGGTGCGATGTGGAGAAGGTGAGCAACGAGATATGAGGGTGGGTAGTGGGTACTACCGAGAGGTATTTGGTGCGATGTGGAGAAGGTGAGCAACGAGATATGAGGGTGGGTAGTGGGTACTACCGAGAGATATTTGGTGCGATGTGGAGAAGGTGAGCAACGAGATATGAGGGTGGGTACATGGGTGGGTACTACCGAGAGGTATTTGGTGCGATGTGGAGAAGGTGAGCAACGAGATATGAGGGTGGGTACATGGGTGGGTACTACCGAGAGATATTTGGTGCGATGTGGAGAAGGTGAGCAACGAGATATGAGGGTGGGTACATGGGTGGGTACTACCGAGAGGTATTTGGTGCGATGTGGAGAAGGTGAGCAACGAGATATGAGGGTGGGTACATGGGTGGGTACTACCGAGAGGTATTTGGTGCGATGTGGAGAAGGTGAGCAACGAGATATGAGGGTGGGTACATGGGTGGGTACTACCGAGAGGTATTTGGTGCGATGTGGAGAAGGTGAGCAACGAGATATGAGGGTGGGTACATGGGTGGGTACTACCGAGAGGTATTTGGTGCGATGTGGAGAAGGTGAGCAACGAGATATGAGGGTGGGTAGTGGGTACTACCGAGAGATATTTGGTGCGATGTGGAGAAGGTGAGCAACGAGATATGAGGGTGGGTAGTGGGTACTACCGAGAGGTATTTGGTGCGATGTGGAGAAGGTGAGCAACGAGATATGAGGGTGGGTAGTGGGTACTACCGAGAGATATTTGGTGCGATGTGGAGAAGGTGAGCAACGAGATATGAGGGTGGGTACATGGGTGGGTACTACCGAGAGGTATTTGGTGCGATGTGGAGAAGGTGAGCAACGAGATATGAGGGTGGGTACATGGGTGGGTACTACCGAGAGATATTTGGTGCGATGTGGAGAAGGTGAGCAACGAGATATGAGGGTGGGTACATGGGTGGGTACTACCGAGAGGTATTTGGTGCGATGTGGAGAAGGTGAGCAACGAGATATGAGGGTGGGTACATGGGTGGGTACTACCGAGAGGTATTTGGTGCGATGTGGAGAAGGTGAGCAACGAGATATGAGGGTGGGTAGTGGGTACTACCGAGAGATATTTGGTGCGATGTGGAGAAGGTGAGCAACGAGATATGAGGGTGGGTACATGGGTGGGTACTACCGAGAGATATTTGGTGCGATGTGGAGAAGGTGAGCAACGAGATATGAGGGTGGGTACATGGGTGGGTACTACCGAGAGGTATTTGGTGCGATGTGGAGAAGGTGAGCAACGAGATATGAGGGTGGGTACATGGGTGGGTACTACCGAGAGGTATTTGGTGCGATGTGGAGAAGGTGAGCAACGAGATATGAGGGTGGGTCTGGGTACTACCGAGAGTTATTTGGTGCGATGTGGAGAAGGTGAGCAACGAGATATGAGGGTGGGTACATGGGTGGGTACTACCGAGAGATATTTGGTGCGATGTGGAGAAGGTGAGCAACGAGATATGAGGGTGGGTACATGGGTGGGTACTACCGAGAGATATTTGGTGCGATGTGGAGAAGGTGAGCAACGAGATATGAGGGTGGGTACATGGGTGGGTACTACCGAGAGTTATTTGGTGCGATGTGGAGAAGGTGAGCAACGAGATATGAGGGTGGGTACATGGGTGGGTACTACCGAGAGATATTTGGTGCGATGTGGAGAAGGTGAGCAACGAGATATGAGGGTGGGTACATGGGTGGGTACTACCGAGAGGTATTTGGTGCGATGTGGAGAAGGTGAGCAACGAGATATGAGGGTGGGTACATGGGTGGGTACTACCGAGAGGTATTTGGTGCGATGTGGAGAAGGTGAGCAACGAGATATGAGGGTGGGTACATGGGTGGGTACTACCGAGAGGTATTTGGTGCGATGTGGAGAAGGTGAGCAACGAGATATGAGGGTGGGTACATGGGTGGGTACTACCGAGAGGTATTTGGTGCGATGTGGAGAAGGTGAGCAACGAGATATGAGGGTGGGTACATGGGTGGGTACTACCGAGAGGTATTTGGTGCGATGTGGAGAAGGTGAGCAACGAGATATGAGGGTGGGTACATGGGTGGGTACTACCGAGAGGTATTTGGTGCGATGTGGAGAAGGTGAGCAACGAGATATGAGGGTGGGTACATGGGTGGGTACTACCGAGAGGTATTTGGTGCGATGTGGAGAAGGTGAGCAACGAGATATGAGGGTGGGTACATGGGTGGGTACTACCGAGAGATATTTGGTGCGATGTGGAGAAGGTGAGCAACGAGATATGAGGGTGGGTACATGGGTGGGTACTACCGAGAGATATTTGGTGCGATGTGGAGAAGGTGAGCAACGAGATATGAGGGTGGGTACATGGGTGGGTACTACCGAGAGGTATTTGGTGCGATGTGGAGAAGGTGAGCAACGAGATATGAGGGTGGGTACATGGGTGGGTACTACCGAGAGTTATTTGGTGCGATGTGGAGAAGGTGAGCAACGAGATATGAGGGTGGGTACATGGGTGGGTACTACCGAGAGATATTTGGTGCGATGTGGAGAAGGTGAGCAACGAGATATGAGGGTGGGTACATGGGTGGGTACTACCGAGAGGTATTTGGTGCGATGTGGAGAAGGTGAGCAACGAGATATGAGGGTGGGTACATGGGTGGGTACTACCGAGAGGTATTTGGTGCGATGTGGAGAAGGTGAGCAACGAGATATGAGGGTGGGTACATGGGTGGGTACTACCGAGAGGTATTTGGTGCGATGTGGAGAAGGTGAGCAACGAGATATGAGGGTGGGTACATGGGTGGGTACTACCGAGAGATATTTGGTGCGATGTGGAGAAGGTGAGCAACGAGATATGAGGGTGGGTACATGGGTGGGTACTACCGAGAGGTATTTGGTGCGATGTGGAGAAGGTGAGCAACGAGATATGAGGGTGGGTACATGGGTGGGTACTACCGAGAGATATTTGGTGCGATGTGGAGAAGGTGAGCAACGAGATATGAGGGTGGGTACATGGGTGGGTACTACCGAGAGATATTTGGTGCGATGTGGAGAAGGTGAGCAACGAGATATGAGGGTGGGTACATGGGTGGGTACTACCGAGAGATATTTGGTGCGATGTGGAGAAGGTGAGCAACGAGGTATGAGGGTGGGTCTGGGTACTACCGAGAGGTATTTGGTGCGATGTGGAGAAGGTGAGCAACGAGGTATGAGGGTGGGTCTGGGTACTACCGAGAGGTATTTGGTGCGATGTGGAGAAGGTGAGCAACGAGATATGAGGGTGGGTACATGGGTGGGTACTACCGAGAGGTATTTGGTGCGATGTGGAGAAGGTGAGCAACGAGATATGAGGGTGGGTAGTGGGTACTACCGAGAGGTATTTGGTGCGATGTGGAGAAGGTGAGCAACGAGATATGAGGGTGGGTAGTGGGTACTACCGAGAGGTATTTGGTGCGATGTGGAGAAGGTGAGCAACGAGATATGAGGGTGGGTACATGGGTGGGTACTACCGAGAGGTATTTGGTGCGATGTGGAGAAGGTGAGCAACGAGATATGAGGGTGGGTAGTGGGTACTACCGAGAGGTATTTGGTGCGATGTGGAGAAGGTGAGCAACGAGATATGAGGGTGGGTACATGGGTGGGTACTACCGAGAGATATTTGGTGCGATGTGGAGAAGGTGAGCAACGAGATATGAGGGTGGGTACATGGGTGGGTACTACCGAGAGATATTTGGTGCGATGTGGAGAAGGTGAGCAACGAGATATGAGGGTGGGTACATGGGTGGGTACTACCGAGAGATATTTGGTGCGATGTGGAGAAGGTGAGCAACGAGGTATGAGGGTGGGTCTGGGTACTACCGAGAGGTATTTGGTGCGATGTGGAGAAGGTGAGCAACGAGGTATGAGGGTGGGTCTGGGTACTACCGAGAGGTATTTGGTGCGATGTGGAGAAGGTGAGCAACGAGATATGAGGGTGGGTACATGGGTGGGTACTACCGAGAGGTATTTGGTGCGATGTGGAGAAGGTGAGCAACGAGATATGAGGGTGGGTAGTGGGTACTACCGAGAGGTATTTGGTGCGATGTGGAGAAGGTGAGCAACGAGATATGAGGGTGGGTAGTGGGTACTACCGAGAGGTATTTGGTGCGATGTGGAGAAGGTGAGCAACGAGATATGAGGGTGGGTACATGGGTGGGTACTACCGAGAGATATTTGGTGCGATGTGGAGAAGGTGAGCAACGAGATATGAGGGTGGGTACATGGGTGGGTACTACCGAGAGATATTTGGTGCGATGTGGAGAAGGTGAGCAACGAGATATGAGGGTGGGTAGTGGGTACTACCGAGAGGTATTTGGTGCGATGTGGAGAAGGTGAGCAACGAGATATGAGGGTGGGTACATGGGTGGGTACTACCGAGAGGTATTTGGTGCGATGTGGAGAAGGTGAGCAACGAGATATGAGGGTGGGTACATGGGTGGGTACTACCGAGAGGTATTTGGTGCGATGTGGAGAAGGTGAGCAACGAGATATGAGGGTGGGTACATGGGTGGGTACTACCGAGAGGTATTTGGTGCGATGTGGAGAAGGTGAGCAACGAGATATGAGGGTGGGTAGTGGGTACTACCGAGAGGTATTTGGTGCGATGTGGAGAAGGTGAGCAACGAGATATGAGGGTGGGTAGTGGGTACTACCGAGAGGTATTTGGTGCGATGTGGAGAAGGTGAGCAACGAGATATGAGGGTGGGTACATGGGTGGGTACTACCGAGAGATATTTGGTGCGATGTGGAGAAGGTGAGCAACGAGATATGAGGGTGGGTACATGGGTGGGTACTACCGAGAGATATTTGGTGCGATGTGGAGAAGGTGAGCAACGAGATATGAGGGTGGGTAGTGGGTACTACCGAGAGATATTTGGTGCGATGTGGAGAAGGTGAGCAACGAGATATGAGGGTGGGTACATGGGTGGGTACTACCGAGAGATATTTGGTGCGATGTGGAGAAGGTGAGCAACGAGATATGAGGGTGGGTACATGGGTGGGTACTACCGAGAGGTATTTGGTGCGATGTGGAGAAGGTGAGCAACGAGATATGAGGGTGGGTAGTGGGTACTACCGAGAGATATTTGGTGCGATGTGGAGAAGGTGAGCAACGAGATATGAGGGTGGGTACATGGGTGGGTACTACCGAGAGATATTTGGTGCGATGTGGAGAAGGTGAGCAACGAGATATGAGGGTGGGTACATGGGTGGGTACTACCGAGAGGTATTTGGTGCGATGTGGAGAAGGTGAGCAACGAGATATGAGGGTGGGTACATGGGTGGGTACTACCGAGAGGTATTTGGTGCGATGTGGAGAAGGTGAGCAACGAGATATGAGGGTGGGTAGTGGGTACTACCGAGAGGTATTTGGTGCGATGTGGAGAAGGTGAGCAACGAGATATGAGGGTGGGTAGTGGGTACTACCGAGAGGTATTTGGTGCGATGTGGAGAAGGTGAGCAACGAGATATGAGGGTGGGTACATGGGTGGGTACTACCGAGAGATATTTGGTGCGATGTGGAGAAGGTGAGCAACGAGATATGAGGGTGGGTACATGGGTGGGTACTACCGAGAGATATTTGGTGCGATGTGGAGAAGGTGAGCAACGAGATATGAGGGTGGGTAGTGGGTACTACCGAGAGATATTTGGTGCGATGTGGAGAAGGTGAGCAACGAGATATGAGGGTGGGTACATGGGTGGGTACTACCGAGAGGTATTTGGTGCGATGTGGAGAAGGTGAGCAACGAGATATGAGGGTGGGTAGTGGGTACTACCGAGAGGTATTTGGTGCGATGTGGAGAAGGTGAGCAACGAGATATGAGGGTGGGTAGTGGGTACTACCGAGAGGTATTTGGTGCGATGTGGAGAAGGTGAGCAACGAGATATGAGGGTGGGTACATGGGTGGGTACTACCGAGAGATATTTGGTGCGATGTGGAGAAGGTGAGCAACGAGATATGAGGGTGGGTACATGGGTGGGTACTACCGAGAGGTATTTGGTGCGATGTGGAGAAGGTGAGCAACGAGATATGAGGGTGGGTAGTGGGTACTACCGAGAGATATTTGGTGCGATGTGGAGAAGGTGAGCAACGAGATATGAGGGTGGGTACATGGGTGGGTACTACCGAGAGATATTTGGTGCGATGTGGAGAAGGTGAGCAACGAGATATGAGGGTGGGTACATGGGTGGGTACTACCGAGAGGTATTTGGTGCGATGTGGAGAAGGTGAGCAACGAGATATGAGGGTGGGTACATGGGTGGGTACTACCGAGAGGTATTTGGTGCGATGTGGAGAAGGTGAGCAACGAGATATGAGGGTGGGTACATGGGTGGGTACTACCGAGAGATATTTGGTGCGATGTGGAGAAGGTGAGCAACGAGATATGAGGGTGGGTAGTGGGTACTACCGAGAGGTATTTGGTGCGATGTGGAGAAGGTGAGCAACGAGATATGAGGGTGGGTACATGGGTGGGTACTACCGAGAGGTATTTGGTGCGATGTGGAGAAGGTGAGCAACGAGATATGAGGGTGGGTAGTGGGTACTACCGAGAGGTATTTGGTGCGATGTGGAGAAGGTGAGCAACGAGATATGAGGGTGGGTAGTGGGTACTACCGAGAGATATTTGGTGCGATGTGGAGAAGGTGAGCAACGAGATATGAGGGTGGGTACATGGGTGGGTACTACCGAGAGGTATTTGGTGCGATGTGGAGAAGGTGAGCAACGAGATATGAGGGTGGGTACATGGGTGGGTACTACCGAGAGATATTTGGTGCGATGTGGAGAAGGTGAGCAACGAGATATGAGGGTGGGTAGTGGGTACTACCGAGAGGTATTTGGTGCGATGTGGAGAAGGTGAGCAACGAGATATGAGGGTGGGTAGTGGGTACTACCGAGAGATATTTGGTGCGATGTGGAGAAGGTGAGCAACGAGATATGAGGGTGGGTACATGGGTGGGTACTACCGAGAGGTATTTGGTGCGATGTGGAGAAGGTGAGCAACGAGATATGAGGGTGGGTAGTGGGTACTACCGAGAGATATTTGGTGCGATGTGGAGAAGGTGAGCAACGAGATATGAGGGTGGGTACATGGGTGGGTACTACCGAGAGATATTTGGTGCGATGTGGAGAAGGTGAGCAACGAGATATGAGGGTGGGTACATGGGTGGGTACTACCGAGAGATATTTGGTGCGATGTGGAGAAGGTGAGCAACGAGATATGAGGGTGGGTACATGGGTGGGTACTACCGAGAGATATTTGGTGCGATGTGGAGAAGGTGAGCAACGAGATATGAGGGTGGGTAGTGGGTACTACCGAGAGGTATTTGGTGCGATGTGGAGAAGGTGAGCAACGAGATATGAGGGTGGGTAGTGGGTACTACCGAGAGATATTTGGTGCGATGTGGAGAAGGTGAGCAACGAGGTATGAGGGTGGGTACATGGGTGGGTACTACCGAGAGATATTTGGTGCGATGTGGAGAAGGTGAGCAACGAGATATGAGGGTGGGTACATGGGTGGGTACTACCGAGAGGTATTTGGTGCGATGTGGAGAAGGTGAGCAACGAGATATGAGGGTGGGTAGTGGGTACTACCGAGAGGTATTTGGTGCGATGTGGAGAAGGTGAGCAACGAGATATGAGGGTGGGTACATGGGTGGGTACTACCGAGAGATATTTGGTGCGATGTGGAGAAGGTGAGCAACGAGATATGAGGGTGGGTAGTGGGTACTACCGAGAGGTATTTGGTGCGATGTGGAGAAGGTGAGCAACGAGATATGAGGGTGGGTACATGGGTGGGTACTACCGAGAGATATTTGGTGCGATGTGGAGAAGGTGAGCAACGAGATATGAGGGTGGGTACATGGGTGGGTACTACCGAGAGATATTTGGTGCGATGTGGAGAAGGTGAGCAACGAGATATGAGGGTGGGTAGTGGGTACTACCGAGAGGTATTTGGTGCGATGTGGAGAAGGTGAGCAACGAGATATGAGGGTGGGTACATGGGTGGGTACTACCGAGAGGTATTTGGTGCGATGTGGAGAAGGTGAGCAACGAGATATGAGGGTGGGTAGTGGGTACTACCGAGAGGTATTTGGTGCGATGTGGAGAAGGTGAGCAACGAGATATGAGGGTGGGTAGTGGGTACTACCGAGAGGTATTTGGTGCGATGTGGAGAAGGTGAGCAACGAGATATGAGGGTGGGTACATGGGTGGGTACTACCGAGAGGTATTTGGTGCGATGTGGAGAAGGTGAGCAACGAGATATGAGGGTGGGTAGTGGGTACTACCGAGAGGTATTTGGTGCGATGTGGAGAAGGTGAGCAACGAGGTATGAGGGTGGGTAGTGGGTACTACCGAGAGATATTTGGTGCGATGTGGAGAAGGTGAGCAACGAGGTATGAGGGTGGGTACATGGGTGGGTACTACCGAGAGGTATTTGGTGCGATGTGGAGAAGGTGAGCAACGAGATATGAGGGTGGGTACATGGGTGGGTACTACCGAGAGGTATTTGGTGCGATGTGGAGAAGGTGAGCAACGAGGTATGAGGGTGGGTAGTGGGTACTACCGAGAGATATTTGGTGCGATGTGGAGAAGGTGAGCAACGAGATATGAGGGTGGGTACATGGGTGGGTACTACCGAGAGGTATTTGGTGCGATGTGGAGAAGGTGAGCAACGAGATATGAGGGTGGGTACATGGGTGGGTACTACCGAGAGGTATTTGGTGCGATGTGGAGAAGGTGAGCAACGAGATATGAGGGTGGGTAGTGGGTACTACCGAGAGGTATTTGGTGCGATGTGGAGAAGGTGAGCAACGAGATATGAGGGTGGGTACATGGGTGGGTACTACCGAGAGGTATTTGGTGCGATGTGGAGAAGGTGAGCAACGAGATATGAGGGTGGGTACATGGGTGGGTACTACCGAGAGGTATTTGGTGCGATGTGGAGAAGGTGAGCAACGAGATATGAGGGTGGGTACATGGGTGGGTACTACCGAGAGATATTTGGTGCGATGTGGAGAAGGTGAGCAACGAGATATGAGGGTGGGTACATGGGTGGGTACTACCGAGAGGTATTTGGTGCGATGTGGAGAAGGTGAGCAACGAGATATGAGGGTGGGTACATGGGTGGGTACTACCGAGAGGTATTTGGTGCGATGTGGAGAAGGTGAGCAACGAGATATGAGGGTGGGTACATGGGTGGGTACTACCGAGAGGTATTTGGTGCGATGTGGAGAAGGTGAGCAACGAGATATGAGGGTGGGTAGTGGGTACTACCGAGAGGTATTTGGTGCGATGTGGAGAAGGTGAGCAACGAGATATGAGGGTGGGTACATGGGTGGGTACTACCGAGAGATATTTGGTGCGATGTGGAGAAGGTGAGCAACGAGATATGAGGGTGGGTACATGGGTGGGTACTACCGAGAGGTATTTGGTGCGATGTGGAGAAGGTGAGCAACGAGATATGAGGGTGGGTACATGGGTGGGTACTACCGAGAGGTATTTGGTGCGATGTGGAGAAGGTGAGCAACGAGATATGAGGGTGGGTAGTGGGTACTACCGAGAGGTATTTGGTGCGATGTGGAGAAGGTGAGCAACGAGATATGAGGGTGGGTACATGGGTGGGTACTACCGAGAGATATTTGGTGCGATGTGGAGAAGGTGAGCAACGAGATATGAGGGTGGGTACATGGGTGGGTACTACCGAGAGATATTTGGTGTGATGTGGAGAAGGTGAGCAACGAGATATGAGGGTGGGTAGTGGGTACTACCGAGAGGTATTTGGTGCGATGTGGAGAAGGTGAGCAACGAGATATGAGGGTGGGTACATGGGTGGGTACTACCGAGAGGTATTTGGTGCGATGTGGAGAAGGTGAGCAACGAGATATGAGGGTGGGTACATGGGTGGGTACTACCGAGAGATATTTGGTGCGATGTGGAGAAGGTGAGCAACGAGATATGAGGGTGGGTACATGGGTGGGTACTACCGAGAGATATTTGGTGCGATGTGGAGAAGGTGAGCAACGAGATATGAGGGTGGGTACATGGGTGGGTACTACCGAGAGGTATTTGGTGCGATGTGGAGAAGGTGAGCAACGAGATATGAGGGTGGGTACATGGGTACTACCGAGAGGTATTTGGTGCGATGTGGAGAAGGTGAGCAACGAGATATGAGGGTGGGTACATGGGTGGGTACTACCGAGAGGTATTTGGTGCGATGTGGAGAAGGTGAGCAACGAGATATGAGGGTGGGTAGTGGGTACTACCGAGAGGTATTTGGTGCGATGTGGAGAAGGTGAGCAACGAGATATGAGGGTGGGTACATGGGTGGGTACTACCGAGAGATATTTGGTGCGATGTGGAGAAGGTGAGCAACGAGATATGAGGGTGGGTACATGGGTGGGTACTACCGAGAGATATTTGGTGCGATGTGGAGAAGGTGAGCAACGAGATATGAGGGTGGGTACATGGGTGGGTACTACCGAGAGGTATTTGGTGCGATGTGGAGAAGGTGAGCAACGAGATATGAGGGTGGGTAGTGGGTACTACCGAGAGGTATTTGGTGCGATGTGGAGAAGGTGAGCAACGAGATATGAGGGTGGGTAGTGGGTACTACCGAGAGGTATTTGGTGCGATGTGGAGAAGGTGAGCAACGAGATATGAGGGTGGGTACATGGGTGGGTACTACCGAGAGATATTTGGTGCGATGTGGAGAAGGTGAGCAACGAGATATGAGGGTGGGTACATGGGTGGGTACTACCGAGAGATATTTGGTGCGATGTGGAGAAGGTGAGCAACGAGATATGAGGGTGGGTACATGGGTGGGTACTACCGAGAGGTATTTGGTGCGATGTGGAGAAGGTGAGCAACGAGATATGAGGGTGGGTAGTGGGTACTACCGAGAGGTATTTGGTGCGATGTGGAGAAGGTGAGCAACGAGATATGAGGGTGGGTACATGGGTGGGTACTACCGAGAGATATTTGGTGCGATGTGGAGAAGGTGAGCAACGAGATATGAGGGTGGGTACATGGGTGGGTACTACCGAGAGATATTTGGTGCGATGTGGAGAAGGTGAGCAACGAGATATGAGGGTGGGTACATGGGTGGGTACTACCGAGAGGTATTTGGTGCGATGTGGAGAAGGTGAGCAACGAGATATGAGGGTGGGTAGTGGGTACTACCGAGAGGTATTTGGTGCGATGTGGAGAAGGTGAGCAACGAGATATGAGGGTGGGTAGTGGGTACTACCGAGAGGTATTTGGTGCGATGTGGAGAAGGTGAGCAACGAGATATGAGGGTGGGTAGTGGGTACTACCGAGAGGTATTTGGTGCGATGTGGAGAAGGTGAGCAACGAGATATGAGGGTGGGTAGTGGGTACTACCGAGAGGTATTTGGTGCGATGTGGAGAAGGTGAGCAACGAGATATGAGGGTGGGTACATGGGTGGGTACTACCGAGAGATATTTGGTGCGATGTGGAGAAGGTGAGCAACGAGATATGAGGGTGGGTACATGGGTGGGTACTACCGAGAGATATTTGGTGCGATGTGGAGAAGGTGAGCAACGAGATATGAGGGTGGGTACATGGGTGGGTACTACCGAGAGATATTTGGTGCGATGTGGAGAAGGTGAGCAACGAGATATGAGGGTGGGTACATGGGTGGGTACTACCGAGAGGTATTTGGTGCGATGTGGAGAAGGTGAGCAACGAGATATGAGGGTGGGTACATGGGTGGGTACTACCGAGAGATATTTGGTGCGATGTGGAGAAGGTGAGCAACGAGATATGAGGGTGGGTACATGGGTGGGTACTACCGAGAGGTATTTGGTGCGATGTGGAGAAGGTGAGCAACGAGATATGAGGGTGGGTACATGGGTGGGTACTACCGAGAGGTATTTGGTGCGATGTGGAGAAGGTGAGCAACGAGATATGAGGGTGGGTAGTGGGTACTACCGAGAGGTATTTGGTGCGATGTGGAGAAGGTGAGCAACGAGATATGAGGGTGGGTACATGGGTGGGTACTACCGAGAGGTATTTGGTGCGATGTGGAGAAGGTGAGCAACGAGATATGAGGGTGGGTACATGGGTGGGTACTACCGAGAGATATTTGGTGCGATGTGGAGAAGGTGAGCAACGAGATATGAGGGTGGGTACATGGGTGGGTACTACCGAGAGGTATTTGGTGCGATGTGGAGAAGGTGAGCAACGAGATATGAGGGTGGGTACATGGGTGGGTACTACCGAGAGATATTTGGTGCGATGTGGAGAAGGTGAGCAACGAGATATGAGGGTGGGTACATGGGTGGGTACTACCGAGAGATATTTGGTGCGATGTGGAGAAGGTGAGCAACGAGATATGAGGGTGGGTAGTGGGTACTACCGAGAGGTATTTGGTGCGATGTGGAGAAGGTGAGCAACGAGATATGAGGGTGGGTAGTGGGTACTACCGAGAGGTATTTGGTGCGATGTGGAGAAGGTGAGCAACGAGATATGAGGGTGGGTAGTGGGTACTACCGAGAGGTATTTGGTGCGATGTGGAGAAGGTGAGCAACGAGATATGAGGGTGGGTACATGGGTGGGTACTACCGAGAGATATTTGGTGCGATGTGGAGAAGGTGAGCAACGAGATATGAGGGTGGGTACATGGGTGGGTACTACCGAGAGGTATTTGGTGCGATGTGGAGAAGGTGAGCAACGAGATATGAGGGTGGGTAGTGGGTACTACCGAGAGTTATTTGGTGCGATGTGGAGAAGGTGAGCAACGAGATATGAGGGTGGGTAGTGGGTACTACCGAGAGATATTTGGTGCGATGTGGAGAAGGTGAGCAACGAGATATGAGGGTGGGTACATGGGTGGGTACTACCAAGAGTTATTTGGTGCGATGTGGAGATGGTTTAGTTGGAAGACGCTGATAAGGACAAATATGGTATTCGTGTTGAAATAAAAATGTCGAGTTATTCCTCGTTTATGATGTTTCCAGTTATATTTTAAGTTGAGAATGTATTAGACACGTCTGGTTATGTACTATATACGTGTATATATATATATATAGACATATGATTGTTTTATGTAATCAATCATAAACTATTGTAGGTAGCATTGAGTTGCTAAACCACTACTTTGTAATACTTCAAATTAAAAATCGCATAGATTTCAAATAAAAATTAGTTTCATTGGTCAAGCTTGATTTAATTTTTTGCGCATTACACAATAATTTAAAGAGTAATTAATTTATTTGTATTTTTAGTTTTGAAACTAACACAAATAGTAACGGTAACTAGTAAGACAGATTTTCCATGATCATAGTTTCAAGTGTTGAGAAATTAAGGTATAAGTTTGGATTACACAAAGAAGTACAAAGAGCGCATAGTTATAACAACAATCCAATAGTATTTGTGTTTTAAGTAAAAAGCTTAAATATTTAATGCACAATACGTATTAAGTTACAAACCTTGTTTACAAGCAGTGTCATATCTGTCACTATTAGGGCAAGTACAAATATGGGCGAGTTTGAACAGTTACAATAGACACTAGCAGATAAATGAACAGTGTTGCTACTCAGTAACTCTACATGGCAACGCGTGTACGCGTGAAGACTACGGTAAGATGATTTCCCTGTAGGCCGACACTAGCGAGCATAGCTTCGTGCTGACGTTGCTCAACACAGCATATACAGCCTTATTATTATACACTCAAGTCTGTGAGAAACACTACTTGGAACTAATTTGCATATATCCTCCCTCGTTACGTATCCCATTTGCTTGAAGTGGATGACATTTGTGTTTGGACATCGCATTCAACTATATTTAAGGTTCACTCTTCACAACTTCCTGAATATCGATATTTACGAACACGAAGAAGCAGTTGGATCAGTCTTCAACACACTAATAAACCTTGTTGATACTGCGGCCAATAACAGCAGATGAATCAGTCTTCAACACACTAATATACCTTGTTGATACTGCGGCCAATAACAGCAGATGGATCAGTCTTCAACACACTAATATACCTTGTTGATACTGCGGCCAATAACAGCAGATGGATCAGTCTTCAACACACTAATATACCTTGTTGATACTGCGGCCAATAACAGCAGATGGATCAGTCTTCAACACACTAATATACCTTGTTGATACTGCGGCCAATAACAGCAGATGGATCAGTCTTCAACACACTAATAAACCTTGTTGATACTGCGGCCAATAACAGCAGATGGATCAGTCTTCAACACACTAATATACCTTGTTGATACTGCGGCCAATAACAGCAGATGGATCAGTCTTCAACACACTAATAAACCTTGTTGATACTGCGGCCAATAACAGCAGATGGATCAGTCTTCAACACACTAATATACCTTGTTGATACTGCGGCCAATAACAGCAGATGGATCAGTCTTCAACACACTAATAAACCTTGTTGATACTGCGGCCAATAACAGCAGATGGATCAGTCTTCAACACACTAATAAACCTTGTTGATACTGCGGCCAATAACAGCAGATGGATCAGTCTTCAACACACTAATATACCTTGTTGATACTGCGGCCAATAACAGCAGATGGATCAGTCTTCAACACACTAATAAACCTTGTTGATACTGCGGCCAATAACAGCAGATGGATCAGTCTTCAACACACTAATATACCTTGTTGATACTGCGGCCAATAACAGCAGATGGATCAGTCTTCAACACACTAATAAACCTTGTTGATACTGCGGCCAATAACAGCAGATGGATCAGTCTTCAACACACTAATAAACCTTGTTGATACTGCGGCCAATAACAGCAGATGGATCAGTCTTCAACACACTAATATACCTTGTTGATACTGCGGCCAATAACAGCAGATGGATCAGTCTTCAACACACTAATAAACCTTGTTGATACTGCGGCCAATAACAGCAGATGGATCAGTCTTCAACACACTAATATACCTTGTTGATACTGCGGCCAATAACAGCAGATGGATCAGTCTTCAACACACTAATAAACCTTGTTGATACTGCGGCCAATAACAGCAGATGGATCAGTCTTCAACACACTAATAAACCTTGTTGATACTGCGGCCAATAACAGCAGATGGATCAGTCTTCAACACACTAATATACCTTGTTGATACTGCGGCCAATAACAGCAGATGGATCAGTCTTCAACACACTAATATACCTTGTTGATACTGCGGCCAATAACAGCAGATGGATCAGTCTTCAACACACTAATATACCTTGTTGATACTGCGGCCAATAACAGCAGATGGATCAGTCTTCAACACACTAATAAACCCTGTTGATACTGCGGCCAATAACGGCAGATGGATCAGTCTTCAACACACTAATATACCTTGTTGATACTGCGGCCAATAACGGCAGATGGATCAGTCTTCAACACACTAATATACCTTGTTGATACTGCGGCCAATAACAGCAGATGGATCAGTCTTCAACACACTAATATACCTTGTTGATACTGCGGCCAATAACAGCAGATGGATCAGTCTTCAACACACTAATAAACCTTGTTGATACTGCGGCCAATAACAGCAGATGGATCAGTCTTCAACACACTAATAAACCTTGTTGATACTGCGGCCAATAACAGCAGATGGATCAGTCTTCAACACACTAATATACCTTGTTGATACTGCGGCCAATAACAGCAGATGGATCAGTCTTCAACACACTAATATACCTTGTTGATACTGCGGCCAATAACAGCAGATGGATCAGTCTTCAACACACTAATAAACCTTGTTGATACTGCGGCCAATAACAGCAGATGGATCAGTCTTCAACACACTAATATACCTTGTTGATACTGCGGCCAATAACAGCAGATGGATCAGTCTTCAACACACTAATAAACCTTGTTGATACTGCGGCCAATAACAGCAGATGGATCAGTCTTCAACACACTAATATACCTTGTTGATACTGCGGCCAATAACAGCAGATGGATCAGTCTTCAACACACTAATAAACCTTGTTGATACTGCGGCCAATAACAGCAGATGGATCAGTCTTCAACACACTAATATACCTTGTTGATACTGCGGCCAATAACAGCAGATGGATCAGTCTTCAACACACTAATATACCTTGTTGATACTGCGGCCAATAACAGCAGATGGATCAGTCTTCAACACACTAATAAACCTTGTTGATACTGCGGCCAATAACAGCAGATGGATCAGTCTTCAACACACTAATATACCTTGTTGATACTGCGGCCAATAACAGCAGATGGATCAGTCTTCAACACACTAATAAACCTTGTTGATACTGCGGCCAATAACAGCAGATGTATCAGTCTTCAACACACTAATATACCTTGTTGATACTGCGGCCAATAACAGCAGATGGATCAGTCTTCAACACACTAATAAACCTTGTTGATACTGCGGCCAATAACAGCAGATGGATCAGTCTTCAACACACTAATAAACCTTGTTGATACTGCGGCCAATAACAGCAGATGGATCAGTCTTCAACACACTAATATACCTTGTTGATACTGCGGCCAATAACAGCAGATGGATCAGTCTTCAACACACTAATATACCTTGTTGATACTGCGGCCAATAACAGCAGATGGATCAGTCTTCAACACACTAATATACCTTGTTGATACTGCGGCCAATAACAGCAGATGGATCAGTCTTCAACACACTAATAAACCTTGTTGATACTGCGGCCAATAACAGCAGATGGATCAGTCTTCAACACACTAATATACCTTGTTGATACTGCGGCCAATAACAGGAGATGGATCAGTCTTCAACACACTAATAAACCTTGTTGATACTGCGGCCAATAACAGCAGATGGATCAGTCTTCAACACACTAATAAACCTTGTTGATACTGCGGCCAATAACAGCAGATGGATCAGTCTTCAACACACTAATATACCTTGTTGATACTGCGACCAATAACAGCAGATGGATCAGTCTTCAACACACTAATAAACCTTGTTGATACTGCGGCCAATAACAGCAGATGGATCAGTCTTCAACACACTAATGTACCTTGTTGATACTGCGGCCAATAACAGCAGATGGATCAGTCTTCAACACACTAATAAACCTTGTTGATACTGCGGCCAATAACAGCAGATGGATCAGTCTTCAACACACTAATAAACCTTGTTGATACTGCGGCCAATAACAGCAGATGGATCAGTCTTCAACACACTAATATACCTTGTTGATACTGCGGCCAATAACAGCAGATGGATCAGTCTTCAACACACTAATATACCTTGTTGATACTGCGGCCAATAACAGCAGATGGATCAGTCTTCAACACACTAATATACCTTGTTGATACTGCGGCCAATAACAGCAGATGGATCAGTCTTCAACACACTAATAAACCTTGTTGATACTGCGGCCAATAACAGCAGATGGATCAGTCTTCAACACACTAATATACCTTGTTGATACTGCGGCCAATAACAGCAGATGGATCAGTCTTCAACACACTAATAAACCTTGTTGATACTGCGGCCAATAACAGCAGATGGATCAGTCTTCAACACACTAATAAACCTTGTTGATACTGCGGCCAATAACAGCAGATGGATCAGTCTTCAACACACTAATAAACCTTGTTGATACTGCGGCCAATAACAGCAGATGGATCAGTCTTCAACACACTAATATACCTTGTTGATACTGCGGCCAATAACAGCAGATGGATCAGTCTTCAACACACTAATAAACCTTGTTGATACTGCGGCCAATAACAGCAGATGGATCAGTCTTCAACACACTAATATACCTTGTTGATACTGCGGCCAATAACAGCAGATGGATCAGTCTTCAACACACTAATATACCTTGTTGATACTGCGGCCAATAACAGCAGATGGATCAGTCTTCAACACACTAATATACCTTGTTGATACTGCGGCCAATAACAGCAGATGGATCAGTCTTCAACACACTAATAAACCTTGTTGATACTGCGGCCAATAACAGCAGATGGATCAGTCTTCAACACACTAATATACCTTGTTGATACTGCGGCCAATAACAGCAGATGGATCAGTCTTCAACACACTAATAAACCTTGTTGATACTGCGGCCAATAACAGCAGATGGATCAGTCTTCAACACACTAATATACCTTGTTGATACTGCGGCCAATAACAGCAGATGGATCAGTCTTCAACACACTAATATACCTTGTTGATACTGCGGCCAATAACAGCAGATGGATCAGTCTTCAACACACTAATATACCTTGTTGATACTGCGGCCAATAACAGCAGATGGATCAGTCTTCAACACACTAATAAACCTTGTTGATACTGCGGCCAATAACAGCAGATGGATCAGTCTTCAACACACTTATATACCTTGTTGATACTGCGGCCAATAACAGCAGATGGATCAGTCTTCAACACACTAATAAACCTTGTTGATACTGCGGCCAATAACAGCAGATGGATCAGTCTTCAACACACTAATAAACCTTTTTGATACTGCGGCCAATAACAGCAGATGGATCAGTCTTCAACACACTAATATACCTTGTTGATACTGCGGCCAATAACAGCAGATGGATCAGTCTTCAACACACTAATAAACCTTGTTGATACTGCGGCCAATAACAGCAGATGGATCAGTCTTCAACACACTAATATACCTTGTTGATACTGCGGCCAATAACAGCAGATGGATCAGTCTTCAACACACTAATATACCTTGTTGATACTGCGGCCAATAACAGCAGATGGATCAGTCTTCAACACACTAATAAACCTTGTTGATACTGCGGCCAATAACAGCAGATGGATCAGTCTTCAACACACTAATATACCTTGTTGATACTGCGGCCAATAACAGCAGATGGATCAGTCTTCAACACACTAATATACCTTGTTGATACTGCGGCCAATAACAGCAGATGGATCAGTCTTCAACACACTAATATACCTTGTTGATACTGCGGCCAATAACAGCAGATGGATCAGTCTTCAACACACTAATAAAACTTGTTGATACTGCGGCCAATAACAGCAGATGGATCAGTCTTCAACACACTAATAAACCTTGTTGATACTGCGGCCAATAACAGCAGATGGATCAGTCTTCAACACACTAATAAACCTTGTTGATACTGCGGCCAATAACAGCAGATGGATCAGTCTTCAACACACTAATAAACCTTGTTGATACTGCGGCCAATAACAGCAGATGGATCAGTCTTCAACACACTAATAAATCTTGTTGATACTGCGACCAATAACAGCAGATGGATCAGTCTTCAACACACTAATATACCTTGTTGATACTGCGGCCAATAACAGCAGATGGATCAGTCTTCAACACACTAATAAGCCTTGTTGATACTGCGGCCAATAACAGCAGATGGATCAGTCTTCAACACACTAATAAACCTTGTTGATACTGCGGCCAATAACAGCAGATGGATCAGTCTTCAACACACTAATATACCTTGTTGATACTGCGGCCAATAACAGCAGATGGATCAGTCTTCAACACACTAATAAACCTTGTTGATACTGCGGCCAATAACAGCAGATGGATCAGTCTTCAACACACTAATATACCTTGTTGATACTGCGGCCAATAACAGCAGATGGATCAGTCTTCAACACACTAATAAACCTTGTTGATACTGCGGCCAATAACAGCAGATGGATCAGTCTTCAACACACTAATATACCTTGTTGATACTGCGGCCAATAACAGCAGATGGATCAGTCTTCAACACACTAATAAACCTTGTTGATACTGCGGCCAATAACAGCAGATGGATCAGTCTTCAACACACTAATAAACCTTGTTGATACTGCGGTCAATAACAGCAGATGGATCAGTCTTCAACACACTAATATACCTTGTTGATACTGCGGCCAATAACAGCAGATGGATCAGTCTTCAACACACTAATATACCTTGTTGATACTGCGGCCAATAACAGCAGATGGATCAGTCTTCAACACACTAATATACCTTGTTGATACTGCGGCCAATAACAGCAGATGGATCAGTCTTCAACACACTAATAAACCTTGTTGATACTGCGGCCAATAACAGCAGATGGATCAGTCTTCAACACACTAATATACCTTGTTGATACTGCGGCCAATAACAGCAGATGGATCAGTCTTCAACACACTAATATACCTTGTTGATACTGCGGCCAATAACAGCAGATGGATCAGTCTTCAACACACTAATAAACCTTGTTGATACTGCGGCCAATAACAGCAGATGGATCAGTCTTCAACACACTAATAAACCTTGTTGATACTGCGGCCAATAACAGCAGATGGATCAGTCTTCAACACACTAATATACCTTGTTGATACTGCGGCCAATAACAGCAGATGGATCAGTCTTCAACACACTAATATACCTTGTTGATACTGCGGCCAATAACAGCAGATGGATCAGTCTTCAACACACTAATATACCTTGTTGATACTGCGGCCAATAACAGCAGATGGATCAGTCTTCAACATACTAATATACCTTGTTGATACTGCGGCCAATAACAGCAGATGGATCAGTCTTCAACACACTAATATACCTTGTTGATACTGCGGCCAATAACAGCAGATGGATCAGTCTTCAACACACTAATATACCTTGTTGATACTGCTGCCAATAACAGCAGATGGATCAGTCTTCAACACACTAATATACCTTGTTGATACTGCGGCCAATAACAGCAGATGGATCAGTCTTCAACACACTAATAAAACTTGTTGATACTGCGGCCAATAACAGCAGATGGATCAGTCTTCAACACACTAATATACCTTGTTCGGTTTCGTTCAGTTGAAGTTTGTCGTACTGACCCCTTCGTGATAACAGTTCAAGACAGAGGGTAGAGTAGTCTACGCTTATTCCTGGTATTAACAATCGATGAACTGTAATTGCTTCTAGTTCGGTCTTGTTCAACTACACCCGCGCTGCAATCTTGGTGTTTGCAGCGCGATCGCTTTAAATTGACTGCTTCATTCATTCATTCATTCAATGTGCGGTAAAATAAAAACACACTAAAAAGCCGTTTTAATAAAAAATTATACAACTTACAAGAATGGTTTTTGTTCGCTCATTAAGAATTTACTTTAATTGGTCTGCTTGAATGAGATATAGAAAACTATAATTTCTAATGACTACTAAGATGTTATGAAAGAAGCAAGTTTATCTATTTAAGAGATATCTCAATTCACTTTTTAGATTTGCCAGCATAAGCATTGAATGTGCACCAATCAAAGAAGGGTATAACATTCGAGTGGCCTAGCAACACATTGTTTGTCTGTCTGTGATGTCACAACACCACCAATCGTAACTAATGTTTGTCGTTTTATTTGTTTCAGCTCACTGTTTTTATTATTGTTTTCATTGTTTATTGTATACATTTAATACGGTGTAGGTGTATTTGTGGTGATGTTATGTAAATCAGTTCTACTTCTGAATATGTTGGACAACACACCGTCCTTGTGTGAACACGACCACCTGTAGGAATGTCCGTGTAAATAACATCATTTAAATTAATAAAACTAAAATAAATTCATATTTATAGAGTCTACCCACTCAGTAACAAGACTGATTTGCAGTGGGGGACTTTAATCTAAGCGACTAAACCAACCCTGTAGGCTCCGAATACCATCGACGAGTGAGCGATAACCAGTCAAAGATCTATATATTTATCACAGCTTCGTGGACACATACGTTGTATCATGTACATAAGGCTCTTGATACATCACAGGTGGAAAGGAAATAAATTCTTAACGTTTCTGGAAGAACGACAATAATAATAATAATAATAGATTCAAACATTCAAACATTCCGGATTCAGAACGAATGAAAGGAAAGTAGACGTGGAGAAAATTACCGATCTGTAATATCAAGAAATGTATTCAAAAGAATTATCTTCCGCAGAGCATTTTCTATTTCCGAAAAAAATTTGCATTGAATCCGTTCGTACTGGCATTCAATGGAGGCTGAAATTAAGCCAAACGGATCGTTAGACGCCATTGAAAGTAGACATTTCCACCGCCTTCCAGGGCGTTATCTCGGCGGCGGTGGGTTGGTTCTACATTACAAGGCGGTGAGGCGTTCGGTCGCGCTAACCGGATCTTAAAGGCATATTGTCACATGGCATTGTTGGTAACATATGTACAAACTCAAATTGTTTGAGGAATTTAGAAAAAAAAATTAAAGAAATCGGTCCATATTTAGCCGAGTAATTAGCAATTTTGTAAAATATTATTTGCGGGATGACGTCACCCGCGTGACGTCACTGACTATAAGCTGGCTGGCTACCGCGTGCCTGCCTCGCGCATCAACGGCGGCCCGCGCGCTGTTAGCGCAAGATGCTTGGCCTGTCTCCCTACAGTTTTGAGCCAAATTACACAGAAGGAGAACAATTGGAAAATCAAAGGAAACAGGGGGAGAAAGAAGCCTGGCTTAAAACATTCAGCGGTCGGAAAGGAAATATCGACTGGTGTACTGGTAACGAGTGTATTTCCATGGACATGGACATAGAGTCATTATGTTGTCACGAGTCTGACAAAATTACAAGTGTTCGCGATCATTTTGATTGTATTACAATTCACGACGCATTCCAACACATAATTAATATCCATTCCCTGAACACGGCAAGACAACAGCTGTTGCTACACTCCACGTGCGAAAACGATCGACAACAGTGGCGGGAGACGTCAAGCAAAATGTGGCGTCACATTGCCTACAAGCAGTTTGTGGCGTGGATCAACTCATGGACTGCGCTTGGTAAAAAAAATCATCGAATCGTAATTCCATCGTGTGTAGTAAAATCTATAAGGGAAGAATATCCTGCTGCCGACGGGATTTATGTAGGGTTTAAAGTTGCCGATGGCAAGACAGAGGACTATTTTGACTGAATACTATGTGAGTTATATAATATGTTTAAGTTGTATACGCGGTACTAATTATTTAAGACATGATCCACTATTTTAATGTGTATACAGTTTCAATACATATATCAAAATACGCTGTGAAAAGTTTCAGCACTCAATAAAATATACATATCCATTTTCTAACACGTTTCACTCAATGCTTACCTTTGCGAGTTCATTTTTAAAGTATTAGAAATTTCGTAGTCTTTTTCAACGAAATGTTCGGAACATAATACGGGTATACCTAGTTGGTATAAAGTTATCCCGTTTAATTTTCGTCACCCAGTTTTTTAAGCGCACTGGAGATTTATCCCTGTTCGGGAAATGGTGAAACGATATGCCACTTGAAGCTAAAAATGTGATGGGGTATAGCATCCGTACACACAACACGCTAGCACCATGTTTACCGATTTAATTAAAACATGAATATATACACCATATTACACTTGAGAATATATACACAATATTTACACAATCGCAGGCATAATCTTAGGTAGGATAAATACAAAAAACTCCACGCCCTTATACTGTTTGACAAACACTCGTACTACACGGCTGTTGTAACTTAATACTATTATATCAATCATTAGCACTAACAAGTTTTTAAAATAACATCACGAGAGAAACTTTATAGAATGACAGTGACACTGTGTTTGTATATAAGACACAAGAGCAAACCATCCAACCAGATCGAATGTCAACCCTTAACTGAATGGTGCGGGTGGTCAGTCATTCTTCCGTGCGACCCTCGCCTGGCGCTCGCTCAGCTCTTTATAGTCACTGACGTCACATGCCTCGGGGCGCGCGACAAAACAAACCGTTGCACGGCGGGTAGGCATCGTCCATGGATGTCATACACCGCGGTTTTCTTATTTTTTCAATGTCTAATTGTGAATAAAAAATACTTTGTTTCATGTGACAATATGCCTTTAAGACGCGTATTTCTCACGGAATCATCCGAATCGCTTTTCGTACAGTCTCCGCGAGAACTTCCGCTAGAACATTGTCCACCGACCTAGCGAACACATTACAGACAGGTTTACGTACAGTGTTTACGTTAACATAAGAATGTTTAAGACAGTGAGCTAAAATATTTATTGGATAGTAATTTTGGACATTTTATTCCTAATCTTAAAATGAAAATGAAAATGATGCAAAGTACATAATATGCGAGCCATAAACCGAACTTATAAATATTATGAATTATTTTAATAACATTTGAAATTTATTTTGTGACTGACTGACTGACTGACTGACTGACTGACTGACTGACTGACTGACTGACTGACTGACTGACTGACTGACTGACTGACTGACTGACTGACTGACTGACTGACTGACTGACTGACTGACTGACTGACTGACTGACTGACTGACTGACTGACTGACTGACTGACTGACTGACTGACTGACTGACTGACTGACTGACTGACTGACGGACTGACTGACTGACTGACTGACTGACCGACTAACTGACTGTCTGTCTGTATGATTTTTTCTGATTTTTTCTTTGAAAAAATCAGAAAAAAACAATGATATTTGTACAAATTGATTAATTGAATGAACACAGTCGGAAGAGAGATGAGACAGAAATTATTGATGGGAACCCATCGAGCAATGAACGTTGCATGAGTCGGCTTCATCAGAAAATATTTAACACATTTTTATCGGTCCTTTCAAAAAGTTGAACGCTTTTAGATTTATGGCTCCCTCCTGAGTCTAGTCACGTTCACAAATATGAACCACGCGATTCGGCGGAGCGGTAAATTCAAATAACATTAGTCGATGGGAAGTTGGTGAATGTTGAAGGAAACGTTGGCCTTCGTAGTTATTTTTCTAATATCATCAAACTTAAATAATGGTAGATTATGAGTGCTAAACAAAAATTGTTAGAATGCCGTAGCGTATGTTATTATTTGTAAGGTTTAGCTGTGTCTCATGGCTGTAAAACATGCATTATTGAGAGCCAATAATATAATTGGAAGATATAATTTGAAGAGCTTTATTTCTGTGTTGTTTTCTTAATTTCGGAACAGTGACACAAACTCAACTGTCTTGACTGTCGAAATGTTTCTTATGGTTTGGAAGATCTCCCTAGAGGGAGTCTGACATACCGGATCTGTGTTCGGGAAGAAGAAGAAGGTAAAATGTCAAAGGTTATACCGAAGTAAGCCAAGACCGCAAAAGAATGGCACGATTCTGATTGAAAGCGACGAGGAAAATATGAAAATGTGTATCCGTACAGGATCCCCACAAGAGAAGTCTTGTTCGGGGCTAATAAATAAATAAACAACTCGAGTGGAGCTTTCAAGAGCGTGGGAGCAACTACATGAAAACTCGGGCTGTCACCGAATATTAGTCATTTTTATTTATTGTTAAGGGTTAGATTAAAGCATATATTTTAAAAGGAAACATTACATATGTAGAGGTGCAACGCTTGATGCCCTTCTTAGGAAACATCAATGGCGTTTGATATCAGTAAAGCCGATAAGTCATTCTAAATACTGTTCACACAGTTTTAACTGTGCAATATTTTGAATACTCACAAAATATATAACTGAGAACTTAGCACCGGCAACACTTCTTAATTTCTACCAAGGACATAATAACAAACTACTAAACAAACTTTCACAATTTTGTACTTAAAGTGAAATTAACTATAAGAGACTCCCTTAAGTGGTGAAGACGCTTTTGTTGTAGGCCTAGTCACTTCACGCAAGCTGTTCACATTTCTGTGCCGCCTGCGTTCACTATTATTCAACCGTAGAGGCATGGAGTACTTAGTGTGAGGTAGATCCCCAAAGTCAACGGTGTTTTATCTAACGTGTCGTCCTGTTCTGTACGTGCTAGAGCACTAGTATTGAACTTGAGGTGTAGCCTTAGCAACATAGCATATTTAGTACAGAAGAGTAGTTAATGGTAAATTATGTTTTGCCCTGTCACTTGATTTACTAACCAAAATAAGTAAATCAAGGGTTAGGTCGGACCAAACATTTACTCTAAACACTCTATAGCAATCATCTATTAATTGTTGTATCAATCTTATTTAAGAATCAATGTGATGCGATATATTACGATCACTTATCATATCGGATAAAAAATTGAATGCGGAATAGTTGGTTATAGTAGATTTGTCTTGATTTACTTCTTTACTTAGGTCGCACATCGTACAGTAGAATAAGCTACTTGTAGTGGCCATGGCTGTTGTCACTCTGCCTCACTCGCCATACTCCATGACGGAGGTAATTGCGTATCGCGTTGAAAGCGCGTAACACGCGTGCGTGACGCTCTAACGCGCGACATGGCCATGGCTGTTGTCCCTCTACCTCACTCTCCATACTCCATGACGGAGGTAATTGCGTATCGCGTCGAAAGCGCGTAACACGCGTGCGTGACGCACTAACGCGCGACATGTAGTGGCCATGGCTGTTGTGCCTCTACCTCACTCTCCATACTCCATGACGGAGGTAATTGCGTCTCGCGTTGAAAGCGCGTAACACGCGTGCGTGACGCACTAACGCGCGACATGTAGTGGCCATGGCTGTTGTCCCTCTACCTCACTCTCCATACTCCATGACGGAGGTAATTGCGTCTCGCGTCGAAAGCGCGTACGCGTGCGTGACGCACTAACGCGCGACATGTAGTGGCCATGGCTGTTGTCACTCCACCTCACTCTCCATACTCCATGACGGAGGTAATTGCGTCTCGCGTCGAAAGCGCGTAACACGTGTGCGTGACGCACTAACGCGCGACATGTAGTAGCCATGGCTGTTGTCCCTCTACCTCACTCTCCATACTCCATGACGGAGGTAATTGCGTCTCGCGTCGAAAGCGCGTACGCGTGCGTGACGCACTAACGCGCGACATGTAGTGGCCATGGCTGTTGTCACTCCACCTCACTCTCCATACTCCATGACGGAGGTAATTGCGTCTCGCGTTGAAAGCGCGTAACACGCGTGCGTAACGCTCTAACGCGCGACATGTAGTGGCCATGGCTGTTGTCCCTCTACCTCACTCTCCATACTCCATGACGGAGGTAATTGCGTATCGCGTCGAAAGCGCGTAACACGCGTGCGTGACGCTCTAACGCGCGACATGTAGTGGCCATGGCTGTTGTCCCTCTACCTCACTCTCCATACTCCATGACGGAGGTAATTGCGTATCGCGTCGAAAGCGCGTAACACGCGTGCGTGACGCTCTAACGCGCGACATGTAGTGGCCATGGCTGTTGTCCCTCTACCTCACTCGCCATACTCCATGACGGAGGTAATTGCGTCTCGCGTTGAAAGCGCGTAACACGCGTGCGTGACGCACTAACGCGCGACATGTAGTAGCCATGGCTGTTGTCCCTCTACCTCACTCGCCATACTCCATGACGGAGGTAATTGCGTCTCGCGTTGAAAGCGCGTAACACGCGTGCGTGACGCACTAACGCGCGACATGTAGTGGCCATGGCTGTTGTCCCTCTACCTCACTCTCCATACTCCATGACGGAGGTAATTGCGTCTCGCGTCGAAAGCGCGTAACACGCGTACGTGACGCTCTAACGCGCGACATGTAGTGGCCATGGCTGTTGTCCCTCTACCTCACTCTCCATACTCCATGACGGAGGTAATTGCGTCTCGCGTCGAAAGCGCGCAACACGCGTGCGTGACGCACTAACGCGCGACGCAATCTCGTAATAGAAATTACACCGAGTAACGCGTACAAAGGCGGTGAGTGTCAGACTCGCGCGCGCTCTGGCGGATTATAAACAGAACTACGTAACAAGATTACAACGACTTTCATTATCCACTCGTAAGTTATTATACCTCCTCAGACCTGGGCCAGGTCACATTGTCAATTAGCGACGTATGTTCGGCGTTACGCTACGGCTTACTTCTAATTACGTTGGTGTGAGTGACAAATACATGATAGTATTGGGATCGAGCTGTCATGTGAACATACATGGCGTTGTCATAGTGTGAATGTCGCTTTGCACTGACACTGACAGATTATGCAGAACCACTGTACATGCAGGATAATGATGCTGCACATTATTTTGAATTAAAGCTAAATCTCATCTATTTATCTCTGAATACTGTTTAGAAGAAAACATGGATATTTTCCGAGATAAAATGCGCATTTTAGCGCGTAGTTGGGTAAATAACAAAACGCAAGGCAATAGCTAAGATCACACAGTTTACACGCCGAGATTATAAAACGCCCCTAAATTACACTAAATTGCAAAATTGAACTTTTGTTTTGCCCGAAACAAAATGGATAGCAATCTGTCGAAAAACGAATTTTTGAACAGTTTTCTTGTATATATACATAAAAAAAATGTAAAATGGTAACAACAAGTAGTTTATTGTCCTACCTGCGTGTTGCACCTGCGTGTGAAACCTCTGCGCCGTGGTCTGCAGCAGGATAGCGCTGCTCAGCTGGAAGCCGTGGTTGATGATCTGCACAAGGGTGGCCACCCCCACCAGCAGCCACCCCCACCCACCCTCGGGGTAGTAGTGACGACACAGCGTCTCCTTCTTCTTCTCGACGCACGTGCGTGGGTCACCGCCCACCTGTGGACAACACACGGGGTTAGACGACAACGCTTTTTTTCTAATTGTAATATACAAAAATACATTTTTATTTTTTTATTTTTATTTTTATTTATTTGGCGGGGATGGATAGTTCTACTATTGTAATCCCGGACAAAACTGTTAGTGACCGATGACCCGTTATCTCAAACTGATAACCTCTGGAATTAGATCCTCACGTCTAAGAACTGAGCCACCTCTACCGGTATTACAAAGCAAAGGATAGTCTCTACGTCAAAAACCACAGAAAATGTTCATTCTTTAATTATGTCTCAAGATTGCAACAAGAAATCGAAAATCTAAATCAACAGCGCACTGTGTTTTGGTAAGCCCTACAGACCGAATAAAACATTTACCATTAGCGTAGTTATTTTGATTATTAATTCGATTATTAGTAAATAAGTTAATTATTCATAAAAAAACGACTTATTATGATGTATAACACAACTTAGAGCATTCAGTGTGTAGGTCTTACTAAACCATAGGGCGCTTTTGATTCAGATTTTCGATTTCGAAGCCCATTCTTGTGATATAATTAAAAAATGAAAATTGTGTGCGGTTTTTGACGTAGAGGTATCCTTCTCTGTTAAACAAGAGAATCTGAGAGAATGCTATACTTGTGAGTCGGACTGTACAATTCCTTGTGTTGTGTCGGGGTTGGGTTCACCCACGTCATGAGGATGCTATACTTGTGAGTCGGACTGTACTTGTCCTAGTGTTGTGTCGGGGTTGGGTTCACCCACGTCATGAATCTTGCAAACGGATTTAGACGAAGAATATGAAATTTTCGTAGAGCTAAAAAAAAGAAACGCATGCACGTCTGACAAATATAATAAGGATGAAAGAAGGTGTGTGGGTACAATGTACAATGTACAATACGTTGTGAGGTGAAGATTACAAAACCGTAGACTTTCTTACCCCGCTGGGATTGTACGCGAGATATAAATATATGTTGACGGGTTAGAAATGTTTCGCTCGTCTTTATTTCTCATGGTTGTCAGTATATTACATGACGTCACGGTTCAGACAGTAGCGTACCTTGAAACTGACAGGGGGGAGGGGGTCGAACATCCCAGCCAGGTAGGGACCTGGGGGGTGAAAGTTTCATATTTTACATTTTGAACGCCTTTACATATACCTATCAGAATCGGCAACCACTTAAAATATGATGCTTGCCGTATTCTACAAAACGGGACACAATATCATAATAAATGTAATCATGTAAAAATTGTACGTTTTTCCCTCCTCCTTTTTCTTTCTCTCTCTCTCTCTAACCCTCTTTGTTGTCACACTAAATGTTTGTGGTGCCGTGAAATGAAAATAGATGGCAAATGATCATCGCCTCGGGTACGCCAAGGGTGGCTGTGTATGAGTTCACCCCCACTCCCCCCCCCCCCCCCCCCTCAGCCCCGGGCCCAACACTACTTTATCATTGCTAAATTACTTGCTTTGTACTACAGATTAATTAATAGTCAAAGCTGGCATCGTGTTTGCCTGGTTGGCATATAAAGCACGGTGAACTTATAATATCGACAGTGGCTGACTTCGGTTGATACCAAGGTCCACTTGATCTCCACCTGGCGGAGGCTAGTCGAACTCCCAATTCGACTAGCCTCCGCTAGGCGGAGATCAAGTAGACCTTGGTTGATACCACCCACATCTCTTGATATTCAACAGCTATAGTAGGCTAGATCACCAGTCCCCCAACCTTCCACTCAGTAGCGAGCGTAGCGATTTGAAGCCATTTTGAAATGGGCAATTTACATGCTAATTCGGACCTTTCAGTACTGCTAGCGCTGCGATCGGCAGAAAGTCGCACTTCCCGCCTGTGTTATTTGCCCATTTCAAGATGGCTTCTAATTGACACGCTTGTGGTTACTAGGCTGCGCATCTCCTACTATAGCTGTTGAATATCATTGGTCGGTAGTCACTAATATTGTGATTGGAGCTGCGCTCTTTTTTGCCAAACCCACTTTTATTTACGTGGCTTATCTATGAATAATTAGAAACAAATAAATTGTCTTAACAATATGAAGAGCGTCAACGTAACACGCCTTGTATTGTTGCAAGAAGATTACCCTTAGATTTTTCTAATCGGTTACGTTTGGGCATTTTTCAAAAGGAATTATTTCTGATGATTTGCTATTAAAATATTGTGGAATGATTTATTATTTAATTAATTTGTTCACTTAGGCAAATATATTATGTTTTACTAAACAGTTAAAAATTTGAATTTTTTAAATCATAATGACTTTGAATGTATGATGAGTTATTCTGTGTCTTATGTAAAGATTTTTAGATGCAGTCTTTATATAACGGGATGGTTGGGTAAAAATGTGTTTGATGTTTGAAATATAGACTCAACGATCGTTTCAACGTTGACAAATGAAAGGATTGAGAGAGAAGCAAAAGGTGGGACCAGGAGAGAGAGAGAGAGAGAGAGAGAGAGAGAGAGAGAGAGAGAGAGAGAGAGAGGGGGGGGGAGGGGGGATACTTTTGTTTGTAGTCTGAAGATGGACTATTCAATCGGTTCTAGACACTGGTATTTTAATTAAAATCGACGCAGCAATGCCCGACATTAAAGTATTAATTTCTTCTTGAGTCGCAAAAGCTTACGGCAAGTTTAAAATGAAGCCTTTTGTGAAATGACGAAAGTCACGAGCAAAACAGTCGAACGCCTCAAAGCTATAGTAAAAGTTCTAAAGCCGCCTACATATTACATTCACGCATGAGCTGGTTATTGTGAATTGTCTATACACGTTGTAAAACGGTCCGATATTGTAAGCCACGTTTGAAGTGTTTTGAAATACTTTCGTAGCCAAAATGGCCGACTCGGTTTATCCCAGACATCCAGTCAATCGTTGCTAATATAAATCTCACTTACGTTATAAATTTGTTCACTTATCATTGTCATTCCCTGTTATTCGCGTCTTTATACATTTCACTTTAAAAATATTGCAATTTAGTAGCTCTACACTACACATTTCATCTACTTTATGTATCTACTTTGTAACTTATTATTTTTTTTTATCTCCTTTTTTCCCTCAAATGTTGACTTCTATAAACATTTGATTGATTTTGATTTATTTGTTTTCTATACACACTTTGACTAATAACTCTAAAGAAAAAGCTATATTTAATTTATCCTTTGTTATTTTTAACATTCGATTAACTATTTTGAACAACCGACTTTCCCCGTGTGCGCCCGAGGTATTCAGTTAACCAGGACAGCTCTTCCTGTCGTGAGAGACTATTAAAAGGCTGACGTTATATGACCTATATGTCTATAGTAAACCACGGTCTCTGCGTTCCAGGTTCGAACCCTTCTTTGGGCATGGACGTCATGTAGCGTTTTTGATCATCATAATCACCCACTCATAGTCTCGATTAGCGTCGTTGCAAAACTAAGAGACGTTAAACCCCAAATATCAATATCATAACCTACATGTCAAGTAGGCAATACGTCGACAAACAACCAATAATAAATGAATAAATTAATAACCGATTTAATAAGTCGTTTATATTTGTTACAATGATGCACACAAAGGTAGTTTCACAACGTTGTACAAAAATGTATAAATCCACTCTATCGCTTTTATACAATGCAAACTAGTTGCATAGAACGCTACTTATGGCTGCATTAAATGCAAATCGGCTTACACAGAAACTAGTGCACCGATTTAATTGAAAAACTCTTCAGTAATCAGCTTAGGAGGGTCGTATTGTTCCTAGTTTTTTTTATAGCGGTAGTATGTTGCATCTAGTCCACAGTCCAGAGCGATTTAGAAGTAAACCCCTTACCCGGAAATGATTGTTTGTGCTATTAATTAAAACATGTTATACAATGTTTTGTGGGGATTACTATGTCGTCGTACCGCTATGTTTTGCCCCTCATAAGACGAGCAATAGGGTTGAGCTCACATTGTTAGGTAAATTGCATTCAACAAAGAATGAAACCTTATTTATAAAGCTTACTTAGTTGTATAAAACAAGCAACTTGGATATGGGTCAGACGATAGCGTTGCAACCGCTGCTACGAAGCTATGTACGTGCCCGTTATAGAGAGTGAATGGGTTTGGAGAGAGAAGCAACTTGGAAAACTGTTCTGTTCTGGTCATTAAGTTCACGATTGTACAGATTCATAGAGGTTGTACAGGTATCATGTATATATGTTGTAGTTGTACAAGTGTCATTTATAAAGGTTGTAAACATGTTTAGGTTGTACAAGTGTCATGTATACATGTTGTAAACATGTTGAAGTTGTACAAATGTCCTGTACATATGGCAGTCGCTAAAGCTGTATCATCAGTTCTTGTCTAGTAGGAGTGGACTTGAGGGGCGTTTTCATATTATTTTTAGTACACCTCATTGAAAGTTTATGTATATTAAATCCAAAGCAATAATGTACTACCAGATGTATCATAAGCCATCATATATGATGACTATTAATAATGATGATGACACTTGTTTCTTAACGTCTCTAATATTTCAGTCATGCTATTTAAGACAAGGAGGAATGATAGATGAATGAATATCAAGATGAAAGATGAAAGCACAGTTACAAAATATCCGCACGTTCTTTGGTAGAATATACTTAGAATCTGCGCTCTAACCAATTACATACAATATACTACAGTAAAACATTGCATTTGAATCTGTTATTCAAAGTGCACATAATATGATTATACAAAATCAAAATACTACATACCTAAAGAATCTTTTATCTAGTACCCTTTCAATATCTTTTATTTTAAAATGTTAAGATATCCTTTACATTATTCATTCGGAAGAGCGTTTGAATGTATTGTACTCGTCTTATACATTTTCTCCTATACGAGTATGAGAGGACGAGTTACAATAAATCTCCCCTCTAATGTACAGCAATGTTTTCTACACCGACTGCAGGTTAAGTCTCGTATCACTGCAGACACGTGCCAGGTTTTCATTCAACACTAGATATAGGTCGAGTCTTCCCTTCAATACTCAACTCACGTTCAACTTATGCGTCGAGCAGCGGAAGGGAATTCCAGAACACATCGGATTCTCGTACATTTAAACCAAGAGAAGAGAAATTCAGCGACCAAATCAACGTCTCTGATCATCAAATCAACAAGTAGCCGTGCAAAGAGCTTGTTCGTGCGAAGATGCTAACATACTTTGTGAGTAGAGCTTATTGCGATAGGGGGCGGTGAACAGAAACTGCAAAGCGATTCGTATCTTGGCGGGAACAAAGGACAAGTATTCCAATTATTTGGAACAAAGAACGATCGCACCGAGCCTCACTGGTTCCTGTTGAACAGAAACTTAATTGAGTGATGTAATGTTTTATAAACTATATTCAGGCATTTGATTTAATAATTATGGCGTGCCTGCAATAATACGCGAATTGCTTATTGTTGTTTATGGATATTTATCATCTATCCTAATAAGGTAAAACATTTTAAAAACATTCAGCATCTCATAATAATGCAGTTGCTATGCCAATTTATCATTTAATTTCTTTCTTATGCCTATATTTTTTAATTACTATTGTTCAATGTAAAGGCTGGTCCAAACAGATTTTTAAGAAATACGATTTAAGGTTTAACGCGTAGTCGTAAAGCTGGATCATAGGAAACACGTACTGGCGTTCACACAAAGTTTTTGTTTTAAGACGTTGTTTTCATTGTTGTTTTTTAATCGTCTTAAAACCTTATGCATTATGTCTTCAAAATCTGTGTGGACCAGCCTTAACATATACCAATGTAGTGGATACAAATTATTCTGTATTGAGAAGTTAAACATTCATTGAAATTAATAATGAATTTAGTTTCCTATTTCTAAAGATGGGTGCATTCATAAATGATTGGATTCTACGCGAAAACAACCCTACTGCCCAATCATCTGGTTATCTTTCTAAGGATGTGCTGCTTCCAAGGATTAATATGTTACATTTCTGGACAATTATAAAGCAGATTATGTAGGCCTATATTTTATAATTATATTTATAATTTGTTTAGATTACAACATCCACACAATATCGTCTGGAATAACACAAAAGTACCAACATATACATAGTGCCGGTATACTAGGCTTCCCCTCCTCCCTTCCTCATTATCATTCACCAATCATCACTATCAGGCTAAAGAGGGCGTTGTAAGTAAAGTAAAGTAGAACAGTCGAGGCCGGCTTGGTGGAGGTGCCGGTTACAAACCAAATAGTTTCATCTGAATATAATAGTATTGGTTGGAGCTGCTGGATACAAAATAATACATTCGCGCGACTCATGCAAATATACATACCGTACAACGCGTATACTAAGGGCCGGTCTTACAATCTCCTAATAGGAAAGATATTTGTAACAATTAAGCTATTTGGAGGATTTCAAGAGTTGTATTTATTTATTGATTTATTTATTTATTCAGGACATAATATGTATACATTTACAGGTTTAATTATAATGCATAATATTATTTATAACAGTTTTCACCGTGTAGTGGTGGTTGCCACGAAGACAACAAGCAATTCGACGAATAAGTAGTTATTGGGACATTGTAAGACTGGACCTAAGACGCACATCGCCTTAACGTGGTACGTGTGTTGCTCATGTATTCACACGAGAAGAGAATAGGGAACAATTTTATAACAAGAAATATTTAATATGTCGAGAAAATGTGTTCCCACTTGAAGTAAAAAATTACATCCAGATAATTGTCTTTTAAGTAAGAACTGCTTATCACGTTAAGAAAGTATATATAGATCCAGTTCACGATGCTTCTATCTTAAAAGATGTGATTTGCACAACTTTTACTCGTCTAAAAGAAGAATCTTTTATCCAGAGATTTTTCGGCTTTTCCTGTTTAATCCTTAAAAGTTGTTGAAAGAAGATTATTTCTCATTTGTAAGCGCACTTGAATACACAACTTTTTCTAAATATAACGAGTTTTTTTGAAGAGCGCCTCTTAACTGCAACTATACAACCCTGCCCCAACGTTGCCTTCGCCCATAAGCGCAGGCCTACTACCTTAATGAACCCCTGGACTCGAGTTGCTCTCCAAACGTTCGTCTAGCCTTGGTAAAAGTTGCGAACCGTTTTTTTTTGCGTGCCCAATCCCGCAGCTAAGGCTATATGTTTCACTACCAGAGATGAAAGACGAGGTTAGTTTTTTTGTCTTGTTCAGACTTACTCAACTTGCGTCAATAAAAAACGAGCAAGAAATAAGTTTGGCAATTATGAAAACCAACTGAATCTTTCAAGTGGAGAGAGAGAGAGAGAGAAAGAGAGAGAGAGAGAGAAAGTCCCCTATAAACTTGCCAAACATTCTACTATATTTGCTTTATTTTGAGTTCTTTGAATAGTCATTGAAACGTACGGATATTACTTTACGTAGGCCTATATGTTTTTCCATCAAAAAAATAAGTTCTCAAACTCGGGCCGCAAGACCATAAAACCATATAAATAAATGTATTTTAAATCACATCATTTTCTGGATTGCATAACGTGATTGGGTTGATAGTTATTCTTTAACTAGTCGAAAAGAGAATGAGATAAATTCATAGTCGTCGCCTAAACCCCTAGCTAGGGGCTCCCGCTGTTGCCAGGTGACAACTTTATGCATGTTATTTACCATAAATAAAACAAATCACTAGCAACAACGGGCGCCCCTAGGGTAGGGGACGACTATGAATACGGACCTGCATTTTGATAAGAATATTTATAACTTATGTCCACTGGAATATTCGTAGGGAGGAACTTTACATTATAACGAACTATCTAAAGAGAGCTAAATATTTTTGTTAGTTAATGTAGAATTAAAAGAAAGTTAAGAAAGTTATTACAAATATTTACTAATGAAACGTTATCAGACAACGGCAGCTAGAGATATAGTTGCGTTAGGCTTTGTGTACATGTCCGATCAATGTAGTCCGCGCCATCATAATATCTCCGGCACGTACCTAGCCTGAGGCAAGCATGTCATATGACCAGGTTGCGGGGGGGGGGGGATTTCCCACGCCCCTCTGGTAATTTCATCCCTGGCTCAGTTTTACTGAAAGGTATCCCTGCCAGGGATGGCTAAATCCCCACCTCTGGATACTCATCTCATCTTATATTATATCAAGTGAATTTACCTATAGTAACGTTAATAAATAATGCGTCAAATTAGACACATATTCCTATAGCCACGAAGTATTTGTACATTAATAAACCAAACCAATGGACTCCCAGATCGCTTCTAAGGCCATCTCGAGGGCAACATAACCCCAAAAAAATGTTCACCTCCGGCGACTGGGGCATAGCCCCAGACCCCTTACTCCCCACGCAGATACTATATTTGGGCATCCCCTTACCCCTCTGCCAAGTCATCAATTCACCCCCTGCCTGTGACGTCACAAAGTGCCGATGAGCCTTTGACAGAGTCACGTGCAGTGTTTCATAAACATTGTTGCCATGTTTCTGTCGTTTGAACTGAATTAATGTGAGCGTGGGTGTTGGGGTGGTAATACAATTAGAAGTGGTTTGTAAAAAGCGGTTAATTGGGAGATAGTGGATCGTAAATGTGCGTGTATGGTTATTGAACAATAGAAATTCATTAGAGCTTATTTTATTGTTCTTGATAAATAAATAAACTGTTAAAATGAGATTGTGATTCACAGTTCCCAGATTGTACATTTTAATTTATGAATTATAAGTTAAAAAAAGAAGCGACATTAAAAGTTTACAGTCAATGGTGAGGGTCATTCACATAATTAGAAGACTTAAAAATGAGAAAATAGACAAATAGACATACGATTTAGATGTTTTTAAACTAAGTCATAATATTTGCCGGGGGTTTTACAATAATTTTATACACCATTTTAATTGAAGAAAAGTTAACGTTTTTGTCGTTTTAAGGACACTTTAAGTGTACATACGATAAATCGAGTGCCTTATAAAGTAGGTATAGTAGCTGATTTGTTGGACTCACCTGTTTTTAAATCTGTTGTATAACTGTTTTAATGTATGGGCATTTGATGTGACAAAATCAGTTGTATATACAATGTACGAATGAAGTTAAAATGTATTTACACCGTTTCGGATTCGGTATTGTACCTGTAATTGTGGCGTGTTTGTCTCATTGTAACTTCCGATAAGCTTTTGATAAAGTCACGCACTGCGCTGAACATTTAGTGTAACAATTGTCGCATCTCTGTAATGTTTGAATAAACCATGTGCGCGTTGTTGTATGTAAGTACTTGGATAAAAGCGCGGGTTAAATGTTTTGTAAAATTAGACGATTCATTTGGGGATAATCAACGCAAATGTTAAACACGCATTTTTACACAGAGCCTAATTCCAGGATGGGATTATTTAATAATATGAAACGCTGACTACTGACACGTCAACATTATAATGTTGACGGCGATTATGTTTCAACAGTCGAGGTCACACCAAGATGTTATACTATTTCCTGGTGGGAACAAAGGCTTAATAGTATTTACAATAGTTTATATTTTTACAATGCTCTCAGACAAGGGCTGAATTAACTAGGGGTACAAAGTTAGGTTGATTTATTAGTAACTATCACTAACAGACAGGCCACTGGTGCGGTATATCCCTACAATGTTAACTTACACATTGTTTCGGTACACATAACTTTTGAAGGGGTAAACTTCTATATATTCTATAGTTCTATATTTCGTTTTGTGTGCTCCTAATAGGGTTATCAATAATTAGTGCCAAACTTGTGATTTTGTATTGAGTAGTTCTTGAGCTATGATTTTTTCTTCCTGTTTGAGTTATGTGTCAAAATATTTTAAATATTGCATTGAAAACAAAATCATAACTTGCATAATTGTTCACTGTCATAATCAATTGTGGCACTTAGTGAGCAACTTATAAGCATTGACATTGTGTAACAAATTGGGGTCTGTGGTAACTTTAGTTTAGAAAATATTGGTACCAAAGCTTAGAAAATTGTAGTTTTGAGTAAACGAGCTCTAAACATATACATTCAGATTTATCATGCAAAACCATATTAGACCTAAGCCCAGTGGCGTATCCAAGGGGGAGTGGAGGGAAAACTCCCCCCTCCCCCCCTTTCGCAAAGGAAAAGTGGAAATTGCATTGGATTAAAAAAAAAATGGAAATATAAATGTACAGTATTTTTGTATTAAATAATAAATACCAAAGACATTAGTTTTTGTTAAAAATACACACATCGCTCAATAATTCTGTTTCTGTGTATAGAATTATGTGTAACTTCAGTTCAATTGTTGTTCTTTGAAGCTTTAAATCGTTGCCAGAAATTTAGTAATTTTAGTTCAGTTGGCCGCTGTAAAACGCACAGATTTGCACCAAAATGACCTTGACGAGAAAAAATTTCCGGGGGAAAACCCCCCGAGACCCCCCCTGTATTTTTGTGACCACTCTTTATAATATGAGTTAAAACCCCCCTCTTTCCAAAATCCTGGATACGCCACTGACTAGGCCTACATACCTTAATGCATTCCAGCTCCATACTCAGGGTTGTCAATTTCTTCCTCATCCTCCTTATTCCTTTTCAGATTTCTTTTACTACTATACTATACTATACTATAGTATACTATAGTATACTATACTATACTGATAGGTGATGGTGAATTAGGCCTAGACTCAGAAACTGATGGTGTGTTTTCTGTAAGATTGAGGTTAGAAACCGGTGTTGTCAAAGGTGTTGTCGATGTTCTAATGTTATTACGTGCACTTATACCACTAGCATGTGATTTTGTATATTGATTATTAATAAACTCTCTACCACCGTACCATTTTTAGGTATCACCATCTTGAAATACTAAAAACACCCGAAATTAAAGAAAAAAAACACTTTGTTTTTATTTACTTTCACTGCGTGTATCCCAGTCGTTGTAAGAACTGAGCTTTGCTGTGATGAAATGCAAGAAAGGTTCACCAACTGTAGCAAAACAAATAACCCTGAACATTTCAAAACTAGAGCGGGAAGATAAATATAATCAAAATTGAAGTCGAAATTAAAGTGCTGTGTGCGCGCGGAGAACAAATGACTACGCATGGGATGTTGTATTATTATTTTAAAGAAAATATATACATGCTACAGCCATACAAAGTTATGGTAATGAAACAGACACAATTACACAAAAATAATAGTGTAAAAAAACAAAAAAACTCAAATTGAAGGTTCACCGTGCACCAGTGGCCTTGACCTCTTGTGAATCCAGGCCCTGAAATTTTTACCAATGTGTCAGGATAAAATATCTGATAGTATAGTTTAACAATCGTGTGACTATTTCCTATACGTATATATATATATATATCCTTAAAGACTTCAATGCTGCACCGTATATATCCTTAAAGACTTCAATCATGTACCGTATATATCATTGAAGACTTCAATGCTGCACCGTATATATCCTTGAAGACTTCAATGCTGTACCGTATATATCCTTAAAGACTTCAATCATGTTCCGTATATATCCTTGAAGACTTCAATGCTGTACCGTATATATCCTTAAGGACTTCAATGCTGTACCGTATATATCCTTAAAGACTTCAATGCTGTACCGTATATATCCTTAAAGACTTCAATGCTGTACCGTATATATCCTTAAGACCTCAATGCTGCACCGTATATATCCTTAAGGACTTCAATGCTGCACCGTATATATCCTTAAAGACTTCAATGCTGCCCCGTATATATCACCAGGCGTAACCATCCCTCAGAGCCCACACACACATCACGGAGTATTACCAGTATTCATCATTGTCACCCGGGCATAATGCGAAATGAGTCCCTCCCAAGAGAATACCGGCTAAATGAACGACAGGGCTAATACCCCCCATTACTCCCGCCTAACGAAGATGCCCGAAGGGAGGTCGGCCGCTCCCCGAACTAATAACGATGTGACCTCATCCCAACACACCTACCTCAGATACACGCCCCTTCCATGCACGATGATTCTACGATCATCAACAGATTCCTGACGTTCTTTCACACATTCGTAAATACAGTCTTGTGTACAAGACTCATTTGTCATGGTAGATGTGTAAGGAATTGCCAGGTAAGGGCTGGTCCACACAGATTTTTAAGACAATCGATTTAAGGTTTAACGCGTAGTCGTAAAGTTGGATCATAGGAAACACGTACTGGCGTTCACACAAAGTTTTAGTTTTAAGACGTTGTTTTCATTGTTGTTTTTAAAACAACGTCTTAAAACCTTATGCATTATGTCTTAAAAATCTGTGTGGACCAGCCTTAACCAACAACAGGTCGTAAATGATCCCCACTGGACCTGTTTTAATTAGAAAGTAGCAACTACACAGAAGTCGCAAATTAAGGCTGTATGTTCACCTTTAGCCTGCGGAACTACCGATTTCGGTCCGTAAAATTGCTTTAAATGTGTTTGAATTGTCCCAATGTTAATCAAAATATATCATCCTGTAGAGAATTTAGTTCTCTTTCTTATGAATGTTTCTGTGCTCTAATCAATCTTTCAGATGATCTCAATTACTTTTGTAATGTGATGTTGCTGGACACCTTTCACACCGAATTAAGAACATCTGCAAAATGGAAACATTTATTGGAGTAAAAAACCATTCATAAGAAAAAGTAGTTGTATTTTTATTTACCAAAATGAGCTTTCGCTCTTTCAATGGCAAGTATCTAAAGATTAATCTATTAAATCTGTTAAAAATTTAATCTTTAAAAATTAAATTATTATTAATATATATATTAAAAATGAAAAAAAATTGATTTAATTTAATTTAAAAATGTATTAAAAATTGAATATATATTAAAAATTAAATTATTACTTAAATCTATTAATGAAATAATCTTTTAAAGTTTCTCTATAATGACATATTTTGATTTTCTTTTGGAACAATTTAAATCCATTTTAAAGCATGTTTAATAAATGACCGAATTCGGACGTTCCTCACGGTAGGTTAACCTCCCCCCAACCCCCCCCCCCCCCCCCCCCCCCCCTAGCTCTAGGTTGGTGCTATGGTACTCGGCTGCTTAGTAAGCATGACAAGACTTAAGCTGGGTAACGGTAACGTGACTATTAGTGTGGGGGGGGGGAGAGGGGGGCGCCAGGTGAGGGGCTGAAGGGGTCAGGGAACCTCCCCAGAGACGCAGTCGAAACTTTGACCCAGTTTTGTCTCTCCCGCCTCCGTACAACTCTCATTGTCTAGCGGTTTTATTCGTTTTAAAACTACTTTCAGGGAGAGCGGATTGACGGAGGAGAGTTTTTGCAATTCAGGTGGGAAATCCAACGGTTTTCTATGTATCCAAGTTTGAAATGTGTTTGGTAAGTTTTTTATTTCATAGAAATATGTTCAAAAATAGATCGAGATTAGTAACGTTTATGTGCGAAACGTGTTACTGGTCGAGAAATAACGTTTAGGATGAAGTCAAGTTTCAATAACGTTAGCAAACAGACGATAAGAGACGGTTCTAGCTACGGCCAACAATAGCTTCAGGTTGTAATTAAAAACTCTCATTGTGTTATGTTATTTTTCAGCACCGCTAAAACGTAGATTAATATAGGCACAAACCACCATTATTCAACCTTCGAATTAAAAATTAGTAATGGTCTAATCTAATGAACAACTAACAAATAACTAGTGATAAAATATAAAAATAACGCGTGACAATATCTTTGCATTTAATGATATGGTATTATACCAAAATCACGAAAGTGCAATAATTTAACAAAAGTGCAACATTGCAAAAATATGATTAATTCCTTAAATGCCTAAATCGGTGAAGATGCAAATTCCGGAGCATTTAAAAACGAAAGTTAATTTCTAAAAAAGTTTAAAACAACAAATATTCCAACCAACGAAAGTGCTAAACAGAATATTCCACTATTGGACTCGACATGAGAATGAGAATACCTTCGATGGGGCAACTTTAGTCCAAAATGGCCTTTTACGAAGTCCAAAACAAACGTTCCTTTCTTGAAAAACAAAAACAAAACACATTTGCACAATTAAACGCTAAGAAGTAATTTTAACCAATAAAATAATATATCATCACTTGTTTTATGTTGTTGTTCAGACCTCCTGCCAAGACAAGGCTGTAACTCGCTCGTCATCTCACGTATATGTGTAGTCAGCCAATACATGTTAAATCATGTTGTTACAACATACTCGAGTCTCCGCCTATTCCAGTCTCCCTACTACAAATTTATTGCGTGTGTTATTTCTTTATGACCCAATTCGAGCACGTGATAAATAAACACCGTCACGGAAATGCTTAAAACCAAAGTTCCTTCGACGTTGGGTTTACAACCGAGCTACCCCTGTATCCGTGCAGAGTGCCTGGCTGGCTGGAGAGCTGTTTTATTATTATTATTCAGGAGTAGCCGGTACGCGCGATGTCGGACCCAGAGGCCCCTCGGGTGCGTTTGATGTCGGCTACATACTGATGAAAAGAACGATACGATGCGCGGGGGAGGTTTCCGTTCGTCTCAGGGGGATCTACCCCCCCCCCCCCCCTAGCCGCCGCATGTTGCTGCATTCTGACAAGCACTGTGTGTCTTCTCGTCAAATAATTCATTTTAAACATATTCGTTGTGAAAGTTTATAAATGTAGATGTGAGAAAAAATACATATATATATATATACAACAGAAATAAACATAACTGTAAAAATAAAGTAAGATTCCGCACAAAAAAGGGAAAAAAAAGAAACAAAAAGTTTGATAGAAACAGAAATAGAAAAACAGAACAAGTTTGCGTTCTTTCAAAACGTACCGTAAGAATCGTGATAAAATACTCTTAAAATCAAATTTTTTTCTTTTTATTCATACTTGTAACAGTGTGAATAATTATGCGTTTATGTTAAAAAAAGTTTCTTAAATGTTAAATGTATGACATCTCAATAGGCTTTTGTTTTCCCCGAGGTTTCGTTTCTCCTACGTCAGATATCTTCAAAGTAACTGTGAGATTTCCCAGTGACTGTGCGTAATGAGTAATATGTAATGCGTAATGCGTAATGCGTAATGCGTAGTGCGTAATGGGTAATGCGCAATGCGTAATGCGTATCATGGATGAAAATAATGTATTAATAATTGGCTTTGTTTGTTCACAAAGCCAATTTAAGAGCGTATGACTGGATTAACTGCATCAATATCAAAGTACAACAATAAGCTTAACTATTTATTGGTAACTCAACCGTGGTAGGTTTGAATCGATCGGGCGAATACGTGAATACAATTCAAACAATTGGTAAACCTACGCCAAATTACTGCTTCTCATGCTTTATAAATTACCATCCTCCTTTGCAAATATTGTCCTACATAAATATTATCCTCCTTTGAAAACAGTTATTTAGTTGAATAGTAGGCTATAGAAAATAGATTTCAAAAGCCATCCGTGATTGATGCCAACTCTGTGTAAATTGCTTCTGCTAATCCGGAAGGCAATAAAATATCTATTATTCTTTACAACAGCTCATAAAAACTTTATTTTGAATGAATGTTTTTGTTGTTTTCGTAAACGACACCATAAAACGTCATAAGGTATAAAACAGCTCGTAAATATTTAAAGGCTTGTATTTGACTGATTGGTCTAAGGCGAAGTTACGGTATTTTCTAAGTTATTGGGTAGATTAGACTTTTCATCAGACAATGATCATTTTAACGGAATTAAAAATATAGTATGGACGATTAGATAGCCATGCACCAACCTTCTTAATTATTGCATTATTTCTAATTTATTGGTATCACATATTGAGATACAAAAAGGACGAACAAATCATTTTCATGATGTACGGGTATCGTAAAAAAAGTAAAAAGTTAACAATATCACAGCATCAAGGCACATAATAAATGGTATTATATCCCAAATTCAAAATTAATTTTTGTAACTCAGTAGATAGACACTATATAAAATGTATTTGGAATTTTATGTACTTATTTAAAAATATGTAGGGTAATGTATTTGTAGTCAAGTTCAGTTCGCCCTGCAATAGAGACCGCTAACATTTTGACCACATTGTGCCCGGAAAGCAGCAACATATGAATGACTATCGTTCATCATGCTCACGATAATATCGCAGGGTTCTTCCGTGACATTCAGACGCGTATAAATCAAGATGTGAGTAGACCTACGACCAGAGGGAAATGAAACATTTTGCTTTGAAAATCAGCCTGGGAAACGTAACATATGAAGTTCACAAGAAAATGTTCAATCCGTTTTGGTAGGAATGTTATTAAACGTCAACATCTCACATTCTTACTGGAACTAACTCAAACACACAACTGGGATATGACGTGAAAAACAGAAATGAGAAAATGTTATCATGAGTAAGAAATGTTCTGAATTTTCACGTTTTCAATGTTGTGCAGAGTTCTTAGGATATGACCAAAACCCGATTATTTTTCTGGAATATTTTATACTAATAGTATTCCTCTCAATAGCATCAGAAAGGAAGGCAACATATTCCCACGTGACGTCACAGTGGCCATTATTGCGACACAATTGATGAAGGTCTATCGATCGTTCCTGGATATTATTGAGATGTACTAAATATGTATAATTTAAAAAAGTAACATAAGTATTCAATAATACCAAATTACCACACATAACCAATTTGTATTTAAAAAAACATGCTACATTTCAAGAACTAAAGATGTCTGTGTTCTAACGCAACAGGTTTCAATTGTTTCTCCATGGCAACGTCAAAGTTTGATCACAAATGTGGCCGCCACGCGCAAAGATGTGACGTACGTGCAATCTATGATCGTTATAAGCACAAACTGTCTCCATTTGTTTATAATTGCATCAATTCCTCTTGTATTAAAGCTTTAGGAAGCCTATATATAAACACCGTTGACACCTGGGAAGTGTTTATGACGACGATACGGCAACACAGTCTCGGAAGCCGAGCGACATAAAACACACTCTTATCTGAAATATACGGCTAACGCGTTCGTTACTTACACAACGCTGTGATTGGCTAATTTACTATGACGCGGATTAGCTAAGTTTTACAACGCGCAATGTGTGACGCGTACTAATGCGTGTATACGGTGATGCCAAGTGTAACGGGGTGTAATCTGGCAACGTGCGTGGTATAGGTCAGATAGCTGCAGAGAGATCAACTCTTCAACGGAAGAGTTAATTCTCGGGCAGTTTTAAGTCTGTATGAAGTAATATGATGATTTGAAGTATTACCACATCAAAATAAAATCCTCCAAAAGTGAAATATTAAAATGTTTTGTAAAATGTACAAGAAATCTTGTAATTTTATTTCGTTATTGAGTTTGTGTTCATTGTCACTACTTTAATATTTATTTGTGTATTGATTTTGTTAGAATAAAATGCAACTTATCTATTTTGTTTTGTCCGATGCAGATATCTAAGTTCTAGTCCCAGTGTATCAAGCCACCCTGAACAAGAGCGTATAACCAAACTGTTCACATGTAAGACCTCCACCTATGAATCATTGTGCGCGTAATAACACAACAAATATTCATAAATCTACTGAAATACAACTTTTACTCCATAAAACAGAAATTTATAAATTCAAAAACGAAATCCGTTTTAAAATAAAACCTTTTCCACGCACCTCTATAACCTTTATTCGCGTTACAGTGCACAAAAATAACAGAAACAGAATATGAAAAGAGAGAATAATTGAACAAGCATTTCAGCATTTTGACGGTACGCTACGCAGTAGGCCTATACGCACATTCACAATCTATCTCCCATACATTCATGATCAACTGGAACCGAAATGAAAATGCATAAATTTGCATAACTCTATTTATCGCGGTTGTTTATATATTTTTGCTTCCTTAAAAAGCTCGATATCAAAAATAAAATGTTACCAACACAAAGCAGCCATATTTACACATCCAGAGCTGTCGGCCAGTCCAAGACTAAAGATTTTCCCCTCTGATCTTTTGTATTCAATTAACATGTATTGAATAGCAGATTTTGTTGTTGATCCTTTTAAAAGAATTCTCCGATGAAATCAAAATGTTACAACATATTTTTACATAAACACATTTTCCATAGACGTGATTGATTGGTTTGCGATAGGACCCGCTCAAGTGTAAAACTCAGGTATATTATAAAATACTCTGCTTTAAATCGAGCCCTGTCAAAAACAGAAGATCGCTGAAATCAGCTCCCGTCTATCAAGAGGCCGCACGGATACTTTAAACGACTGAAACTGTCCGATCAAAGTCTAGTTTATTGCGCACATATTTACATCTCTCATATCTCTTGTTGTGTCCGTGTATGTTTCATCAGAACGTCATGTGAGTGTCATGTTATAACTCCTGTCAAGCTGGACACACGTCCCGATCCAACTATATTCTGTCTCACAATGTGATTTACATGGATATCACCGCTTGTGCTGAGTATATGAATGATGACGTGCATAATAATTGACACGTTAAAGTATCAAGCATTATTGTCATTTTATAAAAAGACATTTTCGAAAAAAGACTTTCACCCATGCACGGCATTTAAAACCTTGTACTATAAAACATCCAAGTTTTGATGTGGACACAAGGCAAACTATATTGTCTCAATGTTAACTGCGCTATATCCCATCGCAAAGCATGATGTTTTCTATACATAAGCCAACCTCAGTTACATATTTACTGATCTTTCTGCACGCTGTTTCAACGGAAATCAAAGATTCCTGACGATCTCTCACACATTCGTAAAGATAGTCTTCAGCTCAGTAGAAAGCACAAACCTCATTATTCACGCCTTATGTGATGGGAATTTCCAGGTATCCAAACGATGTCGTAAACGATCCCTAAAGGACATGTTTGAAGTAAATGGAAGGAACAATTGGTATTAGAATGGGCTATTTCGTAAGCAGGTGATGACGTTTGGGCCACTTTAGCTGTAGCATCGTTTGCATAGCAATAGTTGACTCAGCGCTGGCGCAGCGAATCACACTAGATCACTTCGCTGCTGCTCATCCACCGATGATTACTGAACGCCAACAATTGTACTCGCGCGAAACTAGCACCTCTAACCCGTCTCACCAATGATTACTGAACGCCAACAATTGTACTCGCGCGAAACTAGCACCTCTAACCCGTCTCACCGATGATTACTGAACGCCAATAATTGTACTCGCGCGAAACTAGCACCTCTAACCCGTCTCACCGATGATTACTGAACGCCAATAATTGTACTCGCGCGAAACTAGCACCGCTAACCCATCTCACCAATGATTACTGAACGCCAACAATTGTACTCGCGCGAAACTAGCACCTCTAACCCGTCTCACCGATGATTACTGAACGCCAATAATTGTACTCGCGCGAAACTAGCACCACTAACCCATCTCCCCGATGATTACTGAACGCCAATAATTGTACTCGCGCGAAACTAGCACCACTAACCCATCTCACCGATGATTACTGAACGCCAATAACTGTACTCGCGCGAAACTAGCACCGCTAACGTATCTCACCGATGATTACTGAACGCCAATAACTGTACTCGCGTGAAACTAGCACCGCTAACCCATCTCACCGATGATTACTGAACGCCAATAACTGTACTCGCGTGAAACTAGCACCGCTAACCCATCTCACCGATGATTACTGAACGCCAATAACTGTACTCGCGCGAAACTAGCACCGCTAACGTATCTCACCGATGATTACTGAACGCCAATAACTGTACTCGCGTGAAACTAGCACCGCTAACCCATCTCACCGATGATTACTGAACGCCAATAACTGTACTCGCGTGAAACTAGCACCGCTAACCCATCTCACCGATGATTACTGAACGCCAATAATTGTACTCGCGCGAAACTAGCACCGCTAACCCATCTCACCGATGATTACTGAACGCCAATAACTGTACTCGCGTGAAACTAGCACCGCTAACCCATCTCACCGATGATTACTGAACGCCAATAACTGTACTCGCGTGAAACTAGCACCGCTAACCCATCTCACCGATGATTACTGAACGCCAATAACTGTACTCGCGCGAAACTAGCACCGCTAACGTATCTCACCGATGATTACTGAACGCCAATAACTGTACTCGCGTGAAACTAGCACCTCTAACCCGTCTCACCGATGATTACTGAACGCCAATAATTGTACTCGCGCGAAACTAGCACCACTAACCCATCTCACCAATGATTACTGAACGCCAATAACTGTACTCGCGTGAAACTAGCACCGCTAACCCATCTCACCGATGATTACTGAACGCCAATAACTGTACTCGCGCGAAACTAGCACCGCTAACGTATCTCACCGATGATTACTGAACGCCAATAACTGTACTCGCGTGAAACTAGCACCTCTAACCCGTCTCACCGATGATTACTGAACGCCAATAATTGTACTCGCGCGAAACTAGCACCACTAACCCATCTCACCGATGATTACTGAACGCCAATAATTGTACTCGCGCGAAACTAGCACCGCTAACCCATCTCACCGATGATTACTGAACGCCAATAACTGTACTCGCGTGAAACTAGCACCGCTAACCCATCTCACCGATGATTACTGAACGCCAATAATTGTACTCGCGCGAAACTAGCACCACTAACCCATCTCACCGATGATTACTGAACGCCAATAATTGTACTCGCGCGAAACTAGCACCGCTAACCCATCTCACCGATGATAACTGAACGCCAATAACTGTACTCGCGTGAAACTAGCACCGCTAACCCATCTCACCGATGATTACTGAACGCCAATAACTGTACTCGCGCGAAACTAGCACCGCTAACCCATCTCACCGATGATTACTGAACGCCAATAACTGTACTCGCGCGAAACTAGCACCGCTAACCCATCTCACCGATGATTACTGAACGCCAATAACTGTACTCGCGCAAAACTAGCACCTCTAACCCGTCTCACCAATGATTACTGAACGCCAATAACTGTACTCGCGCGAAACTAGCACCTCTAACCCGTCTCACCAATGATTACTGAACGCCAACAATTGTACTCGCGCGAAACTAGCACCGCTATAACCCATCTGGCTGAATGTTGGAAAACTATGTAGGTAATGCATACGCGGCCACGGGATTGATTTTCTGTCTCAACTAACTTCTGTCTGCGCTGAAATGTAGATTGCTAATTAGGCGTATGTTTAATTTCCGCCCAGAATCAGCGGGCATTGTAGCAGCGTGGAATGCGGGAAACTCACATAGAAAAAACGATTATCTAGAAAATTACTGTTAAATTGAGCGCAGTGGACGGGCTTCTACTCAGAGACCTCGAACCGGAAGGGGTGGTTTATTGATACGAGGGGTAGGGAGTGGTTTTACGACGCGCTTTTAATTGTTTCAATGTGTAACATGGCCCGAGTGCTTTGATGCCCCTAGCGCACATTTCTATGACAATCTGTACTATAGATGTAGATATTTCGTCGTATATTGTGGAATTTAGTATCTAAAAATATAAAAATAAAATACATTCGTATGTATAGTGTACCCACTCAGTAACAAGACTGATTTTCAGTGGGGGATTTTAATTTAAAGCAACTAAACCAACCCTGTAGACTAGCATAACATAACATGTAGGATAACATCGAGAATCCCCCCACCTCCCACCCCTTGTCCGGATAATGGTTAAACGAATTTCGAAAAAAAAAAAATCGTGTATATATGCTCATTTAACACCACGAGTAAAAGCACCATAAAATCAAAGAGCAACTTTATCATATTTGATCGTCTATACGTTCCATATTTCCAGGTTGTAAATGCTGTAGGGCTAAGACAAATACAAGTATATTCTTTGAACACGCTGTATTCATAACAATATATGTTTTAATAGCGATCGAAATAACGGCAATTCGTATTGATTCAAATTGAACATGTCAATACATTTTGTCATTGCTGTTTCGTTCTAAAATTTTTGTTTGATATATAATAACAATTGCAAAATGAGAGCCCGACCACGTCATCAATTCTAGCTTCATGTGTCTTGATCTTCTGTGCTAAACTGCCGATGAAAATGAATGAAATATTTAGTTTATTGTTTCATTAAGACAGGAAAAATCCTCACAAATCGAGAAAACAACTTAGCACCACCATGCAATATTAGCGTAGGATAGACGAAAGTCTGGATCGCCAGTTATCTAAACAATACACTATCACTATTGTACTGTATAACGTACCTAGATGCGCAGTCTAGTATTATGTATTATGTATGTGTCACTGCGACCACACAGCGCCATATAAGACCTGAGAGCTGAGATAAACGGTTGTCCCACACGATGATAGCGCTGCAACCAGGTGTTGCACCTTCTTGCCAACTGCAACGCTGCTATCTACTACTACTGTACTGTACCTAGATGCGCAGTCTAGTATTATGTATTATGTATGTGTCACTGCGACCACACAGCGCCATATAAGACCTGAGAGCTGAGATAAACGGTTGTCCCACACGATGATAGCGCTGCAACCAGGTGTTGCTCCTTCTTGCCAACTGCATCGCTGCTATCTACTACTACTGTACTGTACCTAGATGCGCAGTCTAGTATTATGTATTATGTATGTGTCACTGCACCACACAGCGCCATATACGACCTGAGAGCTGAGATAAACGGTTGTCCCACACGATGATAGCGCTGCAACCAGGTGTTGCTCCTTCTTGCCAACTGCATCGCTGCTATCTACTACTACTGTACTGTACCTAGATGCGCAGCCTAGTATTATGTATTATGTATGTGTCACTGCACCACACAGCGCCATATAAGACCTGAGAGCTGAGATAAACGGTTGTCCCACACGATGATAGCGCTGCAACGAGGTGTTGCTCCTTCTTGCCAACTGCATCGCTGCTATCTACTACTACTGTACTGTACCTAGATGCGCAGTCTAGTATAATGTATTATGTATGTGTCACTGCGACCACACAGCGCCATATAAGACCTGAGAGCTGAGATAAACGGTTGTCCTACACGATGATAGCGCTGCAACCAGGTGTTGCTCCTTCTTGCCAACTGCATCGCTGCTATCTACTACTACTGTACTGTACCTAGATGCGCAGTCTAGTATTATGTATTATGTATGTGTCACTGCGACCACACAGCGCCATATAAGACCTGAGAGCTGAGATAAACGGTTGTCCCACACGATGATAGCGCTGCAACGAGGTGTTGCTCCTTCTTGCCAACTGCATCGCTGCTATCTACTACTACTGTACTGTACCTAGATGCGCAGCCTAGTATTATGTATTATGTATGTGTCACTGCACCACACAGCGCCATATAAGACCTGAGAGCTGAGATAAACGGTTGTCCCACACGATGATAGCGCTGCAACCAGGTGTTGCACCTTCTTGCCAACTGCATCGCTGCTATCTACTACTACTGTACTGTACCTAGATGCGCAGCCTAGTATTATGTATTATGTATGTGTCACTGCGACCACACAGCGCCATATAAGACCTGAGAGCTGAGATAAACGGTTGTCCCACACGATGATAGCGCTGCAACCAGGTGTTGCTCCTTCTTGCCAACTGCAACGCTGCTATCTACTACTACTGTACTGTACCTAGATGCGCAGTCTAGTATTATGTATTATGTATGTGTCACTGCGACCACACAGCGCCATATAAGACCTGAGAGCTGAGATAAACGGTTGTCCCACACGATGATAGCGCTGCAACCAGGTGTTGCTCCTTCTTGCCAACTGCATCGCTGCTATCTACTACTACTGTACTGTATACTGTACTGTACCTAGATGCGCAGTCTAGTATTATGTATTATGTATGTGTCACTGCGACCACACAGCGCCATATAAGACCTGAGAGCTGAGATAAACGGTTGTCCCACACGATGATAGCGCTGCAACCAGGTGTTGCTCCTTCTTGCCAACTGCATCGCTGCTATCTACTACTACTGTACTGTACCTAGATGCGCAGTCTAGTATTATGTATTATGTATGTGTCACTGCGACCACACAGCGCCATATAAGACCTGAGAGCTGAGATAAACGGTTGTCCCACACGATGATAGCGCTGCAACCAGGTGTTGCTCCTTCTTGCCAACTGCATCGCTGCTATCTACTACTACTGTACTGTACCTAGATGCGCAGTCTAGTATTATGTATTATGTATGTGTTTCTGCGACCACACAGCGCCATATAAGACCTGAGAGCTGAGATAAACGGTTGTCCCACACGATGATAGCGCTGCAACCAGGTGTTGCTCCTTCTTGCCAACTGCATCGCTGCTATCTACTACTACTGTACTGTACCTAGATGCGCAGTCTAGTATTATGTATTATGTATGTGTCACTGCGACCACACAGCGCCATATAAGACCTGAGAGCTGAGATAAACGGTTGTCCTACACGATGATAGGGCTGCAAGGAGGTGTTGCTCCTTCTTGCCAACTGCATCCAACTGCTCTTATTATCTATAATTGGATCTGCAGCACAGTCAAGCATATCATTATCATTACGGACGAATTATAGCCAGCGGTGATAATGGGGTTGTTGATCCGGTAAACATGTTAACACCGTAGTAAATGATATGATGCATTATAGGGTGTCGTCACTAGATGACCGCTGGAGCTGTACTTTCATAATTCCGTTCCAACGTACGGAATTTTCAACGGATTTTTTTAAAGTTTTCTTATTTTTAAATTTTATAAATATCGTAATATCTTGTTAACATGCAACTGGAACGTAATAATATACAGGTTCTCATTCTCATAAAGTGTTTCCATATTTAGCAGTTGTGATGATAATAATATGAGAATAGAACAAGTGGAAGGGTAAGTTCTAGTGGTGGACAAATATTGGAATATATATGGGTCTACAGATGTTTAAGCATAAAAGACCGAGGGAAAATATTAAAGAATGAAGCTGTTTCACACCTATAGCCAATGATTAATGACATGAAACAAAGACAATGATCCGTTATTTCATCGTTAATATATTTAATATAAATATTTGTCAAATAGCGAAAAAGAGTAATAAAAAAAGTTTATTGAATGGGATGGATTCTTTACGTGGACATAATACTTTGACAAATGACTTGATAGCCGAATTAACAGATAAAGAATTAAAAAAGAGATAGACTAAGATTGGAGAGTAGCCTATAGATGGAACGTATGTTCGAAGTTATGAAAATGAAAAAGTTTGAGAAAAGAGGGAATGTGAAAGTTTGAGGGTAGACTCTAAACGTGAATTTTTTATTTTTTACTTATATACATGTTAATTAAATCAACTGATGGGCAACGTTATGATGACGAAGAGCCCCCCTTCCCCCCTTGTTATGTCTGTACCTGGACGATAGAGGATAGAACGTCGACCTATGCATTCTGCATCTCACTGATTAACCTCAATACCAGCCGTGTTTAGCCACGTTAATAATCACCGGTGAAACCGATAACCTATGAAGCTGCTTTAGGAGCAAATTGCTACACCACAAAATGTAAATCTGCCCCGACCCGACAGTCAGAACAGTAGCGCTGGCTGGACGTTATGTTTATCAAATCCCGGATTGTGTTTTGTTTCCCGGTAAACAGGCCGCGGCAATGTGGAAGAATCTAATGACGCGTTTTGTATCCTACTACAACACGGCGCGGTAATGTGGAAGAATCTAATGACGCGTCGCTGATAAATGACGAGCAAAGGTAATTATGACGGGCATTATTTCATAGCATGCGGTTTTCAATGGTTGATTTTGGGAACGTTTGACTTCGGCTTCGTGGACACAAAGCCTCTAATGAGCCCCATTGAATATAAGACACCGGCGCGGACAATAGAAGAGATGCCGGAAAAGGGAATTTCTATTTATTGAAAAGTGCACCATTCTTGGGGATTTAAGAGTAAGTTTGAATTTGAAGTGACCGATGGAGGTGGCTTCAGTGATGGCACACTAAACTATTATTTGGTAGGTTTCCACAGTTTGATTGTCATTAACGGAAGTTCTGACTAAATCTTTTCGAATTCGGATTACTGTGCAAATTCTAATACATTTCGTTTCCCGCCTTTCAAATCTTCTGTTCCCCTTTCGGACAAGAACAATTTGAAAAGAGATAATAAGTTTTCTGGTACAATGTTCTACGTTTTAGAACAACCGATAGTCCTACTCCTACAAGGTAGTCTCTACGTCAAAAACCGCAGACAATTTTCATTATTTAATTATTTCTCAAGATAGCAACAAGAAATCGAAAATCTATATCAACAGCGCACTGTGTTTTAGTAAGCCCTACAGACTGAATGAAAAATAACCATTATCGTAGTTATTTTGAATATTAATTCGATAATTAGTAATACAATTAATTATATTTAAAAAGCACTGATAACAATGTAAGACACAACTTCGAGCATTCAGTATGTACTATGTAGAGCTTACTAAACCACAGTGCGCTATTGATTCAGATTTTTGATTTCGAAGGCCATTTGTGAAAAATAATATATAAATAAAAATTGTGTGCGGTTTTTGACGTAGAGGTACCCTTCCCTGCGCAGGTGACACAGTAAGAAAGAAACGGTGGGTCTTACATTCCGTGGACGCGTTCCCGTTTGTATAATAGAAATTTCGTTCAGTTAGTGATTATTTTTCCATGAAAAAAGTTTAGTTACAAAACAACAACAAAACGTCACAGTTTGCCACTGTTTACTTTTTGCGTTCGGCGACCGCGTTCTTAAGTTAAATTGATTTTAGTGCTCCATAATAAACTCATTGACAAAGTTTTTACTTTTCTAAAAACAAACTTCCAAGACAACCTTACTACACAAACGTTTTTTGAACGAAACTTTGATAACAAGCTTAATTCATAAAAAGTTTAGTCGTTCGTGAATTCATCTTTGATAAAATACAAAACACTTCTTATTGGTTCGTCTCTCGTAATAAGCTTAGATTCTTGTCTCCTCAAATAATCGTAAAGACAACACTAAAAAATCATTTTAAAGTTATCTCAACTTAAGTAATCTAATTATACCCAACCACAATTGACAGCATCGTGATTGTAATCGGGATCGCGATCGCAATCGTACATTTTCTCATCCTAAATCATTACGACACTACGATTTCTTTGTTAACAGTGCCATAAGAATCACAATTTCCTACTGACAATACGAAATAATCATAGAGATAGTGGAAATGACCAAGTCCAGCAGTACCAACTTAATTTTCTAGTTCTAGGACTATTGAAGATAATTTACGACTTTCATTTGGATATCTGGGAATTCCAAACACATCGGGCGTGACTAACTAATGAGTCTTGTACACTCTACCAAACGGAACTCTGTCTTCACGAATGTTATAAAGTTCACCGTGAATCTATCCACATTCGTTGAAACAGCGTGCTTGAAAAGAGCAGTAAATGAGACTAGTAAAAACTTGTTGTAGGCTTAAAACTTGTTGTAGGCTTTCGCGGCCCGAGTCAATATTAATAATTCTTGGCTGTCGGGTGTCGCCGCGTCCATCGTTTATTCAAAACTGACTAGTAAACTTTGGTCTAGTCTAACAATATATCTCCCTTAGTTTATTGTCACAGCCAGTTTTCGCGCAACAGATTTCGTCGATCAACTACTCGGAAAGCCAAGCACACGTGTAGGAACAGAAGTCACAATCCAACAAGTACAGCACAACAATGTAGAACGAAGCAAGCCAAGCTGTGCAGCAGCTACAGTTCTAAATAACTTCCAACTTTGGCGTGGATGCAAATGTGTTGGTTGTATCCTGTACAAGTTGTATACAGTGGTAGAGTCGCATCGAGGTATCTAGTAATGTTGTGACGTCATAGCTGTAGAGATCTCACAGATGAGACGGTCGCTCCACACGGTCTATTTCTGTGGGATGTCCCGGTACTTGACCTGCTAGTTGTTCGCTGCTGTGTGGTGTGGACCAGCCGTGCAGTCGCAACTGTCGTATTTATGCACGCATCAAATGTTGGCGAGTGCGTGTGAGCGTGCGTTGCAATTGTTTTGATCGGAACTGTGTGTGGTAACATGCGTGAAAGACTGACTAAATTTGAGGGTGAACGTTTGAAGTTAATATTAAAACGATGTTAGTTTGTGTCAAAATGTACCTTTGGAATATTCTTAGTTTTTGACCTTATATTCCTTTAAACGACTTATGTATATTCCTGTGTCTTCATTTAATTAAATGTTTGAATAATGTCTGATTCATTTACATACCACCACAATAATTGTGTTAATGTCCATTTATTATTATTTAAAAAACAAAAATGTGTTAGTATGGTGTATAATTCTTGAGACAGCTTTAGTGAGTGGGTAGTAGTGTAGTAGATAAGTTAGTAGTTCTGTAGACTAGTTCAAATGTCCACCGTGTATTAATCTGTTGAGACGTTTTCAAGTCGTGCTGATACCGCCCACATTATGCGATCAATACACTCACTCACTCCAACATAGTAATTATAATTCACCTTGTTTTCACTGGGCTTAAGCGCTCATTTCCTAACTGAGCTCACTCGGCATACATAATGCACGGCACTGTTGACGTGTGGAAACTACGCAACAATGTAACTTGATTACTTACAAACAGACTTTTGATATTTTTGGCTACGTTCGGGAGATTATTTGGGAGTTACTGCTGGGAATAGAAGATTAGCATTGATATTAGTTTGGTTGTTATATTTTTATTCTAATAAGCTTAAAGCAATATATTCGTGACTCGAATTGGTGCAATAAAAAAAAATCAGTTTTTATCTAACAGAGAGAGAAACATAATTTATTGTTAGCAGTCCGACGTACATTGGGTGACCACAAGGATCCAGCATACTAAATACAAGTATTAGAAAATTATGATACAATAATTTATTATAGCAAGTATTTTTATTATCAGCTACCAACAAAATTTACGTTCCCCAGATGTCGCTATTTTTGCGATAATAGTGATACTTGTTCAGGGAAAAAACTTCAAAGATAACCGAAAGTTATAAGATAATGTTGATGATAAAATATAACATATATTAACGGGGATAGTTTCGAGCACTAACAGATGTCAGAAGGTGTATAGTTATCTAGGGATGCTCTTCCCAAGGTTTAGAGTAAAATTATTAGCACACAATCTTGACACAACTATTTTTATAGTCGGTAGGTGAATTCTGGGATTTTTAAAGTGGCGCTAGGATATTTATTCATTAATACACAATAACCACTTAAAGCACCAAGCAATTACAACAAAACGCACTTTGTTAAATGTCGGAATTAAGTGTTCGACGCCGCTATTCGTTAAAAAATAAAAATTAAGTTGAAAATCAGAAACTCAAAAATCAATCTATAGAGTAAGATTTGAATTTCTGGTTTTCAACATTTTCCTGTAGATAAGGTTAAAACCACCTCCTGTCTTCATTCGTCGAAATTCAGGATATTACTTTAATTATGTAAATCATTAAAATAGTTCAGTTAGGTAGTGGGTAAATCCTCTCGTTAGTGTGACGCGGTTTGTAAACAGGGTGAAATATGAACACGCTGAGAAGCAAAAGCAATTACGCTCTGACGTCCCACCTGGCTGCTGCCCACGGTACTTAGAGACAAAGAGACAGAGTTCCAGTAGAGACTGCGGTATTCTCATTACACTAGATGGTGCATTAATGTGGGTGTTCGCAATTATAGACAAAATGAATGAGTCAATACATTTTTACTACACGATAATAGTACACAAACTGTTGTTTCTTACAACAAGGAACTTAACATACACTCGTATCGTATTTCACAGTCCAAAGCACACCCCGTCCTCAGTCGCAAAACACGTCCGCAGACATGCTTCTAATCCAGGCCCCGAAACAGAGTTGACAGAAATCATCTACAGGACGCAAAAGATGTGGCTTAGACTTGCAGATGGAATCAATAAAGCAGCTGGTTAAGCTAACGAGTAGTTACGACCTGGTTATACAACCTTGTGTCGTCTTAACCGACTCTAGGGGGCGGTGAAAACATGGAGACAATCATAAAGAACATTGAGAGAAGCAGCAACGCTTTCGAACGATATGCAGAACGTTCGTTCAAGACAAAAACAAACTCCCTCTCACTTTGAGATGAAGAACCGTCCAAGTCTATTCAAGAAAAACAGCGTCATTCGAATATAAAGTAATGGACAACAACAGCAACAATAATGATATTAGTTTTAGTCTACAGATACAAGAGTCATTCTATAGATAGCTTTTGACCTGAAACTAATTGTAACAGAATTTTCTTGTTCATTATTTAAGTTCTTCATGATTATGCAAATAAAAAAGTTTGCTCAATTTTGAGCCGCCATTTTGTTTTTAAGTTTGAGTTTGATTCAATATCGATTTTTTTTTTTACCAAATCATCATACAATATCGAGAGTACAATAATTCTACGCGACTCTTAAAACATCTTAAGTCTTACTTCTTACTGTTACATAAAAATAGTTAACCCGGCTAGTATTATAGTCTGGATTTCCAAGGAAGACTCATCATAACCCATCTGACAAACTATACATACATCTACCTAATTGCCCCCCTCCCCCAAGCCAAATAACTTCCTAGTTTACGAGAACACAACATAAGCATGTGTGACCCGCAGCAAGATAGCCCATCACGCCATCTAATGCATCTCACAAGTCGCTAGGTTGCATGTCTACAACTCGATAAACTTCTACTCCCAAGTAGTTCATGTTCTTGTTCACTGCTGCAGGAGCTGCACAATGAGTTTAACTAGGCAACAAAGCTATCAAGAGTTACTACTGCCATGCAAACAACTAGCACGGTGCATCTATCCACACAATCCATCCACAACACGGAACTACACCTATAGTGTCTTGGTTCGCCTACTTTAATACTAAAAATAACCGTATTTATTTATTTCATACATATCTTACATGTCCCATACGTATTATATATATTATAGTTATAAAACCGACTTTTAATATAGTTCAATAAATATAATTTAATGAAAACAATGAACAAAATAAACAATCAATATAATATGTAACAACAAAACAACATAGGTTACCATACATTGGAAAGCAAACTTTTAGCAATACAAATTTAAAAAATATATGTATGAAGAGACAAGAAATAAATAATAATACACACGTGTGAAAAGGTTTGCTAATAAATTATTTAAGCACTTTTTGCCCTTTACCTATATTATATGCGAGTTATGTATCCATGTCCCTGATTGTGACGTAATCATTTCAAAACTCTAACGTTCATGGTAGAAACGTTTGAAGCAGAGTAAAGGTATAATAATATCCAGGTGAATATTAGTGGAAACGTGTTTGCCCAAGGGCTGCAGACACAAAGCATTCACCCGGCTCAGTTTGCTCGTCGCAATTAGTTATTTACGACTACGAGCTGAGCAAAAATATAGCTTGAAAGGGTTTTTTTTTACCGAAGAATTTAAATTACAAAATTTGACAATTTCGTCAATGCATTCAGGTTTCAAATGTAACGAAGGGTAAAAAAATTTGTCAAAGGAGGATACAAGAGCCACAATAATTACAGAACAGTGTTTAATATGTATTATGTATACACACTTTCAAGCATGTTTAACCTTTTTTAAATGTTCAACAAAATATGAAATAATTTCATTTTTAACTGAACATTTACAGTTGAAGGAAATTAGATTGATTTTGTCTGTTTGTCTAAAGCCTCGGACTCGTACTGCTATGCTTGGCGAACTTGTACTACCCAACCAGAAAACGTTGGTTGGTAGACAAACCGCCAGTGGCGTTGATTCTCTACCTCACGATTAGCAGCGTTACACTCAAAGGGTTTTTAAGAGGCAACATCTGTTGTGTGTCCGTTCTATCGCGGCGAAATTCAGAGAGTATTTCCGGTTACGAGAACTCAAACCGTTACCAACCGTATTAGAGTCCAGTGCTCTAGAACTCTCAGCGACCCTTATCGGCTTTCGATAAAAGACATGCGGTATGTTAGTTCATGTGTGGTTACACGGTAGAACGTGGGTTGCGTGTGTGTGTGTATACTGCATAGGGTCTGTATTGTGCGTGTATGCTCTGTGCGTATGTGCAGCTAAGTGGCGTGCGTGTATGTTGTATGTATACTGGGGTCTGTATTGTGCGTATGTGCAGCTAAGATGGCGTGCCCTATCGGTACTGAATATCCAATAGCGAGGGAGGTAGTTAAGAATTATCATGCTTCAAAGACTTAAAACAGCCAAGTTATAAAATATACACAACACTAGACTAGCAACGCCACAAATGGTCAGAAATATCAACAATGAGGTATCTAAAGTCTTTCAATTGGACATACAAAAAAACATAATTTTAAATGGATGGAAGTTTTTAAGCGTTACTTCGGTCATTTTGAAGGGTTCATTCCGGTCAGAAACTCACATGAATCACCGTAATTGAAAATTCTTTCAGCTGATGTACTGCAATATTTATTAATTTTCGATATCTTCTATTTAATCATTACCACTATTCTGTGGTTGGGTGGGTTCATATGTTTTAAATCATAATAACAACACAACTGTTAACCATTATTAATTTAGTATTGATTCACAATGTGCATGGCCATAGTTAATCCACCTGCATGCACATGTTCCAATGCGCTAGGATATTAGAGTAATAGCCAACGTCTCGTTCTAACTGATGTTTCCTCTCGCTTCTTAGACTAGGGCAGATAAGTGGGTAAAGCACTTCTGGTACTGAGATTACGCCCGCATCTCTCGTGGTTTACTTATGTTCAAACAGCAAAGCGAAGTAGCCCGTGCCCGTATAATGTTCGAACCTTTGACTCTGTTAGCTTGTTAAATGCTTATTTCAACACATCACTTTTATTCCCAATATACTTTTCTTGATAGAGTCGGTCGTTTGTAGTTGGGAATCGATGATAATTCAGTGTAATACGTACTTAGATATGTTATTTTTTATAACATTTTGATAATACAATGTTGTGCATTCTAATGGCAAGAAAATTCAAACTTGTTTTTCAAGATCGTGATATGTGGGGCAAACACGTGATAAATTTTACATGTCAATTTGGGATCACAAACTGAAAAATAATTTTACGTAATCGTATACTTTCATCTCGATCTATTTTCGTTCAATGTTTATAAAACAAATTACTTTATTGAAAACAAAAAACAAAATTTAAAATTGCATTTAAAAAATCTTACGTAGAGAGATAGCCTAAATAAAATATATAAATACGAATAAACTGTTAGCTGTGTAGAAATGATGAGCTGAATCCCGGATCATTTCAGCTGGAATTGAACAGTTTGCACTTACAGAACCTAACTGTTTCAATTAACATTCAAAAGCGCACTAACGGCGTTTTATTCCTCTGTTTGGACGCAGCCATTATTGACATGATTGTTATAAAAACGCTCCGTTATCCTTTTACATCCACTCGTGAGTACAAAATAACGCTGACCTGATTAAACGAACAAAACAAGCTGCAAAATCAAACATTTAAACAAAACAAAATAAAATAGTAAAACGCTAATTTATTTAGGAATTATAATGTAAACACATTTTAAGCGAAACAAAAAAAACATCTAGTAGTTTATATAATCCCGGTATAGTCTAATATAAAACTAGCTTTAGCTCCCAGGTTCGGAGACTTTGAGTTCACCATTTCGCAAATGTTCAGATAATTATTGCTGCTGTCACATCAACATTTCACTAACCGTGACAAGCTTTCTAAAGTTGAAGTTTTATAAATGAAAAATTTCGCGAACGAAATGGAAAAAGTTTCTAGCGGATTAGTCTAGGGTATGTGGTTGTCATTTCACTTCTTATAATAACTTATGCATAACTGATTTTGTTATAAGAACAAAATTGCGAACTTTTTCGGATTGAGTTATCTTAGGTCTACATAATAGTAAAACTCCTTTCAAATGTTAACATTCAATATTTCATGACTACGAGTAGCAAGTTAGTCATCTGTACCGACACATTTTGTGTTGGATAAGCGACAGTATTGACATCTTCAACGGATACGCCCACCCACTGTAGAAATACTAAATACTATAAATACTATTAATGAATACTAAGGAATATCAAGTACCGATCTTGCGTAATGTTTGGTATTATAAGTAGAAAAGAATTTAATTGTTTAGAGTAATGTCACAGATTTAAGGACAACATATACGTCCTTGGAGATGAGTCTTTTTAGTTACTAAGTAGCTAAATTTTAATCGACGAGTTAATAGCTAACTTAAAAAAATTCAATGATACTAAAATTCAAGATCTAAAAAACAGTTCACGAAATAACTTTAAATACAATATTATTTTGTTTAGTTTGAGGTATATCAAAGCGTCTTTTGATCGCATGAGGTGGCCTCACATGCACACAATAATTAAGTATACACCCCTCACCCCCCCCCCCCCCCACACACACACATGGAAATATTGTAAGCACCCGACACGGAGTTACCACATTGCGTGTATGCATAACTATGATGCACAATGAAATGTTCACAGGTGAAGAACAAAACAATCCTTGTTTCCGACAACATTCAGTGGATGCATTTCAATTGATCAAAATAATAAATAATGTGTGAACAATTTTTGATATGTATTCCCGTTTTCAGTGCTAAAGAACCAGGATTTGATTCCAGGTTCGGGCGCAATTATTTTGTAATTTTAAATAAATCTATCTGTGTGATTGATGCTATTGGTGTACATGTTAACAGCGCCATTGGAGCCACCGCAAAGCAAAAGCACGATGGTATCATGTCCTGACTGAAAATCAGTCCTTAACTGAGTGGTAAACAATAAATACAACATTTATTTTATTTTATACGTTTGCAAAATTTTAAACTGTCAATAAAATTATCGTTCGTGATATTCCAATAAGGTAAATTATGATTGAGTGGTTTAAAAATTCGTTTCAAGAAAGGGTTGATTTTTGATCTGCGGTAGTAAAACTTTCTCAGAGAAACTAATCGTGATAAATGTGCCTCGCGGGGTGGAAGATTATTAGACGAGGTTATAAAAATAGGTGATACATTGTATCAGATTTATCAGCCAGGTTCCCCGCAGCTTTCAGGGCGCATCTTGATCCGCTAACAGACTTGCCAACTTTTTATATTATTTTCCTAGATGGAAAATGATTATCGTGAATTACCTCAAATATCTGAAGTAGTGTCGGAAAAGCTTTTAAAGGGGTTCCTAACTTGAGAGAAGTTAAATTACCAGTTAAAAATAGAAATGTCTTACAATGCAGCATAAAAATGTCGCAGTTCTTACTTCTTTGTAAAGAATCTTGATGAATGGAATATAAATTCAATTGTAAGCAGTACATTCACATTTGTTTGTTTACTGGATATTTGAAGCCAGTTGAGTTATTGAATTTGTAGAACTGACAAACGCGATATATTGTTTGTCAGATCTATTATACATAGAAGTATTTCAGTACGAAGGGAAAAGCTCAGTACAGATTTGGATAGATTTGTTCTCAACCCAAAAAGAGAAAAAGTATCCAGATGGACGATGTTTTAACAGTACGTACAATTATATTGTTTGCAGGCAAACAAACGTTTTGAAAACAAAATTATTGAGAGATCAACAAAATATGATTCAAGTTACGGAACCTAAAGCCTAATGAGACTACTAATGTTTCTAGATAATGTGGTGCTATAATATCTAGAAGAATTTATACCCATCATTATCACCGAAAAATAACAGGGTTGGTATTTGTTTTTTTTTATTTTCTATAAACATTCACGACTGCAGCAAATAAAAATTAAACTAAAGTATGACTACATTCCAGCCAGTCTCGTTAAAATACAAATAAAATTGAAAACGTACATTGACATAACAATAAATGATGTTCTTCTGAAGTTAGTGTTTCAATTGTTTGTAGTTGGTTATCTTGTCCAAGGCCTGCCACCTTATCGTGGTGGGCAGGTCTGCGTGCTTTCGTAATCCCGAGACCTATGCCGGGGGAAGCGTATGCTTCTGGTAGGGCCACTCTTGCCGGACAGGTCGAAGTGGAGAAGCCAGACGGAAGGCAGCCACGTCCTCCCCTTCTCACCCCTTTACGGCCTATTTGTCCCTTTCCTCCAAACACCCCCCGACGTCAAATGATCATAGTTGTAGAGCACGTCGTTAAACAACAAATAGTCCAATCAAGTTAATCAAATTGTAATTATTGTTAGTACTATTACCTTGATGTTTTCGGGCTGCAGTGACGTCACGCGCGACCGACCCGCCGTCCCATTGGAGCGGACGATCGTGTGAACCTTCTCCTGTGCGTTGGGCCAGGAGCTGCTGCGGTTCAGCTGCATTGGTGGCGATACTGCGTATTCGACCTCGCACCACACGACTTCACATAACTTGCACTCGCCCCTTGGCATTTATTGCGCTGATGTCGTCTTTGTGTCAACACGCATTACCGCACGCCACTGTGCACACGCGCACTACGCCACTGGTCACTTGCACGAGCTTGTTCACATTATACACTCACATCGGTCACAGTAATACGAGAAGAACAAGGAATGTAATAGTTGTGGATCGATATTATAGTAAACGAATAGATTTCTCACTGTTCAAACAATCGTAACACGCACAAATTTGGACACTGTGGAATAAAGAACAATATTGACATTATAACCACGACAGTATTTTTAATACCACTTCCTCCATTTATAAATTCCGTAATTTTCACTATAGATAAAAATATCCCTCAGTTAAATACCCAATACATTACATTTAGATCATGTTTTTAAACATTTAACCTAGTTATATCTACGATGAGGAAATTTAAAAAAAGTTATTTTCGCAACTGCTTAGATAATTTCAAAAGAACTTAGAGAAACCATATAAATTATTTAAGAAATTAAGAAACTCGAGAAATTAAGTGGATACCAAAAAAGCTTCAAATTTGGTTAAAAGTAAATAATAACAAAGCTGTAAATTGTCTCCCATTACCACTCTAACATTGACTAGAAAAAAAAACAATTATCGCCTTTCATTGGTTGGGTCTAACTACGAATCTTTTCAGGTCTAAAAAGAAGAAGATTGTGTTAAACGTTAAACACTAACTATTGGATATTACATCTTAAACCTGAAATAGTTGAAGAGAACAAATGAAACGAACATGTTCATTAGTAAAACTGTAACTTGTGGGTTTCATTATGTTCGCGTTCCACTACACCGTATCTTTGCATCACTCATTGAAGACGAAATCAGGTCATTCGGAGAGTTAAAAATCGAGACGATTCAATTTAAAATGGCGACGAGGCATAAATGTAAAAATACGTTCTATATGTTCTCTCTATCTCATTCTCTCGCCATCTCGTTAGGGGACCCGTTTAAGTACCGCGCACCTTCAAGAGCTTTTCACATTTTGAAAAAAGCAAGAATAATGAGAAACCTTAACAAGGTTTTGATTTAATTAAAACATGTAATCAACACTTTTATTAGAGATTTTCAAAACGTAATACGTCATAATTATGCATCGACCGTAAAGAATGATTAAGGTGGAGTTATTAAACCTCGCAGGGATCTGTTTTTAAAGCGCTACTTAATTATGTTGTGTACCGTGAGTTGTGGAAGCTGCTGCATGAATGTAAACGTGGAACATCGCTCACTGTTTTGTTGGACACAATTTTAATGGCGAACACAGAGAAAAATAAAACACATATTTTTAATACCAGAAACGCAAAAAGAGATTTCGGAAGAAGAAAGTGTTTGAAACACGGAAGTAACAAATTAACTTATTTATATATATATATTATATATTTATATTATTACAGGTGCACAGCAAATAAATAGTAAAATGAAATAATGAAATTGCTTAAATTAATGTTGGTGATTTTTTTAGTTTTGTTTGTGTCTAAAAGAGAAAACCCAACATAAACAATTTGAAAGCGTTTACCATTAAATTGTCTAGTCGTATTTGCTTTCTTTTGTTGTAAATCAGTTTGATAACTGACTAGGATAGACATTTTAAATAAATGTTTGTCCATGTGTTATTTACTCGTACTTCGTACTCGAGTTCAAGATGGCGGCAGTGTAACGTCGTGAGCGCGTACGCACCGTGGTTTTGACTCTATTTTGGTGGTTTTTATTGCGTTTTGGAAGTTTTAGTTGGTGGTTTTGTGTGTAGTTAAGGTGGTAGTTGAAGTGTAATTGTTAGGAGTGTAAAGTGTGAGGTGTGTGTGAAGTGATAGTGAAGTGAAGGTGTTCCGCGTGTGTTGTGTGGCAGCTTAGGCCTACGCCCAGGTTAGGACTAGGCCTAGTTGGTTGTGAACGCGTGAGTGTCTGTGTGTAAGTAAGTATATCTGTGGAGTTGGGGATAACTGGTGAGTGAGTTTATTTCTGTTTTATTTTTTCTGATACTGTGGTTGGTCACCATCAGGGCCACCTCAGTTATTTTGATTAGTTGGGAAGTAGGCTAGCAGTGTTCTTTTTCTTCTCGAGTGAGTCTGCGTGAGCTTGTAGGCCAGTGTTGCGATGGCTGGTATGAAAGAGCTGAGTGTGTCCGTGTCTGTGGAGGTGTGCTGTAAGGTGTGTGGTGTGGTGTTGAATGATGGTGTAAGTGCGGTGGGGTGTGAGGGTGTGTGCCAGATGTGGTTTCACATTGAATGTGCAGGAGTGGCCAAAAGGGTGTATAAGTTGTTGAGTGATGAGAAGCTGGGTGTGGTGTGGAAGTGTGTTGACTGTAGGGTGGGTAGGCCTACTGGTGTGGATGGGGTGAGGATGTTGGCAGTGAATGAGCAGGAGTGGGTGAAAATGGTGAAGGATGTGCAGGAGGTGAAGAGTGATGTGCAGGGTATGAAGGAATGGTGCAGATGTGAGAATGGAAGGATGGATGTGAATGGAGGTGGGGTGCAAGGAGGTGTAACTGAGGAGAGTATAAGTGAAGGTATGACCGAGGGGGTGAATGGAGAGAAAGTGGGGAAGGAAGTTGTGGTGAGTGAAGTGGAGCGTGAGGGATTGCTTGAAGTGAGTTTGGATGGGGAGTGTGAGTCGAATGCAAGTGAGGTGATTGAGGAGCGGAAGTTGGTAGAGAATGTGGGAGATGAAAGACGAGTGCAGGGGAGTGATGTAAGGAGTGTAAGTGAGGGAATGGGAGAAGTGTGTATGGATGAGGGTAGTGGAAGAGGAGTGAAAGAGGGTGGTTGTGTGACTGAATGGAGGGGTGATCTGTTTGAGCTGAATGGAGTGCAGGCACTAGCGCATTGCGTGGGTGCAGATCTGCAGATGAGTGCGGGTATTGCGAGGGAGTTTCGTGTGAGGTATGGAAGGGTGGAGAATCTGAGGAAGCAGGGTAAGCGTGTTGGTGATGTGGCTGAAATGAGTGTAGATGGACGAAAGTTGTTCTACATGGTGAGTAAGGAAAGGTCGAGTGGGAAGCCGAGAGTGGAGGATGTGGAGGAATGCTTGAAGAGGTTGAGGCATAGGTGTGTGGAGGAAGGAGTGGTGAGGATAGGAATGCCTAGGGTTGGATGTGGATTGGATGGTTTGAGTTGGGAGATTGTGAGGAGCCTGATTGAGAGTGTGTTTGATGGGGCAGGGGTTGAGGTTGTGGTGTGTGTTAGAAATGAGCATAAGGTTGGGGGAGGGGGGAAGGGGGGTGGGAAGCAGAGTAGGTTGCTCATTGGGGATTCCATGATCCGGAATGCGGCGCGTGTGTGGGAGGCGAATGGAGGGGAGGCTGAGGTTTATGGAGGTGCCAGAGTGTGTGACCTGGTTGAGATTGTAGGCAGTAGGAAGGGTAGTGAAGATGTGAATGTGGTGGTGTTGAATGTGGGGACGAATGATCTGGGGAGTAAGGTGGATGTGAAAGTGGTGGCGGAGAGAGTGAAAGGGTTGGTGCGAGTGGTAAAGGAGAAGTATAGTAAGGCAAGGGTGGTGGTTGGGGGGATATTGGATAGAGTAGATGGGAGGGGCATAAGCAAGGAGATGATTGTGGAGGTGAATGAGAGAGTGGCTGAGGTGTGTGTGGTAGAGGATGCAACTTTTGTTAACAGCAGGTTGTGGGTGGGAAGGGGCTTACTGTCAGGGGATGGGTTGCATCTGAATAGGAGTGGGGCAAGAGAGCTAGGTAATCTTTTTGTTAGGATAGCAGGTAGTCTTGCGTGACAGGAGGATGGTCAAACCAAAGGGAGGGATATTCAGGGGAGGGATAAGGGGAGGGTAAAGATAATGTCAATTAATTGCAGGAGTGTAAGGAGTGGGGAAAGATTGGAGCAAATGTGGACGTTGATTGAAATGTATGAGCCGGATGTAGTGGTATGTGTGGAAACATGGTTGGATGACGAGATTCTAAATGGGGAGCTAGGGCGTAAGGGATATAACGTGTTTCGCAAGGATAGAAATAGATATGGGGGGGGGGGTGATGATTGTCTGTAGGGAGAATGTCAAGGGCACATTGTTGTGGGTAGATAATGTGGTTGAAATGATGTGTGTGCAGGTAAGGGTGGGGGGAGGTCCTTGTGTGGATGTGGTGGGAGTATACAGGCCTAAGGATAGTGGGGAGTGGCAAGTGTTAGATAGGTTGGAAGAGGTAGTGATGGGTGATAGAGGAAGAGTGTTAGTAATAGCTGGGGATCTAAACTTGCCTGGAGTTCACTGGGAGGGGGGGAGGGAGGATCTTGGAGGCAGAAGGCAGGAATGGGCCTGTAAACTTATTAATGAGGGGTTAGTGCAAACGGTAGGAGAGGGGACGAGGATTTGTGGGGAGGGGAGGAATAACATTTTAGATGTAATATTAGTAAGGCCGGAGGAAGCATGGGTTCACTCGGAGGTAGTAGAGGGAATGAGCGATCATAGGGCCCCAATAGTAGAGTTAGCACTAGGTAGTGGGTGGGAGGGTAGGCAGGGAAATAATAGTGAAAGTAGGGACAAGACAATCTGGAGATATGATAGAGCTGATGTTCAGGGTTTGCAAAGGGAGTTACTGGTAATGTATGAAGAGTGGTCTAGTAGGGATGTGGGAGTAAATGAAATGTGGGAAAGTTTTCTGCAGATATATAGGGGCTTGTTGGAAAGGTTTGTGCCGCAGGTGACTAGGGGGGGTGGGACTGACCCAGTATATTATAATAAAAGAATTAGGTGGTTGAAGAGGAAGTGCAGAGAAATATATAAGAGGTATAGGAAGACTGGTAAAGGTAAGGAGAAACTTAAGGAGTGGGAGGGAGTTCTTAATAGGGCAAAGGTCGATGCAAAGGATGATTATATGATGCACTTAATGGATGATGAGGGATTCCAAGGTAAAGGGAGAAGGTTGTATCAACATCTAAGGAACCAGAAAGGGGGGGGCGAAATACCCACACTTAAGGGGACTGGGGATGAGTTATTTACTGGTGATAAGGACAAAGCGGAGGCTTTGAACTCACACTATGGGGAGGTATTCCAAGAGAGGGAAGATTCTAGTATGCAGTGGGAAGGGGGGAGGGGTAGCAAGCCACTCACGATAACGAATCTTGATATTAGAAGGGTTTTAGGAAAGATGGGAGGGAGAAAGGCATCGGGGCAGGATGGGTTGATGTGTAGATTTTTGAAAATTGGGGGGGAGGGGGTTGTTAGGTTTGTAGGGGATATTTGCAGGAAATCGTTAAGGGAAGGTACTATACCGGAGGGTTGGAGGGAAGGACTTGTAGTGCCAATACATAAGGGGGGGGATAGAAGTCAAGTAGGGAATTACAGACCTGTTAGTCTCACTTCGGTAGGGAGCAAGATAATGGAAAAGGTAGTAGCAAATTATGTTAGGGAGGTGTTGGAGGGGGAGGGATGGTTGGTAGATAGCCAGCATGGGTTTAGGGAGGGGTATTCTTGCGAGACGCAATTGATAGGTCTTGTTCAGGATATAGGGGAGGCTCTAGATAAGGGGGAGGAGGTTGATGCAGTTTTCCTTGATTTTGAAAAGGCTTTTGATAAAGTGTCTCATGGGATTTTGATGAGGAAGGTTGATAGTGTGATTGCAGATAAAGGGGTTGTAAGGTGGATGGGAGATTTTCTAGCAAATAGGTCGCAAAGGGTAAGGGTGGGGGGTAGCATATCAGCAGCTATCGAAGTTACATCGGGGGTGCCGCAGGGGTCGGTGCTGGGTCCACTGTTATTTATAATGTTTATTAATGATATAGGAAGGGATATTGAGTCAAGATTAAGGTTGTTTGCTGATGATTGCGTCTTGTATAGGGTGATTAAGGGGGTAGAGGATGCTAAGTTGTTGCAGGATGATTTGAACAGGATAGAGGAGTGGGTTGATGTTAATAGGATGGGTTTGAATGCGGGAAAGTGTAAACTGGTTGGGTTCACGCGTAAATTAAAAGGGGATGCGAGAGAGTATTTTCTTGAGGGGGTAGTTCTAGAAAAGGTAAAGAAGTATAAGTATTTGGGAATTTTATTGGCCGAAGATTTGGGATGGGGGGACCAGGTGCAGGAAAGTGTAAGAAAGGGATATAGAAACTTAGGGTTTGTTATGAGGAATTTGAAGGGAGCTAGTAGGGAGGTAAAGGATATGGCTTACAAAACAGTGATACGGCCTATATTGGAATATGGTGGTGCGGTGTGGGATCCATATAGGAAAGGGGAAGTCATGGAATTAGAAAAGGTGCAGCGTAGGGCGGCAAGGAAGGTTACAGGACAAGTTAGGAGATGGAGGTATGTGGAAGATAGGTTAGGGAATGTGGTAAGGGCTTATGATAGTGTTACAGCAATGATGGGGGAACTGGGTTGGGAGTCCTTAGAGGAGAGACGGAGGAGTGATAGGATGTGTAATTTATATAGAGCAGCTAGGGGGAAAGGAGGGTGGGGGGAAATCCAGAGCAGGTTGCAAGAAGGAGTTTATAGAGGGAGGGGGGATCATAATTGGAAGTTTCAGCGACGGGTAGTGAGAAGTGATCTGGGTAGGTTTGGTTTTGTTGAGAGAACGGTAAGGGAATGGAATGAGTTGCCCGAGGAGGTTGTTGAGTGCGATTCAGTAAGGGAATTTAGAAATAGATTGACGAAAAGGAGGTGACGAGGGAGGGTGGGGAGGGGGGAGGTTTGGATAGGTTGCCACCGGGTAGTTGTGGCCCATTTGCAGCCTTTAAGTATTTTAATCTTAATCTTAATCTTAATCTTACTCAATTCAACAAACACTTTCAAAACAGACACTTGTTATAAACAGTACGGTGTAAAATATTGTCGTTTGTGAACATTTAGACTTTCTTTAAAAACGTGTTTGTCATTTTAAACTATAACAATTTTCACGATTGTTTGAGCGCTGGGAACCGAGGTCTGCTACCTGTTACAGTTATACAATAGCGTAGCGAGGTCTCAGTATTTACCGCACGTATTATGTTAATCAGACACGATCACAGGAAAAGAAAAGACAAGTCCGTTGTGTCTCTTGCGTCACTGCCAGCGACAAATATTATATCAATAATATTATAAAGATCATCTACGTTTCGACGATTGAATGAAGCACAACTGTCACCTTAGCCCTCTCAGACCCACGTCCTCGTTTGAGGACACCAAAGTATGGATTCTATCGCAGTCAAATAGGAGCTTCGTGCTGACTGAATGATATGTTTGGACTGAAAACCATTGTTAATTTTTACGTATCAATAAGGGGTACTTTGATAGGGGCGGTTTAAAAATTCATGTTTGCGAAACCCGTTAAAACAAGAGAATTTTGATGTCTCGGAAAACTTGATTATTTTATAGTTTTTCGTATTTGAGATACAAAAATATGAACTGATGTGTAAATCAAGAACATTTATTTTTGAAGAAGAACTTGTTCCGGTCTCCAATTTTGATTTTATATACATCCGAGTTCCCAAAAATTTACGATATATTTAGTTTGAAAAATATATTTTAATATTATAAAACATCACAATATTTATTGTGAATATTTAATGGTTACTTTATCTGCTATAAAGAAGCGAGACTGAAAGTGTTATTGTCATTGGTCAATGTCCGCAGAAATCTGACAATACCTTCTTGGTCCCATTGGCGTTCTTGTCATACAATACGCGTATCATATTCTAAGACAACTATACTTCCAAAGTTTACTTCACGTACTGTGAAGCCACTACGAAGTGTATTTAATGATGGTAACGTGAGTCCTTTGCTTTTAAAATTGTCAAACTTTTCACACTGCACGATATATCCGTTCCCATGAGCCCTATATCTCACGAACACTTAAAGTATCATTGACACATTAGTAACACTACATCGCTTGTTTTCGTGACATATCGTAGAATAAACAATTCTTATACGTGCATGGCTATATTTCATTTCTTATTCAAATAAAGTTATTTAAATTTGAATTAATACGCTCAATAATTAAAAAAAGGAACAGTGTTATTTTGTGTTTCTAGCTTTCGTTGAATAATTAGTCTTACGGTGATCAATATAGAAATTGTATAGAAAACAAATGACATTGGGTAGAATAGGCTAACTAACAAATAATTCCAGAGTCAATTCGTGTCAACGAAGCGCAGGAAAAAGCCACCAGTAAATACAGTTCATACAGTACATACAGTACATACAGTACACGCACTCACCCGGAGAACAGTATATCCTATGCACGACAGCTCTTATTAGCTGTTCGATGACTTATTGTCACACTGCGCACGCGCTGTCCTGGGTGAATGTTAAAACAGCCGCCTCGTGTGTAGTAAGTTACATATTTAGTAGCGTCGGTCGTAAAGACATCTTTACGACGCAAGTCGAGGAGAAATTAAAATGTAGCGCTCACTATCGTAAGGAAGGCGTGTTGCGTGTTATAGTGCGTGAGAGCCGTGACCCACACACGCACACGCACACGCACACGCACACGCACACGCACACGCACACGCACACGCACACGCACACGCACACGCACACGCACACGCACACGCACACGCACACGCACACGCACACGCACACGCACACGCACACGCACACGCACACGCACACGCACACGCACACGCACACGCACACGCACACGCACACGCACACGCACACGCACACGCACACGCACACGCACACGCACACGCACACACACACACGCACACGTGCCCTAGTGGTCTTTGAGAAGACAAGTGCTCATTGAGTTTATTGAATAAATAACGTTTATTGTCTCTATTTGGTTAAATTTTAAAACGATTGAACATGTGAAAGATAGTTTTATTGCCTGTGAGAACTAATGCACGTTAAACTCTCTGAACGGAAGAAATCAACAAACTGAAACTTACCAGTGATTAAAGACTGTCTATACTCTATATTGTGATTGAAGAGAATTTTTTAACCAAATTTTAAATTGAAATTCTATTTACTGCCATTGTTTACGGAAACTATAAAATGACTAACAAATTATTGTCGAAAATGAAATTATAAACGAAACATATTTTTGTGTAGAAATGAGGTTAAGCCTACGTTAAATTGTACTGTAGACAAAATTTGCTTCAAGTTTAAAAAATCTAATTTGTTTTATGACGAAACTGTACTTTTCAAAGGAAGTAAATTTGCCCGAGTAGGCCACCACATGTAGGCCACTGTGATGGTATTATTTGTCTCACTTAAATCACTGCTCAAGCCACAGCCATGCAGACCGCTGCTTTACATAGCAGCACTATGGACACATTACGATGCAAAATACTGCGATACGGTTCGGATGAGCTGCAGAATTTACCGCACAAAACAGAACTGGAACCCATATAATGATAGTAATTTACATCCACACGAGAAAATATATACAAACTACATTACTACTATGATTTACATATTTATTACACCAAATAAAACTACTTTAAATTGTGTTACAATGAGAATATGAGACCAAAAACATAATTATTCAGTAAGCAAATAAATCTGTATTTATGAGCATTACAACCTCATTTATAGTGGGTTATACTATATCATTTATGATGGGTTACTATGGCGGCACCAAAGCCACCGTTTACACCCTTTACAGTCCCCCCCCCCCCTCCTCCCCGTTACAGCCGTTTACAAAACCGTTTACATGTACGCCAAGATTCATATCGACAGATTTAAGTCAATTCCCGAATAATAATAAGAAAAAGAAAAAACAGGAATCGAACTCTGGGCCTACTTAACAGGAAGCAGGAATAAACCCACAAGACCAACGAGACACAAATATAAGTTTCATTACATTATACAAAAGTCGCCCAGCCAGCTTTCTATACCAAATAGTTGTAAATAACACGCACAGTATGTCTACAACAATGCGGTGAAGGTATTTAGTAGTGAGATGTGTTTCTGTGAGGTACCGAGCCTCGCGGTAGCGCGCGGGACTCATTAACGAGGCTGCGAGTTCGATACCCGACACCGGCTTCCTTTACTCAAAGCTTTTCCCAGGATCTCTGTAATTGTAATGTGAATTCTGAGATATAGAGCTTCATTAAAAGTAATACTGTGCATTCCTTTCTAAAGAACCCAAAACACTAGTCAGTACATTGAGAAGGCGCTTGAGAATTGAGAATTGAGAAGACCCATCCACAATGAAAATTAACAGTAACAGTAAGGTGTTAACCAATCCTATTGGCTGGTGAGCAACAATGGGCTTACATCAGCCAATAGGATTGGTTAAAACCTTACTGTTACTGTAACTGCCACTGTTAATAACCATTGTAGATGGGCCTTAAACGTCTCTAATAATACAGTCCTGCAATTTGAGGACGAAAGACAATACAAACATTCATACCTTATGCAAGAATTGACCGGATGCCCGAACACTAGCAGGCATCCACACAACCAGTGGTTTTGCCACTTCTATAAAGATACTGAAATGCAACGATATAATTATAATTGTTATTTTGTAAAGGTAGTCAAAAGTTATAATTAATTTCGCTCTACTTTTTGTTAAGGATTAATTCCTCTTCTCTTCGCCCAGCATAGCAGCGTTAGTTCCGAACAAAGAACTAACTGTTTTCAAGACATTGTTGAACCCATCTGTTCTGGACTCGACAGATTTTGGCCCCCCCCCCCTCCCCCTCCCCATCCCGCGACTAGCAGCCCATTCGGTGTCTATTGGGTGTAAAAACTTATTTCTTCATTTTCTCTATATTTTGTAATAACAATAACTTGGAAGTGGTGAAAAAACATGTTAAATATTTTTTCTTTGTTACTTTAAACTCTGCTTTCAGCATGAATTTTAACCGGTGTCAGATACAGATAACTTTGGTTACATAAAAAGAGGACGTAAAGGCGAATGTTTTAGCCTACAAAAATTTCAGGAAATAATACTAGATTGTAACTTGCACAACAGCGCTTGTGTTTGAGGATCGTTTACATTTTTACAATGTGCTCAATATAACGACGTCAAAGAGACGAACAAATTCAATTCAACGAGAGCTTTACGAAGATCGAGTAACAACAGACAAACTGCAGCAACAGCGCAGCAAAGATAAATGTACAATAAAAATGGGAAAGGTTGAGCACCGAGGGAAAGAACAGGGTATTAAATAAATGCACGAATAAAGACTATAAACATTTTCGCTCCCACATCTTTGTCGCGCAACTATTTTCCGTCAGATCGCTGTAGTTTATAATCCTTAGTAAAATATCTAAAGAACGCTATTTCAATACCTTTGAAGTGATGTTTTCTATATACTTTATCTACTTTGAACAAATTTATCAAATTCAGTTTGATTTTTGATACGTAATTAAAACATAAATTGATAGAAAAAGTATTTGCTTTTTTTCCTACGTTCTACATGGTTATCTTTCTTGCTATATTCCCATCACATAAGTCGAGTATTTTCATTGTTTACATGTAAACATGGTTACTGTATTTGCTATGTTTGAACTTCTTAACCAATGTTACAACTTCGTATGATATAGTATGAAATAAATAAATAAATAAACAAAACATAATTATTGACACAGTAGCGATATTGCTGTTTATCTTAATCCAACTGTTGCCATAGAGTTAGTTTACTTACAAAATACCAACATTATCGTTAGTATTATGGAAATCACATCTTAGTTGAAGGTTTGTTTTACAGGTATTTGAGCTCCCAAGACCCCCACCCTACTTGAAACTACCTCTAATGAACTTTTTTTACCGAGGTAACGTCTTGTTGAGTAATAATCTTCATCGCCGCGTTACTTTTTATGGCCACTTCATTTCGAGAGGGGAAGACTATGAAAGTGATCGCATATTCAGCATTGGCCTCACCTAAAGTCTACTAAACACGAATTTTATAAACGAGAAAAGAAAATTCAGCGCAAATCACGGCGGAAAGTGTTTGCATGTTCCAAACGACATCAGTGGCGTACCAATAAAAACGTGACGTCACAGTCATTAAATTGTTCAGGAGACTTCCGACAATCAGATTGAAGTAGCCTATCTTATCAAACTGTCTTTATGAATAAGATGAGTGGACTTTATGTCACTAGAGTAGGTAAATCATTGCAGTAAAATTCTTTTGTTTAGTATTAGGAGCAGTGGCTACTGAGTGTGTTGGCTCGTAGGAAGAACAATATTACATTAGGCCGTATACAAAACGACACAAGCAAGGTATGAGACGCACGATCATTTAAAACTAACATTCCCAATTTCCGTTCTGTTCTACAACGAAACTCAAACTCAACTTATTTTCGAAATACTTGCCCTCCCCCCCACCACCCTGTTTTATTTCTGAAATCCCTTTATGACAACCCCCGCGACCCATAACAGATCTGATTCTGAGGATGTCGTATAACGTAGCTGTCGAGTACGTCGTTAAACAACAAACGTTCAATCAAATCAATATGAAAAATAAATTAGACATGGAAGTTTTCCCTTTAACCCCTCAAGAGCCAGACAGTGGATCAATCACCGTTAATTACATCGTGTTGTGGAACCGAATGGAATTGTTAAGTTAGCAGGAAATTAAAAGGGAGGTTCCCGCAAGGAACAGCTGACTGACTGACTGACTGACTGACTGACTGACTGACTGGCTGGCTGACTGACTGACTGACTGACTGACTGACTGACTGGCTGGCTGACTGACTGACTGACTGACTGACTGACTGACTGACTGACTGACTGACTGGCTGGCTGGCTGGCTGGCTGGCTGGCTGGCTGACTGACTGACTGACTGACTGACTGACTGACTGACTGACTGGCTGGCTGGCTGGCTGGCTGGCTGGCTGGCTGGCTGGCTGGCTGGCTGACTGACTGACTGACTGACTGGCTGGCTGGCTGGCTGGCTGGCTGGCTGACTGACTGACTGACTGACTGACTGACTGACTGACTGACTGACTGACTGACTGACTGACTGACTGACTGACTGACTGACTGACTGACTGACTGACTGACTGACTGACTGACTGACTGACTGACTGACTGACTGACTGACTGACTGACTGACTGACTGACTGACTGACTGACTGACTGGCTGGCTGGCTGGCTGGCTGGCTGGCTGACTGACTGACTGGCTGACTGACTGACTGACTGACTGACTGACTGACTGACTGACTGACTGACTGACTGACTGACTGACTGACTGACTGACTGACTGACTGACTGACTGACTGACTGACTGACTGACTGACTGACTGACTGACTGACTGACTGACTGACTGACTGGCTGGCTGGCTGGCTGGCTGGCTGGCTGACTGACTGACTGACTGACTGACTGACTGACTGACTGACTGGCTGGCTGGCTGGCTGGCTGGCTGACTGACTGACTGGCTGACTGACTGACTGACTGACTGACTGACTGACTGACTGACTGACTGACTGACTGACTGACTGACTGACTGACTGACTGACTGACTGACTGACTGACTGACTGACTGACTGACTGACTGACTGACTGACTGACTGACTGACTGGATGACTGACTGACTGACTGACTGACTGACTGACTGACTGTATGACTGACTGACTGACTGACTGACTGACTGACTGACTGACTGACTGACTGACTGACTGGCTGGCTGGCTGGCTGGCTGGCTGGCTGACTGACTGGCTGACTGACTGACTGACTGACTGACTGACTGACTGACTGACTGACTGACTGACTGACTGACTGACTGACTGACTGACTGACTGACTGACTGACTGACTGACTGACTGTATGACTGACTGACTGACTGACTGACTGACTGACTGACTGACTGACTGACTGACTGACTGACTGACTGACTGACTGACTGACTGACTGGATGACTGACTGACTGACTGACTGACTGACTGACTGACTGACTGTATGACTGACTGACTGACTGACTGACTGACTGACTGACTGACTGACTGACTGACTGACTGACTGACTGGCTGGCTGGCTGGCTGGCTGGCTGGCTGACTGACTGGCTGACTGACTGACTGACTGACTGACTGACTGACTGACTGACTGACTGACTGACTGACTGACTGACTGACTGACTGACTGACTGACTGACTGACTGACTGACTGACTGACTGACTGACTGACTGTATGACTGACTGACTGACTGACTGACTGACTGACTGACTGACTGACTGACTGACTGACTGACTGGCTGGCTGGCTGGCTGGCTGGCTGGCTGACTGACTGGCTGACTGACTGACTGACTGACTGACTGACTGACTGACTGACTGACTGACTGACTGACTGACTGACTGACTGACTGACTGACTGACTGACTGACTGGCTGACTGACTGACTGACTGACTGACTGACTGACTGACTGACTGACTGACTGACTGACTGACTGACTGACTGACTGACTGACTGACTGACTGACTGACTGACTGACTGACTGACTGACTGACTGACTGACTGACTGACTGACTGACTGACTGACTGACACGGCTCCATTACATGGCTACCTGAGAATGCCGTCTCTACACTTAAGGTAACTATGCCGGCTTGTTTGGTTGTGGAGTGAGGATGACATGACTTGTCTTTAGCCGCAAACAGAAGCTGTTTGGCTCCTGGTTACTCCACTTCTACTCACAACATTACTGTTTAGATGTCATGGCATCAAACTGTGTAGGTAGATATTGTCCTGTTCTTAGTGGTATTTGAGACAGTGGGCCATCCGCGCAATATATTTCTTCCCCAGATAAATTACCAGTTTTTAAGTTTTTGTACTAATTATTTGACAAAATAAATAGCATTAGTGAAATTGGGAATGTTTTATTATTCGGATTTGAAACAGTAGCAATATTTTAAGTCTTAAGTGTGAAATAAGATAACATTTAAGAGAAAAAATGCTAATAAAGTATACTAATATGATTAATTCAGGAAATAAGGTAGATTGTAAAGAGTATAAACTTAAACCTGAACAATAAAGATAATTCATTCACCTTAGTAATATTATTTTGTTTGTATAGTTTTTTTTTAAAGTATAATCATCAATATATAAATAAATGTATTTGTTTGTCTAGGCTACCCATGCACATCTGCTACAAGAAAATATATTCAGTAAGTGATATGACTATGTATGTATTATTCACGTTATGATAGCTCCAATGTCAAGGCGGGCCGGACGAAGAGTTATGGGTTCGAAGCCCGGACAAATGTATAATTCCCCCTGTTCTTACATCCAACTCATCTTCTCAAATGATATCATTGAGTCAATAGAGATTTAAGATACAAACATCATAAATAAATAAATGAATCACTCATATTAACTGCGCATTGAGAAGATCGAGAGTAAGAAGTAAAAAGTATGAATGAATGTGTGTGTGAAAACACGTGTCAAGGAAGTGATACATTTATGTACATAAATAAGGCGAACCCTTGTTTATGTGACCACAACTAATGGGTTAAAAACATTAGAAATGTAACTTTAAAAATAAAAATAGAACAGTTTTTAAACGTATCAACCGTGATGTTTAAAAGAAAATAACAAATCCGTAAAACCGCGAAATAAAATTTTAATTAAAACCTTTAAAAAAACCATGCAGTTTTATATTTCACTTTTTCACAAAACTGAACAACAAACTCACACGGATATTCCTCACACGCTCCTCAAACAACGTAGTTCTTCCATTGTAAACAGAGTATGTGTATCGAAGTCGAACGATAGTCGACCTGCGTCTTGTCGCGATCACGGCGTGTAGTGTACTGCTCAGTAGTCGGACAATACGTTGCCATAGCGACTGTGAGAAGGCTGTGACTGCGTCAGGCTGTGCATAGTGATCAGCGCGCGACAGAATTAAGACCAGGCTGATCTATTGCCCGGTGTTCGGACGAGTGTAATTATCCAATTTACTTTTTCCATTCGCGGCGTAACGTGACGTGATTCGTTTACGATGTGTTCGACGTCTTGTTGATCGTAGTTGTTAAGAAAGAGAGAGAAATTATTTTATTTATTTTATTTTATTTTATTTTACTTTATTTTATTTTATTTTATTTTATTTTATTTTATTTTATTTTATTTTATTTTATTTTATTTTATTTTATTTTATTTTATTTTATTTTATTTTATTTTATTTTATTTTATTTTATTTTATTTTATTTTATTTTATTTTATTTTATTTTATTTTATTTTATTTTATTTTATTTTATTTTATCTCATTTCATTTTTTTTTATTTAATTTTTTTTTGAATTTTATTTCATTTCACTTATTTCGTTTAGTATAAAAGCCTACTTATTGTTAAAATTATGTGTAAAACATGTTGTTACGTCACGTTCACGTTCGCTACTAGGCAACGTGACGTAACAACCCGTGTTACATATTATTTTAACAATATTGATAGTCACGAAAGTCTTATAGTTCACTAGTACTTAATACTTATATGTTTATGAATAGTAACAATAAACTTTGTCTGGAAAAGTAGCGTCTGAAAGTTATTATTAATCTTAATTTTAATCTAGTTGTACCTTTGAAATACACTTGCTAACGAACATTTTCTCCTGAATATCGTTGGTTCAGCCAAAATTTATGTTTGCTTTATGCATATTTATCATTTGAATGCAAGAGAAAACAACAAAAATGTAGCTACGAGTCCCAAGCAGTAATAATTTTTTACAAAATGCAAATCTATTCAACAAACCATAACTGGGCCCTATTGTATGAATCACGTTTAAATCAATAGTGCGTGTGCAATGCGTAATGCGTAATGCGTGCGGGTGCGTGGAAAGCCTGATCATTTGTCCCTAAAGCAACTACGCGGAAATAAATGTTCACCACATGGATTATCCTCATTTGACTTGTTAACTAAAACACAATAAATGCCAGTCAGTATAATAAAGTACTATCAACACATTTGTCGACCGTCGATTTCCGACTGGAGATGTAAAATTTGCTGTAATGGTTTCGGGTATTTTTTTTTTGTATAAATATATTTATTTATATTATAATTGAGATTATTATTCGTTGTCATACGCAATTGTAGAAAATGTTCGTACCAAATTTGATTTTCAATTACTTCTCACTTCTCATTACTAAAACTTATCAGATTTATTAAGGTAAAAAATGACATTTTAAATTTGCAAAAAAGAACGATTTAAACAAAAATACGAGCTTTAAATTATTTGTAGGACGTAAGGTCAGCGTATATTAGGGAGTAAAGGTGGGGAGAGGGGGGAATATATTACTCACGTGTTTGAATGTCACAAGCTACAAAAGTCACGCACACAAAACAATAACTCTCTATCAAAGGTCGTAACTTACACAAACTAGTTGAATTTCACATAAATCCACCCAAATATCGCTGATTGATAAACTCGGAATCAAAACGCACATTAGCCATAAAGTGTTTCAATCGCCCGTATGTCTGTCTGTCTGTCTGTCTGTCTGTCTGTCTGTCTGTCTGTCTGTGCGTGTGCGTGTGCGTGTGCGTGTGCGTGTGCGTGTGCGTGTGCGTGTGCGTGTGCGTGTGCGTGTGCGTGTGCGTGTGCGTGTGCGTGTGCGTGTGCGTGTGCGTGTGCGTGTGCGTGTGCGTGTGCGTGTGCGTGTGCGTGTGAGAGAGGACACCTGCTGTAGCCTATACAGGGAGGTTTAGTGACACGTTCAAATGGGGATGACACTGTCTCATGTTGAGCTCAGCTCACGGCTTCGGTTCCTCCATCCATCAACTCAGAGTCGATATGTTACGTTGCACGTTGCATGTGTTTAGGGGTTCAACCGTGTTTATGAACGCCAGATTTTTAACTGCGAGCTGTTATCACCTGTTATCACAACACGTACAATGCGGTGATAAACCAGGACCACAACAGTTGAATGTCCCGCGCAATAACTCGAGTGTTCGACATGAAGAGATAGAATAGATGGGCTTTAAAGTCGTTCCATGTGGATGCTGAGGTCATAGATGAGAGAGGCTGGGCCAATCAAATGTCGGTATCTATAGAAGCCACCCGCTGACTGGCTCCGACTAGCACATTGGGATTCACAAGATTGCTGTGGACCCTGTTTTATGTTGTGTTGGTATCTTAAAAATAGCATTATTGAATAATGACACTTGGAAGTTATTCTGAATAGATATTATCAAGATATATAGATATTTAAAAAAAGGATCAAAAAAGCTTTACAGCTGGATTTAATTAGACAATTTCAAGTATTATGTTACTTTATTTTTTAACTCAATCTCTTTTGAATACTTTTTTTAAATATCTGTATAACTTGATATTATCTAGACCCGCAACATTTAAAAATGTTGTTATCGAATGCAATTTTAAAGGTACGAAACAAAATCCCTAAATTCTCACGAATATAAAACACAGTGGCGAAGCGAACCCTCGAAATAACAAGAGTTACTCATCACCGCCATATCACCTTCCATGAGACATAAGTGTAAACACGGGCCTTGCAATTATTATTGTAGCAGTTAACTTTATGGACACGTATATAAGCTGGTGTTTCTGTTGGCCCGTCCCCGAACAGTTGCACTTAAATTCCGCTACTGCACTTTAAAGACACTTTCAAGTTGTGTTTACTGCAGCCAATATAGCTGGAACTTTTAGAAACAACCCTTCAACTACTTTTTGTTAAGATTTAATAATTTAATACGCCTTGAATAGTTTCCACCAATCACATTGTCTTATGTGTATTCTGCGTCACTTTTAATAAAGCTATTATAATCTAAATATAAGAGTTTATTACACAAATTCAAAATGTAAGTGGGACTCGAACCCAGGTCTCTTTTGTGTCATTCAACGTCGCTGTGTCTTGTGAAAAATATACAACTTTATATTTTCATACTGTTTAAAAGAAGTATGAGAAATTGAATCATAGCAGTTTGTAATGATAGTTGTTAACGTTTTGAGCGAAGTATTGAACTCATTATTGATTTAAGGAAATGTCGTAAAATGTTTCAGCAATTACTATCCGTATCCTTATTACACATTAACAATCTCATCGACAAATTAAATCGTTTTCTAAACCAATGTTGTTTGTCATTTTCTAAACCAACGATGAAAATCGGAATCGTTGAAATAAAAATAGCACCCTGCACGAGTATTATACCATTTTTAACAATAGCTATATACGGTCACTTACAATAAACAACCATCCTTAAGTTTATTCAACAACAATGACAAATATATTAAAATATTTCTCTAAAAGAAGTTGTCCTAAATAAATCCAAAATCGTTAAAAAAAACTCATACCTAGAATAATGATCGAAACATTTTTCGAACCCGTTGTAAAATTTGGTATTATTCTCCTTTGTAAACCATTTTATAACTAAATACGATATGATTAAATCAAATTAAATCTAAAATAATTTTCTGAACCTAATTTCTGACCCTAGTTAAAAAATCTTTAATAAAATACCTGAAACCACTTTTGATAAACTTTTAGAACTATGTAAAAATCAGAACCTTTCTTCTTTCTTATCAGTTTTATAACTAAAAATTATATAAACAAATTGCCAAATTTCTTATTTGATGGCTTCAAAAATAAAATACGTTTAAAAAACAACTATAGAACAAATATCGTAAAATTATGTAATAAAATTAGTAAACCAATCCACTGCCGATTACCCGTATCCCCGGCCGAAACCGTAACCGTGACACGTCGACTCTCACACGGAAATAGTACCGGAAACAAAACGCGGCCGCGATATCGAACTCTCGTTCATTGACGGCGTCGCGACGCTTCCTGACCTAGAGCACTACTCTGTGACGTGTGTACGGCGCGGCGGTCGGCCGAGTACTGAGCTGTAGCACGCTACGCTACGCCGTCGCCATGGCTACTGCACCACCGCCGCCGCGTAGCTCGGGCCTTAGCGGTGCATCGCATTAGCAAGGCTGTGCATGGGTCCACCTACCACGCGTATGTCTGGTGAAACTGCTATTAAGTGATTTAAAATTATCAAAAAGTAAAAATGTTGATAATTTTAAATCATTTAGGACCCTTAGACTGAGTTAATCACGGTGCCTTCTAGATCTACAATGAAAACAATGCACAACAATGAAGAATGAACCTTGGCATTATATTTGTAAACTAGTTGTTATTGTTGTGCATTGTTGTCATTGAAGATCTACAGGGCCGTGATTAATTAATTCTATCTAAGGGTCCTAGATCAATTTCTTTCTTAAAGCCTGTAATACAGGCCTTAAGCCTGTATTACAGGCTTAAGCCTGTATTACACGGTCAAACTTTTTCATCCCACTCCTTGAATTCAAGGACAAAAGCGCATCAATAAATAATTCTTATTATTGTATTTGACTACATTACATACTGACTGTTTTTGATGCGCTTTTGTCCTTGAATTCAAGGAGTTGGATGAAAAAGTTTGACCGTGTAATACAGGCTTTATGAATGGTTCTTGTTTCAATAAATAATAGACGATTTTCAGAATTGATTTGGAGAGCCGTGATTAATTCTATCTAAGGGTCCTCGATAGATCAAGGACAACAATACTCAATAATAACAATAGGGAAGTCTCACATTTTTTTTTATTTGCTTTACTGGTTACCTCAAGTTAAAATAAACGGAAACTAATTGGTTTCGGCTCGAAAGGTGCATCAACATCGCTTTAACAGCAAGTCAAAGATATTGCTGTCAAAACACGCTCAGAAACGGACCTGCGCCATCTTGCTCGTGATTAAAAGGTTCTGACGTCATATGTCAGTAAACAATAATTTTGTATCATACAAATAGTACTGAAATCCCACCCTTTAGTAGATTATGCTCTCATAAGACTCTAACTGAACCAACGTTTATTTCTAGTTAGTAAATGAACACTGCTCAACATTAATTAACAACAATATGTTAAATAATTGCATTATTTTAAACACGTTTTGGTAAATACTGTATCAAAATGTATTTTCTAAAGAAAACAGTGGTATAAAAGACATTGTTGTAAAGTCACTGCATCCTAGATATTGTAAAAACTCCAACTTAATCAGTGTGTTCGGAAATTCAACCAGCAGTTGGCAACCAGCAACCTGGTTGCGCATGGTTTTAAGCCTAAACCAACCAGACTTTACGAACACCATACTCAACTAGTTGTTTAGATATCGGCGGCAATTTGAAAATAGTCTTTCAAATAGTCCTCGAGCCAAGTTCTAGGCCTAAACCTAGGCCTAATAGAAGTATTGAATTGTATTATATTTATTTGCCTAATGTCGAACCCTCATGCACACGATATGCTTGGGGCATTAGTCATTTCTTATGACTAACTGAGAAATAAGTATAGGCCTAGCCCTCGACTGCATGCCTAGGCCTACAAAATATATTATAAAGTAAGAAACTGCAGGCCTAGGGCCTACTTTAGGCCTAATACGGATAAGGTTCACGGTCCAAAACTTTTTAGTGAAACCGTTATGTCGAGTTTCGTTTGATGTACTGGTACGACAAGATTTATCATACCTTTTACAACACGGCGTTTTCAATAAAATATTTAAAGTTCTTGGAATATATAGTCACAGCACAGATAACTAAATAATGGCGTTATCTGTTGTCCTAGGCCCTAGGGCCTAGGGCTAGGCTAAGTTGACGAGGCCAAGATGTATAAAAATAAATGTAAATACAATAAAATGCATTGAATACAGTTTAAATTAAGAAAGAAGCAAGAAAGCTAGATCTATCTTTGAATAGTCTTCTCGTTCAGTTCTAATAAAAGGTACAGAGTGTCGTTTTTACCCACAGCACGTTTGAAATTGCCATTTAAATTTTGAATCGGTGCGCATTTTGGTGGATGCCAACCACGCAGCACATATTTTCTTGGTTGCCGTGGGCTCGGCACGGCACGGCTTGGTTGCCATCCAAGTTGCGGCCACGCCCACTCAACCATGGACTTTACGAACACGTTTTGCATCTGGATGTGCTCAACCGGCAGCCAGGATGCTTTATCGAACACACTGAATAGCTTCGCTATTTTAATATCGTTGATATTATTAAGAATACTTCAAGGAGGCAGTTGTTTACATGAGATATGACATCAAGAGCCGTTTTTCAATTACGGAACGGGAAGTTCCAAATTTAAAACTTAAAATGCTAATAAAATTAGAAATATACGCTTCTCAGATATAAAAATTATACCGCCCGTATTTTTAGATAATGATCTTCCATTTTAAAGTGCTTTGAGGGATATTTATTTTTGATGAGACTTCCCTATTAGTTTTCAGATGTTATGTTAGATCCATTTTTCACTGTTGTGCATTGTTGTCATTGAACGTCTAGAGGGCCGTGATTACTTCTATCTAATGGTACGTTTACAGCTACGCGTTGCGAGCGAAGCGAGGGCGCGAGCTCCAATCAGTGGCCGAGTTTGCGTGAAACTTTTAACTTCTTTGCATGAAACTCGGTCGCTGATTGGAGCTCGCGCCCTCGCTTCGCTCGCAACGCGTAGCTGTAAACGTACCATAAGGCTTAGATCAATGGGCGTCTCAGGCGCGACTTTCTGCCGCTCGCAGCGCTAGCAGTACTTAAGGGTCCAACTCGATCTTTGCACCTCGTTTTCTCAACTCAAACATTTAAGCCGTTTATATTTAATACTTTTAAATATAAATCATTCATTGTAGTAATGTTTTACAAGGTTTTTGAGAGAGAATACCTTTGTTATAGATACAAAACAAACATATTGTCGTTTGACAGTTAGACAGTTGACTAACGACAATATTTTGAATGAATTACAAAGTTGGACCTTTGAGGACAGGTGCTGCAACCTACTTCAGCTTTGACCTGAGACGCCCATTGTGAAAATGGTCTGTTAGCTGCTGAGTCGCATCGCCCGCCGCTATCACTGCTATAGGGGCTGAGCTGAGAGTAACTCTATAAGTCAATATGTGTTTAATAGAGAGACGGGGTCGCATCGTAGTCAAGGGTGGTACTAACTACAGAGACATGATATTGTGTATGGTGGGAACGCTTTGCGAACTACAACTTTGTTTTGAAATTAATTAATTAACAGCGATATTGATGTGCATAGATTTCAATCCATGGCATAAATACGCTTGTAGATTCCTTTTCTACATCGATTAAACAACAAACTGGTGATTTTAAGTTTGAAACAAACATGGCGAACAGAAAACGTTTCTGTCATTACAGAAAGCAACATATAGCCTCGTCAAATTAACTTTCAAGGTGTTGTCGTCACGGATTATGTAATAGGGGAGTGACGCATGTGACAACTACCAACCTGAATCTAGTTGTATCTCATTCTTATAGCTTGGTGTTGTAGTGATAAAATCGCATGCCTGTTGTCAGACGTGGTGGGGTCGCATTTCATTCACGGTTGGTGCAGTCAATGCAGTGGACAATAACAATGCAGGTATCGGAAAATCCCACGGTGAATACCGTTGAAATAGACCGTGTGGAGCGACCGTCTCTTCTCAGAATTTTAGGGGACACCTCGCTTCTTACGGCGTCGCCAGTATAATATAATATCTGTGTAAGTGAAACACTTGCTCTTTTATATTGTACAATGTACATCCATTAAACTATGAGGTGATTGTTTGTACCCAGTAAGAACAGCAGAAACGACCTCATGGTGTTATTGTCTTGTGATAATGAAACGTGAAATCGTGAAGTACTTCTGTGATACTGATGCGCAATCGAAACAAAATCGCATTATTTTAAGAAACCAATTAAACAAGACAGTTTGAACTAATATAATTTTGCTTGGTTGTAGCCACTTCGTGATTAATTTACAAACGAAAAGTTAAAAAAATGATATTGATTTTCCCTCCTGCTATCCTACACAGTTACTACAAAATGTATGGAATAAGTCAATTCAATGAAGAGGCTCAATGACTGTTGCTTGTTTGCTTATCGAATTGCCTATTGGAACTGTTAAATTCATAGGTTGCACGTACGTCACATCTTTGCGCGTGGCGGCCACAGTTGTGATCAAATTTTGACGTTGCCATGGAGAAACAATTCAAGGCAGTTGTGGTAGAACACACACATTCTTAGTTCTTTAAAATTCAACCAGTTTTTCAAATAAAATTCATATGTGTAGTAATTTTTTATTTTTGTATTATTTATGTTTACTTTTTAAATTATAAATTGGGCTGATTTATTACCTTTGAATAGTATTTGCCAATTATCTAAGATTGGTCCTCTTCAATTGTGTCGCAATCATGGCCGCTGTGACGTCACGTGGGAACTATGAATACTTGGTCGCAACTAAAGAAGACATAGCTTGGGTAAACGCACCCCTAATGTTAGCGCAGGCTTTTCAAGTCTAAAGCGGGTGTTACACGGAGAAGTAAGAAAAGTAAAAAGCAGAAAGTGAAGAGTAGAGATAGCGTGTAGCTTATGGGACTTTTCACTTTCACTTTTCACTTTTCACTTGTTCAACATTGTCCTACTTTGGAGAGAACTTCTCACTTTTGTTCTTTTCCCGTAAGCTACACGCTATCTCTACTCTTCACTTTCTGCTTTTTACTTTTCTTACTTCTCCGTGTAACACCCGCTTAAGAGTTTGTTCTTCGCAGTTTGAACCACACAATGTCTAACGCATGGGATGGGCTAGAGAATGTCACGAAATAACCCGCAAAGATATGGATAAAGAAGATATATTTGCTACGTTTGATTTATATATTTCGCCCCGTGCAGCATCCACCCCCATGTGTTACATGAATGCTACTGTTTAGTTGCGAACATGGGTTAATAGAGATCATTTTACATTGTTCAGGGTTTATTTCCTGAAACCAAAAAGTCGTTTCCACAAAATCTCATATATATTGGGGGGGGGGGGGGGAGGTAATGTGTTTTGTTCAAAGCTTAACAGTTTGCAGTCAACCCTGCCACAAGCTTTGTTCCCAAAACACCGCCCAGCCTTCACAACTTTCTTAAACTAACCATCGAAAGTGACGCATCACCCCCCCCCCCCCATCCAGGTATGAATAATCCGCCGTCTAAATTATGAATCCCTCCCCCTCATATTGAAAGCCTCAGTTAATTATTTACCTAACGCTTGAGAGCTCCGATCAAAACAGGTCTAGAAACTGTGTGGGTCGTATCCATACAAGAAGCCACTTCTCTTCTATTCACCCGTCAACCATGTGTGTACAATCAACCCCTAGTTCCGTGTAGGTTGCGCCTCTGACGTCACGAGCGCCCCACTTTCACACAGGCGCCTCCACAGATGAGTATACGTTTAGATTAGACTCTAATAGACAACCACAATATTGATCAGATAAGAATGAGCCACAAGTGCTTCTAACATTAGCTACGCTACTAAGTGATAAGGCTTGTTAAGTGCTGGTGCGGATTTAAAAATATTCTGCTCGTATGGAAACAGTACTCAAATAAAATACATACGTATTAATAAACCACTTGTATAAAGCTGGCATCGCACTCTACATGCTATGCTATGGTATGCTATGCTATGCTATGCTATGCTATGCTATGCTATGCTATGCTATGCTATGCTATGATATGATATGCTATGCTATGCTATGCTATGCTATGCTATGCTATGCTAGACATGCTATGCTGCAAAACTAACAGAAACAACGTTATAGAAAATATTTTACAGGACAAATAATGCTGACATTTTTCTCTTTCGTCTAGTTAATAAATTGTGTTAAGAGTTTAGACGATTATAGCTGACGTTAATATCTGAATTAATGGTCAATAAAATGCTCTCATTTCGCTCATATCTTTGAAAAAGTGTTTTTAAATTTCAAACTGCAAAATTCTGACATTTGTAAAGTGTCGCGCTTCTATAGGAAGACTATGATCGCGCGAGTATGGTGACATTGGACAATTGTTGTTCCTTTGTTGACATATTTCAGTGAGAGTACAGATTTCTAAGACGGACAGCTTTGTAAACCTTAATATTAAGGAATCAAGATCTTACATGTATAGTTGTCATCGCATTATCCTACAGCTGAATGGTAACAGCATCTGCTCTACAATCACAGACAATTATAATAATACTGCTGTAAACGAGGTACAATATAGGAGAACTATCACACTTAAATCTGAAGAAAATCCATTGCTTCTTATGACGCAAGAAATACGGAGACATTTGGCGTTTAGCAGAAACTATTCAAGATAAGAAAAACTTTACTAAATCGTAACAGTGAAGAAGATATTAATATCCTATTGTAACAGATGTTCAGTTATTAAATGTCAAAAATAAAAACAACGGGTATTACAGATATTGTAATTTTGATAAAATCCAAATCATTGCAATCAATTCAATTTTGTACTTAGTAATTTTCGCTTTTGTCCGTTGTCAGTTTATTTTCGTGGTTGTTGTCTTCATATATGCTTCCACAATAACTGTGTACAACTTGTTTGTCCTGTCACCATCTCATTAGCACATGTAAATCTGTTAACAACTTAGACATGCGTGTTACCACGACCCGGTTATGTTATTTCTCTGACAACTTGTCTCACTACGTCGCTAGATGATGCCAACTCGCCTGTCTGTTGTATCACTCATGTGAATAGTTACACTTCATAACAGAATTTGGCTTCACTACACACACGAGCTTTCCCTTTAATTCACCTTGTCGAAAAAGTTAACTAACAGTCAATATACAATGGTCATTATGAAAAATAACAAATAGTGTACGTACATTTTTATCATAAATTAGGGCTATTTTTTTATAAAGTGAACATAGCTAAATTATGTATTTTCTTTGTGCTCAAACTCTTATGTATTCGCTAACATTAATTTTAGTAACAAACCCCATATAAATAATAAACATTGGGTTTTTATTAATAATATTAATCATTTTCATGAATCACAATAGCGAATGTTCATAAAAAATAAATATTGTTCAGAGTACCAAAAAATGGTAGATCCTTATCCAAAAATTACGTGGAAATAATGTTTATGTCTGAGAAGTGCATAGTTTCAATTCTATTAGCATTTAAAGTATGACCTTTCTACCTGCATTGTGAAACGGTCCGTGACGTCAAACGTTGGTAAACAACAGATTTTATGAATTAATTTATCTAAGCTCTTTGGAATTTACAACTATTTCGCCTGTTATAACAGCAGTTCATTGTTGTCGATCTTCAGACGTTTCATTTTAAAACCACAATGTTTTCAACTATTCGTAAAAAATACTGTTATTATTGATTATATTCGTATAAATTTATGTTCAATAGTATTTATTGAACATTTTAGAAACAAATTTATACAAAACATTCTATTGTGAGTGAAATTATTAGCAAAACAGCGTTTCTTGGTATGATTGGGTGGTTGTGATCCAAACGTTTGACGTCATTCCCCGTTTTTCCCGCCAAAACGATGTGTGAAATTTTCGGGTGACTTTTATCAATGAAATCCATTCCAAACACACACAAAAATTAATATGATTCTTTATAGAAAATGAAATTCAACTAGATGGAACTATAAAAAAATGATCTGCACATTCCCTATTCTTTTCTTGTGTAAAGAATGTATACAAATTAAGTTATATGAACATAATCTGCTAAAAGCGGTATAACGGGCTTGGTAGAAAAAGGCTAACATTGGTAAAAGACTACAGGCCCACACACAAATATACAATAGTTAAAGCGTCTACCCTAAAGCTTTATATTGTCATAGATAAAGATAATTATGTTATTACAGAGGATTACAGCAAACCAAAGTTCGTGCGCCCCCAAAATTACGCCCCTAAATGTATTGGGGATTATACATTTCACGGGATTACTCACCACTTAACGGTCCATCGTGCTTTAATTGATTGTATACACATTCTGCACTGATTACACAAACCATCAAGTTTAAACATGTTTAATTATAATAATAATAGTAACCAGTCCATTGGTGAAGAATGTAATTCATTCAATTGAAACATCGAGAACAATTGTTTGAATTGTAATCAAAAATACGTATCTGCATTCATGAATATTAAAATTCATGTTTGTCCATTGAATATTCAGATATATGTAGAATACTTGTCAAAACTATATCACTACTTTAGTTTTTAGTTTCACAAAACCGTCATAAAAACTAATTTTAAATGTTTACATTTGCAAAACGCGCTTAGTTTTGTAGCTTACTTTGAGAACAACGAGTACATTAATAACAAAAACGAGGGAGTAATATATTATCAGTCCGTTTTATCTCGCAACATTCTGGCAAATTATATTCTAGAATTACATCAAAACACAAAACGCGAACATTTACCAAAAGGAAATGGTACAACCCCCCCATCGTACTTCAGTAAAAAAATTGACTGCTTTGTGACAGATTGCAGCCATTGCTTGATAAACGTGAGCTCTCTTCGCTCTAATTGTCACGTGATGCATTCTTCGCAGTTGGCAAGCTGAATATACCTCATTTGCTTGGTACCATTCTTGGCAGTTGGCAAGCTGAATAAACCTCATTTGCTTGGTGCCCTTATCAATAGCAACACTTTTACATGTACATGATCGCAACGCAAGCTCTATCCATTGTGCCCGAAGATTCGTTCCATTGTTTATAAATGACAGTAAATCATTATTAGGATTACTATTTTATGTACAACCACGTACTCGACAACTAGGTCATATAATGTCGGGGATGATTAGAAGGAGGGAAAGGAAAGGGGAGGACGTGGACTGCGTTTCGTCTGGCTTCTCCCCCTCGACCTGTCCGCCTAGGGTGGTCCAGCCGGCATAGCTCTCGGGATCATCATGAAGCACACAAACCTGCCCATTACGATAAGGTAGCTGTCCCTGGGTCGAGACAGTCACAGTTGTTATGACAATATATCCAGGACAGTTGTACCAACCAGAGACAGTCGATTATGACAATATATACAGGACAGTTGTATCAGCCAGAGACAGTCAATTTTGACAGGACAGTATGTACCAGTATGTAGCTTACTACTGTGGTTCATTTCTAACTTCTAAACAAATAAACATATGCCCACACAGATGTTAAAATACCATTTCCAGTGTGAAGCTTGCTTGACGTATATTATTGTGTGATGCTTCGTTGCTGTGACAGCTCCTAAGTGCGTTGCTAAAGACATGCTGATTGTTTTTAAATCATTTCCCTAACTCGGATTCGAAGAAGTTTTCTGGATTCCCGGAGTTTTCAGAGATGTTTTAGTCCCCTATTGACAACCCTGCCAATTGTGTTATATGACTGAGCACATTGTATTCATGCTCGCGATCTTACTCTTTTCTACTTGTCATGTCTGTAAAACACATAGTTGTAAATGCCAAATATGAGTAAATCTGCCTCACACCACAATGTTCCTCTAATGATCGTCTAAGGGCCGGTATTTCAATGTCCAGTTAAAGTGCCAAGTAAATTTAACTGTCAGGTAAGCCAAGTTTGGTGTATTTTTATTGGCCGTTGTCATGGTGAAAACAATTTAACTGAAAAGTAAATTTTAACTGGACATTGAAATACCGGCCCTAAGTGTCGTCACACCTTACACATTGATTTCAACTAATTTTATTTTATTTCGTGGTCAGTGATCATGTATGTTGGTTTTTTGTTTACTTATAATAACGTTACCTTAGCAAAACAATGTCTTTATAATGAGTTTTAAGAGAATTGAAATTGAAACTGCTATACATAGTTATTTTATGTGATCTATAGTTTTCCCGAGCTATCTATTCCCAAGCTGACAAAACTGCAGAGTTCAATTATACTAAAGTGAATTTTCTACTCTCTAATTCGCAATGTCTACTTAAAACAGGTCCAGAAATGAATATTCTCAAATTAAAACACTTTTACAAACATAAATATAAAATTAACGAAACAATATCGTGTATAGAATGCTGAAAAACATAAGCGCAGGGAACGTACCTAATGAGTCTTGTGCACTCGACTTAAAGAACGCCAGTTTTACGTAGATGTTCGTTGAAACAGCGTGCATGACCCAGGCACATTCCTGAAGTTAGTCAAGGATGTGAGGTCAGCATGGGAGTAGTTACAGTGAGATAACTGTACATCAAGGTAGTGTGATGGTTAGAAGGGGGCTGTACTGTAAGAAACAATCAATCTCATGAAAATGTTCCAAAATACTGCGGCAAATCTTCCTAGTTAGCTCGAGGCAAGATTTCCGGTGTCGGGAATCGAACAAGGGACATAAATCTCCAGAATGAGAGTTCCCTGCACTGGCGCTGAGCCCTGCACTGGCGCTGAGCCACATACATCGTTAGCGCTAACTACAAACTGCATCTTACATTTATTCTTTGCACAGTATTTAGCTCACGGCTTCCTGTTCCCGCCACTAATCATCTTGATGATAGGTTCGAGGGGAACGATGCACACTTTACACCCGTTGTGTTCGTTTGTATGCTCCCAGTGTGAGGTGTACACCAGTCACGTTCGACTGTACACTCCGAGCTGCTTCCCATCTACCTGACACTTGTTTGTGAGGGCTACACCCGCCACACACGCTGTGTTCAGCTGTCTGTTCCGAGCTACACCACATCTACGCTAAGTGTAAGGTACCAACAAGTCTTGTTCGTCTGTCTGCTCGAAGCTACACCACATCTACGCTAAGTGTAAGGTACCAACAAGTCTTATGTTCGTCTGTCTGCTCCGAGCTACAACACATCTACGTTAAGTGTAAGGTACCAACAAGTCTAATGTTCGTCTGTCTGCTCCGAGCTACAACACATCTACGCTAAGTGTAAGGTACCAACAAGTCTTATGTTCGTCTGTCTGCTCCGAGCTACACCACATCTACGCTAAGTGTAAGGTACCAACAAGTCTTATGTTCGTCTGTCTGCTCCGAGCTACAACACATCTACGTTAAGTGTAAGGTACCAACAAGTCTAATGTTCGTCTGTCTGCTCCGAGCTACAACACATCTACGTTAAGTGTAAGGTACCAACAAGTCTAATGTTCGTCTGTCTGCTCCGAGCTACAACACATCTACGTTAAGTGTAAGGTACCAACAAGTCTAATGTTCGTCTGTCTGCTCCGAGCTACAACACATCTACGTTAAGTGTAAGGTACCAACAAGTCTAATGTTCGTCTGTCTGCTCCGAGCTACAACACATCTACACTTTGTTAGGCACAGACAGGTCTTGTTCGTCTGTCTGCTCCTAGCTACACCACATCTACGCGAAGTGTAAGACACAAAGAGGTCTTATGTTCGTCTGTCTGCTCCGAGCTACACCACATCTACACTAAGTGTAAAGTACCAACAAGTCTTATGTTCGTCTGTCTGCTCCTAGCTACACCACATCTACGCGAAGTGTAAGACACAAAGAGGTCTTATGTTCGTCTGTCTGCTCCGAGCTACACCACATCTACACTAAGTGTAAAGTACCAACAAGTCTTATGTTCGTCTGTCTGCTCCTAGCTACACCACATCTACGCGAAGTGTAAGACACAAAGAGGTCTTATGTTCGTCTGTCTGCTCCGAGCTACACCACATCTACACTAAGTGTAAAGTACCAACAAGTCTTATGTTCGTCTGTCTGCTCCGAGCTACACCACATCTACACTAAGTGTAAGGTACCAACAAGTCTTATGTTCGTCTGTCTGCTCCGAGCTACACCACATCTACACTAAGTGTAAGGTACCAACAAGTCTTATGTTCGTCTGTCTGCTCCGAGCTACACCACATCTACACTAAGTGTAAAGTACCAACAAGTCTTATGTTCGTCTGTCTGCTCCGAGCTACACCACAACGAGTCACGACGGCTAATGAGTTAATTCAACCAACGCTAAATGTCTCGTTTGCCAAGAATGTTCCAAGATTCTCTTGAGGCGGATTGAGCTCGATCCGTTCAGATTCAGACGTGATTAGACGTAACAGCAAATCAGCTGCATACGCTGAGAATTAAACCTTATTAAAATACCTAATCATTTCCGTAAATTGCTCTAATAATTTTATTAAAGTTTAAGTGGCAAAACTCGGTAACTGTTATAATAAGATAACGTAGCATTTGTCGGGAATAACTCATTAGGAAGTAGATTTGCCTTCGTTCAATAATTGCTCTTCATAAGGAGAAATGCAAACCAAGGGCTCTCATTGATAAAAATCGTAGTAATGACCGTAAGAATAGTCTGGTTCAATTATCTTGTCAAATTAAGAAAGATAAATATGTAGGTGAAGTACACGCCCATAAGTAATGTATATAATTTGACTATTTATGACCTGAATGCATCAGTTATTATTGTCCAAAGGTAACTACCGTAGCCTTATGCTTACGATATTGCAGAGCCCAGTAGAACAAACTTGTGTGTAGCCTACTTCCCTAGTTCCTATACAAACTTATGTTTCTACTTCCCTAGTGCCTATACAAACTTATGTTTCTACTTCCCTAGTGCCTATACAAACTTATGTTTCTACTTCCCTAGTTCCTATACAAACTTATGTTTCTACTTCCCTAGTGCCTATACAAACTTATGTTTCTACTTCCCTAGTGCCTATACAAACTTATGTTTCTACTTCCCTAGTTCCTATACAAACTTATGTTTCTACTTCCCTAGTGCCTATACAAACTTATGTTTCTACTTCCCTAGTGCCTATACAAACTTATGTTTCTACTTCCCTAGTTCCTATACAAACTTATGTTTCTACTTCCCTAGTTCCTATACAAACTTATGTTTCTACTTCCCTAGTGCCTATACAAACTTATGTTTCTACTTCCCTAGTTCCTATACAAACTTATGTTTCTACTTCCCTAGTGCCTATACAAACTTATGTTTCTACTTCCCTAGTGCCTATACAAACTTATGTTTCTACTTCCCTAGTTCCTATACAAACTTATGTTTCTACTTCCCTAGTTCCTATATACCGTCTACTTAACAAGTCCGTTAGGCATAATTTGTGACCGTATGTTGGATACCAGGACGTTCCCAACACAGCAGGCGTGACATATGAGGCTAGATCACTCCACTAAGCGAAGACCCCCTTTACGAATATGTGAATAAACGCCAAAGAGGCGGTAGAATAAGATCTGAGGACTAGTGTAGTTTAGACTTTCTTTTGGGCGAATATTTCACTCTTTCCGCGAACACTTTTCTTCTCCCAAATCCTTGTCTACAATCACTTGGGAAAATTGCTGAAAAAATAATATTGCGTAACGATTATATAGAAAGGTATTTTGTCTTAGGTCCATATACATAAGAGTCAAGCCTTCCTCAACTCAGCCTCTCCTCAGCCTGGCCCAACCACCAATAACAAAACGGCATTGTTATCTGGAGGCTCTGTGATTGGTGGCTAGGTGAGGCTGAGGAGAGGCTGAGTTGAGGAGAGCTTGAGTGTTAACTATGCATTCGGGCCTTATTAGTCTTGAATATTCAAATATGTCTATAATAAAATAATGAAATAAATAAAATAATTGCATATGTTTGTTCACAAATGAGCGAGGATGTCATCTATATTGAAACACCTGCCCATAATTGAGCGCAACACATCCTCGCGAAGACCTGTAATCATTGTAATAGCAGTGCACACGGGTTAAACTAATTTCCTAGAAATAATGTGTCTGGCAGTGTTCGCAAAGCCGGTATAGTCTGTAGTCAGTGGGAAGAAAGAAAGTACGGTGACAATAACATTGCGAATAACGAGGTTGAGTTATCTCCCAGCGTCGTATTTTCTTTAGCAGAACAAAATAAAGTGAGCCACACAACTCTAGTTTACTCAGACTTGTCTTTTCACGTCTCGTCGAGCGAGTGTCGTACATTTAAATTCGTCGTTACAAAAAACAGAAAAAGAAATTTCCAGCAGTTCGTTCTTTGAAAGTTTGTTTCGCGAGAGACAACCACGTCGAACACATAGTAAACGCCCCCCCCCCCCCCCGGAATGTTGGGGGGGGGGGGGGCCGTGTCACAGAGAGCGTTCATTTGTTTTCCGGCCATCTCAAACGCCAAAGCTCTTGGCTAGACAGATATTGGTGTCTTGCTCGTGTGCGCTTACCATGTTGCCGGCTCCAGAGCAATTACATTCAGGCGGGGTTGCCTAATGGAGGGATATTGAAGGGATTGCGAGTCTGTTTGGCCATGCAACGTCTGGCAACGTCGACTGTGCTCGGGTCTCTAATGACTTTGCATAAACGTTAGGCGAACTTACACTCACTCAATTGCGAATTACATCAAACTGAATTATCACACAAGTAGCTTGAGCAAACGGTAATATTTCCATGTAAACATTGGTTTAAATGTGCGCTAACTTCCTAGTTCGAAGCTCTAATGAGGATAACTTTGAGCACCGCTAAGCTAAGCTTTAATTGAACCACTCATGTGTAGTTTCAGTGACGTGTCCAAGGGGCTTAACCCCCCTTTCCCCTCCCCCTTTTGACTAGACGAGTGTAATAGAAGAAGGGAGGAAAGAACCGTTTTTACAAGATTATATTATACTATCGTGATTTTCCGGGTACAACCGTGTCAAAAGATGGAAACAATCCAACGTTTCGCCCATGTTGCAATGGGCTTCTTCAGGGACCTTCGGAGAGTACTGACACAGATATCAACAGCTTTCACGAAGGAGAACTTTGTACAGTGTTGCTATCAGAATAACACCCACTATCGCAAAGCGAATCGTTGGATTGTTTCCATCTGTTGATACGGTTATACCCGGAAGCCCGAGATAGTGTAGTGTTCGGCCGTGAAAACCTCCAAAAACAGATTATGATGTTGCTTCTCAGTGAGACTAATAACACTTAATAATTAATAACAAATAATAATTAATAAATAACTTTTAAATTAACTTAATAATACATAAACTTTTGATTGTTAACTACGTCGAGTAACGATGTGTTTTCAACTTCCTAACAGGCATTCAAAACGTAAAATATGAAAACAAAATCATAAAGACCCCGCGGCTTTCGTCTGTGACCCACACGGATAAGTACAAAACATGACGTTCCGAAGTGATAAGGTAGGCTAAGTATCCACTAAACACGCGTTTGGGAATAGAGTAGTAAAAGAGTTATTTCTTAGCATAACGACACAAATGTTGCTAAACTAAAAGATTCTCTTGCACTCAGCGTAGTGAAGAGGTTTTGCGTGACGCACAATCACGTGCATACGTTATGCGTGACGCACAATCACGTACATACGTTATGCGTGGCGCACGATCACACACATATGTTATGCGTGATGCACAATCACGTACATAGGTTATGCGTGACGCACAATCACGCACATAGGTTATGCGTGATGCACAATCACGTACATAGGTTATGCGTGACGCACAATCACGCACATACGTTATGCGTGGCGCACGATCACACACATATGTTATGCGTGACGCACAATCACGTACATAGGTTATGCGTGACGCACAATCACGCACATACGTTATGCGTGGCGCACGATCACGCACATATGTTATGCGTGATGCACAATCACGTACATAGGTTATGCGTGACGCACAATCACGCACATACGTTATGCGTGGCACACGATCACACACACATACGTTATGTGTGACGCACAATCACGCACATACGTTATGCGTGGCACACGATCACACACATATGTTATGCGTGACGCACAATCACGTACATAGGTTATGCGTGACGCACAATCACGCACATATGTAATGCGTGACGCACGATCACGTACATAGGTTATGCGTGACGCACAATCACGCACATATGTAATGCGTGACGCACGATCACGTACATGTTGTGCGTGATGCACAATCACGTACATAGGTTATGCGTGACGCACAGTCACGTACATTTCTATATATAGCGAATGTATTTCACACGTCCACGAAATGAGTTTATTGTTTCATTACTTTGCGCATTATTTGTTTTACAGCGACACGACATGAACATCTAACAAAGAAATAAAGTACAAACATGAACTTATGAGTCCAATAAAGATTCCTACGAACTTGTCTACCCACGCACAAAGTAAAACACAGGCCATACAAAGAAGAGACCTGGGCTGAATCATGAATGAAAGTAGCATTCCTAAAACAGGAATCGTTATATTAATATATTTATTTCAGCGTATAGCCATTAAAAATTTATCAAAGAATTATGTCTCAACCACACTGTTTGCATCTTGATTGTAACCGTAATCCGGAAATCGTAAAAGAGGCATATTATATGGATCGTATGGCGCTGCTTACAACTAAATCGTAATGTCGTAATGATTTACCATGAGAACATCTACAATTGCGATCCCGATCCCGATCCCGACAATTCTGGTTGAGGCTTTAAAATTACAGTATAAGAATTAACATATACATACAAAAAACGTAAGAATGATATGGCAAACAGTAAAAACAATGTTGTCAAATAATAGCAATACTACTATGCGTATATTTACACAAATACTGTCTACATTTCTGTTTTTAAATCTATTGATTTCTATTGTCAGGAAGGCGATTGACACATCATTCGTCAATCCATACTAGAGTTGTATGTGTGCTAGCTTCCTGATCTCTTCTTAAATTAAATCCATCACTATTTATTGTGTTATAGTTATGAATAGCCTTCCTCAATAGAAGGTATCAACATATTGGGTGAACATTTAAATATTTATATACATTTTTGTCTTGCAAATAACAATCATGGTATTCGCCAACAACTGAGTCTATTAGTTATGCAATGTTTCCTCACAATGTTTTGTATAATATCCCAACAGTTTGTTGTGTTTGTTTTGTATAATGAATATATATTCTCCTATGTCTCCTCTATTTTATTTGTATTCGTTATCCATTTATTGATTTGTGTGTATTAGTTTATTTATGTGTTTATTTACTTACTACTTTACTTATTTGTACTTACTGTTGTACACTGTGTTTTGTTACTTTATTTGTACTATTTGTACTTATTGTTACTTTATCGTATTTCCAGTGTGGCCAACTTTGAAGACCATTCATGAGTTAATTAATTCTTAATTTTGTGTTTTGATGAGACACGTTATTAGTATAGTTACACACATTCCAAACTAAATTGTTGTCTTCTTGTCACGTTCTGCTTGTTTAATTTCCAGATTCAAATATGTTAGAATAAATAAACAAACTATTGTTGCATTTCAACTCCACACACCTTTTTCTTGCTCAATATTAATTATTTAAGCTCTACGTATCTCTCCGTACGATGTAATAACTTTCTGACATGACATAATTAAAATTTAATTTAGTGCTTGTATAATGTAAGACAGGGCAGCAAGTGAACTGTATGAACCGAGTGCACCGCAAATTCCTTGGAGACCATAATATTAATAATGTATATAGCGATGATGCACAAAACACGAGGTAAAAATTGTAGTGAGATACGTTTTACCTCCAGTACTCGTCGTAAATCTTGAGTGTGAATATGTCAGTTGACAGATCGTTTAATAATGTGTCTTGCTGGGGCATCATCGCGTGTTGCACTTGAATGCACTTGGTTTCAAGCAGGAGTCACGTGACAAGTGTCTTGCTGGTGTTCATACATACGACCTACACGCGGCTTGCCGCTTAGAAGAGTCCACAAGCCTCACGAGTTACGCCTGTTGTCTTTATATAGTCATTATTCTAACACGCAAACGAAAACTATGTATTATTCTGTACTCACGAATAGTTCTTGTGTTATTTTCATGTATTACGAGTGATGTAATTGTTACAACAAGCAAAATGGAGAACGGCTCGTTGGTCCAGTGGTTAGCATCCCTGCTTCCAATGCAAAAGGTCCAAATCCCGCTTCAGGCAGAAGTTTTTTAACTTCTAATGTGGATTCAATTCCATTACTTCTTGGCTTACAAATAAGTAAACGGTGACTTTGGAGCCGTCCTAGCAACGAAGCACTCAATAAATTCAAAGTTGTTCTGAATCGGCCTTGTTGATTCTGGCATTTGTCCGCAGGTGTTCGCACTGTCCAATCACTGATTCATATGTTTCGTATTTGAAATATCGATCTTTGATTGGTTATCGCTCACTCGTCGATGGTGTTCGAAGCCTATAGGGTTGGTTTAGTCACTTGTAATTAAATCCTCTACTGCAAATCAGTTTAGTTACTGAGTGAGTAGACTCTAAATGTGAATTTATTTATTTATTTAACCATGGAAGGGCATTATTTGTTGGTAGGTTGTGTAACAAGGAACGATGCTGAACTGCCGACAAATAAAGAAACAATTACAATTGCGTTCTGATTAAAGGTAACATGCTATTTTATAGGACGTTCATGACATTTAATTACTTTTTTATTTTTCTTATTTTTCTAAGATCTGAAGAGACAGATGTCCGAACTGTTTAAACCCGATAGGAAGTTGTATACCTGGCACGATTACATTTTCTTCATTTTTATCGTAAAAACACGTATGTGTTATTTAGGGAAACAATTTTGAGTAGTGCAATCTCCCAACAACTTCAGCTATAAAGTTGAAAATAAATTGCTCTGCAGCTCGCCTTAGCAGCACTGGCACAGGTAATAGAAACACGCTATAGCAGAAAGCGATTGCATGGAAGTACCGAGCATGCAGCGTCACCTCTCTCAGATATTGCAATTTAGGATTGATTTTCTTTGAAACGGTTACAAAGAAAACACTTTGATTTCGTTCGATTTCCGTTGTCTATGAGTCTACTTGTCGATATGAATACCTTGTGAGGGAAACGTCAAAATGTTGTACAGCGAATAATACGTACGAAATAAATATGCATCTCTTACGTAGCCATCCCATTGTCCAAACATCCATTGTATTGGAATTATGTCCTCCCTCTCCCTCTCCCTCTCCCTCTCCCCCTCCCCCTCCCCCTCCCCCTCCCCCTCCCCCTCCCCTCCCCCTCTCTCTCCCTCTCCCTCTCATTCTCTTTCTCCTTGATTCTCCTTCACTTTCAATCACTGTCAATCACTCTCTTCACTCTCCTTCATTCTCCCTCATTCTCTTTCGCTCTCTCTCTTTTTCTCTCTTTGTCCGCCTTCGCGCATAAAGATAGAATATATTATGTTGGGTGAAAGCCCTACACTTACTTGACATTCATTTCTACACAATAACATCAGTTAAAATTGTCGTTAATTATTTGAGTGGTAAAAGCGTTGAGTGAGTATATTTACTATATTTATATATATATATATATATATATGTAACACGGGGTTTTGGGGTCAGTGATGATTTCAGACATTTTTCCTAGGGGGGACTGATAAAAATCTGGGGTGTTGCTAAATTATTAACTCATTTTATGGCTTTTTTTTGACGCCGTGACAAAAGGCAGGGGCGGAGGGGGTCACGGTCTCTGTTGATGCCATTTTTTCAGTTTTCGAATATGAGGTGATTCCTATTTGCCATTCTTACCTTTACCTAACATCGTTTAAATAGAAAATAAAATGTTTCACCATTTATGTAGATGAGTTTTTCGTGGAAATCAATTTATTTCCTAGTCCTATATGAGGTGGAAAAATATACCTCATTTTCTTGTATTTTGCATTTTTTTTTTGCAAACTTACATTACTTCATGTGATTTTTTCAATCTGCTAGGGGGGGGCTCAGCCCCCCCCCCCGGGATATGCCTGAAATCATCACTGTTTGGGGTATTCATCCACGTTTTGTAAAGAGGCTGTTCTTTCATATACCTTGCTTCACGACGTTTCGCCGTCCACTGTGGCGGCATCATCAGGTGACAGGTCCGGGTATCGCGTGCGACGTGCTGTGACGTGCTGCGACGTGCTGTGATGTGCTGCGACGTGCTGTGACGTGCTGTGACGTGCTGTGACGTGCTATGACGTGCTATGACGTGCTGTGACGTGCTGTGACGTGTGGCTGCGATTCCGCGACTGCAGCGCCAGCTCGAGACTGCGAATTGAAGTATACTCAAGTTATTACCATTCGCTTTCTTACCACGGAGGACATGCAATATATTTATATGTTTCATCTATGAAACATACATAGTTTCCCCCTTGACAGTATAAACTGCGGTGCCCATTGAGCGCAATAGTCATATATTATAACATTGCAACGCGGACACTAAAATGAAACCTCTCGTCTACTATTTTGACTCCGAAAAATAAAATACTCTATTTGCATAATCTTAGGATTCCGATTTTGAAAGCGGCACTGCGATATTTCATACTTAGGCCACACACACAATGGTAAATTAAGTCAAACGGTTAACATTTTGTGGAAAAGGATTTCATTGAAACATATTTGGCAGCTGAAACATTTTTTCTCCATAGAAAGCGAAGAAGAATAAGAGGATTTCATTTGGCGATGAAAAACAATTTCACGGGTCTAAAAGTCGGGCGTTTTCTTTAATGGTCATTCGAGGAAAACAGGCCCATCAAGGAACTGATCCAAACTTGCTGATACTGATGTTGATCGTCATGGCGTTTTACACAGCGACATAACATGTTTAACTGCGTAACTAAGAGACGCTCCAACTTCTGATCATGTGCGCCCCTCAATAAACTATTGTGTTCATTTAATTAAATTTCATTTTAATTCAATCTCTTCACTTCTATAACAAAATTGAAGAATTTCAACATAGATATTTAAAGAAAAAACGTTGCACTATGCAAAACATACAGTAATTCACGCATAGAAGTTTATGAGTACTCCCGACTTCACACACACAACTTGTTTGATATATTTTCTATACAATAATACTCACATGATTATGTTTCGCTCACGTAATTTCTTATGTCAATTTATGTATTTTTCTAATAATTTAAGTATTATATCCTTTTATCATAATCATTGGTTATAATTCATGAAACTCACATTCACAATTTAATCTCATTGTCATCTTAGAAAGAAGTTATCTCCAGACATTTCCCATTTCATCATTCATTACTGATATTTTGCAAGAGTTACTTATATTCACATAGATCCCGAGCATGGTGAAGCTCTATACTTTCAAACTACAAACTCTATTTCAGGGCGTAATGATTTCTGATATGTATAAAATAACCTCATGTATAAATGAGGGAAAAACTTATTTAAAAAGTCGAAAATACACTGGTTTTAATACATATACGAGCATAATGTTATTGGCACGGCTACAATTGGTGGCAATATTACATCTTATTGATCTACACAAACAGAGACGGTATCATAGCAAACAGCGAGAACAGTATTTACACTCACCTCATGTAACAACTATGTATTTATGTTTACCTCGTATACTCTAGTTGTAAGTTGTAACACATTCCCTGAGGGGTGAAACTCTTCCCTTTGTCTATTTGACTGACTCCACAAACACCTGTGGATGTCTGTATGAATACTTCGAACACAACATCAGCCGAGTAGCAAATCAAACTATAGTACCTACGCGAAAACACACCCATTTTGTTTGTTTACTCCGAGAGTTTATAGTTCGCGTAGTTGACAAGAGTTTTACAAGCGGTATTAACTTTAACACTTCACGCATGGACGCAACTGGATTCGAGATATGGCAACATTGCACAAATAACCCGGATAGAATATAACGGCAACACTGTTGGGCTATAGGTTTGATTTTGAAAATGTTCTAATGAGTTCTGAACGGTGATTTCACCTATATAGTAAAATATGTCGAAAATACACGTGAGGGTTGAGGGGGGAGGGGAACAGGAGGTAAAGAAAGGGGTGAAGATAAATCTGATCGGTAATAAAGACATTGTGGAAACGTTGAATAAATTAGTGAATGTAAAGACCATATAGAAAATATTTACTCTAGACTCACGAGTAGTGGAACAACATTTTTACAAGGTGATGATCCGTAACTTGATCAAGTCGTAATAACGTTAACTTATTTGAAAAGAAATTCAATTGGGTTTCATAATTAAAATATTTTTATTTTCTGGGATATAAATACGACTAGTAATTAAGATACAAGCTCGTTATTTAAGTATCTTGTTACATGGAAATGTTCCACAGTTACAAATGGTTCGAACAGGAATTCAAAAAATAAATAAAACATTTCCCAAGGCGGTGTTTTTTAAGACACGAATGATCGCGGAATTTTCACAACTCAGGGATTTGTATTCAAAGTTTGTCAGGAAATGATTCTCTCAAGTCAACTTAATCACTACACTAGGAAAACGCTCTGTTTGACGCGTTGATAAGCGAGCGCGTCAATATCTACGAACTTTCTGGCGAAAAGATTTCAATGCTAATACAAACAACAATTAATAACAATTCAAGAATGCGCATTGCAAAAATGTTTCTTATTTACATAGCTATTATACTTCCCGACATTGTTGGATGCAGTGCCATGTGCGTTGCTAAGAATTTTCGCTGTCATGTTTTCGCCGCGGTCCGCCACCGTTACTAACAGTTATTGACAGCAATAGAAATGTAATTTCTGCCTCTAATATGTATCAAATCGCGTTTACATTAGTATATTCGTGACCGGACAAAAATGTACTATAAGATAGCCACCTCACATTTTGCTGTTACTGTGTTTCAGAAATATATTTTCGAGTAACTTTTGTGTAACTTTGCCAATATTTATCAGATCGCCATAACATGAACATATTCGTGATCGGAAAAAGCTTTAAAAAAATATGGCTATCTCACATTTTGCCGCCATTTTGATTCAGAAAAATATTTTGCAGTAACTATAGTGTAAATTTGTAACTTTTCGAACAATTCTGCCTCAAAACTATACACCTTCAATCCACATCGAGGCTTGTAGATGGTCCAAATTTCAAGTTGATCGGACTTTTCGTTCGACCGCTATCGACGGACATAAAAAAAAAAAGAAAAAAAAAACAGAACGAAGTGCTATAAGAGTCTCGTGGAAACGCTCGCTTCGCTCGCTTAACAAGACTTCCATAAATGAATAACGCCGAAATGGTGTTGTGGCTCTTATACTTATTATTCAATATGAAACATCGAGTTGTTTCGAAAGTCAATACTTCATATTATTAAAACTATTATTTTAGTTCTAAGCAAATACAACTTCATGGTATACTGTAACATTTTGCTAGATTAAAATTATGTTCACAAAATTTACACATGCAACACGACTTAACTTTTCGCCCATAAAGTTTCACATCCAAAACAGTTTCAACATACATCTTTTTGGCTCTTTGCACTTAAAATTAAATGTCCAGGAAGACACAATCCCACGATTTGTAGATGAACGAGCATTATTTGAACAGAAATAAGGTCAACCAATAATACCCTGCTCGTTGTCTTCCAAGTGATTTAGCTTCCATGTCAGATCACTTCGCATAACAATTCCACTCCTACAAAACTAGGAACTTTATGTAAAAAAACTTATATAAATTATTTGTCACGGTATTCTATGTACAGTAATTGATTTTTGTCCGACTTATGTTTATTCGTAATTGTGGAATGTCCTCAAAAATGAAAAGTACAAAATAAAAAATATATTAATATGGTCAAAAATTAATATTATTTATTATAAGTAATAATGGTAAGAAATGAAGTAAACCCAACCAAGATTAAAAAAATACGTATCAAAATATTTATGAGAATTATGTATAAACGCTTGCGAAATAACACAGAAAACATAGGTACGAAATACGGTAGAACAGTCGAGGGAGAAATCAATTTGATCGTAAGCGAAGAAAGAAAATAATGTTCCTCTGGTCTTTGGTGAACAAAACACAAACATTCAACATTTTCGAACTGGTAAATAAATACGAAACTGCAGTTGTTACAACAGTTGTATCAATGTACCATTTAGATCACAGTTAAAACTATGATGTACAGTTGCACATTGTGTGGTTGTCCCCAGCCACTCACTCGAGAACATCACATTATTACTTTAATCTGCATAATTCCCAGACAGACAACGAGGACAAATATATTTATTACGAAACTTATAGTCTGGCATGCGAGGTTCATGTTCACAATCACCATTCAATGCGACGCTGATAATACGTTAAGTTATGACGTCATCTGCAGCAACAACGCTTCGCTTCACTCGACAGAGTGATACGGATCAATGGAAGAATAGAGTCACAACTTCAATAAACAAGAAGACACAATTCGAACAAAAACATGAAATATGAATATTTACAGTTTGACATTGTTTGTGAGAAATCACATGGGCAAACATTATATAATGAGGTAAGTGGAGGAACCTATATGACTGGTCAAAGTTACACCGTCCTTTCGGATGGGACGTAAAGCTGATGGTCCCCTTGGTACTTTTCGACAAGAGTAGGCTACGTGCCGGTACCAGGCTTCCCTTCCTCATTATTATTTACCAATCATCACTCATCAGGCTACAGAGGGCATTATGCCCTACAGTGGCCTTAATTACAATAAAGTAAATTAAGTAATGATGATATGAAAATGTTGAGATAATACAACAAAATAGAGGATCTACGAGTGGTCTGAGTTTATAAGACATAAATGTACGATCGTTTACACAACAATCTAGACTAGAGACCATAGTTTCATTTACACAGAATTCATGTACAAAACAGTAAAACATCTCTTTTCCTATGATGAAACATTTATGTTCACTCACAGACATTATAAATCAATATAAGTAAAGATAGCGTCTTTCTTCCCAGGGTAAGTTCGTGAGTTCCTGTTGTATCACTCAATTTTTGTTTTTTTATCGTATCATGTTGAAACTTGTAAATGCTTCGATGTCAGTGTTGTTACAATAAGCTTGGCATATATATTTTGGATTCGCTAAACGCTCTTTAATTCAAATCTAAATCTTCCAATGATATAGTTTGATATATGCAGGGCTTGGACTGTGGTAGAGTCGCGAGATTGCTATGTTCACAGAAGCAGGACCCCACAAACTTCCCCAAGAGGTGTCGATATAGAAGACACCTTCACTGAAGTGTCCGCGGTGAAACCTGTGTGGCCGTCAATACGATCCCCGTCCATGGATGTGAACGATCTTTGAAGGCAAATATTGATAGAATTCAAGAATAATATAGTATTACAGTTGTTGTTTTATCGCTATGAGTCAGAATTTGGTAATTTTATTTCTCACGTTGGAATAACATTTAAATTTCAGGGCCGGTTTCACCAACTGTTTAAACTCCGATTAGACGGTAATCGGAGATTATGTACTAACAAACATGGTGACTGTCATATATTTTAAATAATGTAATGTTTGTTGAAACCATAGTTACCGAACCGCGCTTAAATCTTACCTTGGGAATGATTGCGACGACCTGACAGTTCAAGGAGTCTCCGCTAGGGTATCTTTCGGATCTCGGATTTTCACAATTGAAACAAGAGTTGCAATAGAGAAATATCAATAAGGTTTAAGCGAATTGTAACATGCAATAACAATTCTGTGGTTCACAACTGTCACAGTGGATTAAAATAGTCATAAGAAATGAATCAATTCCATTTCTTATTTCAACTTCCTATGATGCACCTTATGACGAACCAATCAGAACGCAGAAGAGTCATATGAGATGGTCAACTACGGAAATCAAAACCAAAACAGTGTAACCGGATATTTTGCTCGTCGGTTGTGAACCAGTTGCTTGTTATTTCACTATTTCGCTGTTTCTTACTGCAAGTCTTATTTCAATTGTGAATAATGCTTTACATAATTTCTCTACAGTTAGAGCCATTTAATTCAAACTGAATGAATCTAAAAGTTTGAATTAGAAAGTTTTGAATTGCTAGAAAATTAACACGACCCTAGCACTGCAACATGGTTTTCTTCACAACTTGAAATCGATTCCAGCTATCACACGTGTTACTCTCAATAATTAACGTTACTGTTACGTGTTAAACTTTATACGTGTGTGTAGTTGTCTAGAATGTGTTACGGACGCGCAAAACGAACGTAAATATCATCATTTGTTTCGTAGACTATGTTTAGCGTTCTTGAACTCATCGAGATAGAACATGTTGGGGTCTCCCTATCTGTGCTGTGACACGAGGAGCTTAAGGTCTCTCATCCCAAGAAGTAAGATAGTATTAGGACCGCCCACATTTAGTTTCCACGAATCACTGACGTTTTTACCGATTATCTAGTACAATTTGGTTGCGGTAAGTTTTTCGACGGTAACGCACAACAAAACGTGCAAGCAGGTTTTCGTCGTAAAACCTAACGCTACCAAATTGTACTAGATAATCGCGAAAAACGTAAGTGATTCGCACTTGTTAAGTTGGAAACTAAATGTGGGCGGTCCTGACACTATCTTACTTCTTGGTGTGAGAGACCTTTACCAGACTCCACGCACTAGCAAGGAAGGGTATCGCGAGCAATGATCTGTGACCTGCAGTCCTGCACGCTGCACCACCAAACTGTCTTATAAGAAGCGCGGCAACGCTTCGTAAGATCATACAGCAGCCATGGTGCAAGCGTGGCCCACTGTCCTCTGCTGCGCTCTAGCGGTCTGCGCCGCAACGACGCGTCATTGTACGGCCACACCGACCAATGACACTAACGGCTCGAGCTCGACTATCGTATTCAAAATGGTCAGCGAAAGAAAAGGGTCTAAATGGAGTACACAGGTATGGTTATTGATAGTTGCGTAACAGAAATGAATGGGTCTGTATGCAAGGTAGATTTTTGGGCCCCCAATTTTTAAGGGTTGAAAACTAAAATGTAGTGCACTAGGAAGAGTAATTACTTATACGTTACTTATACAGATTACTTATACGTTTGTCGCACGTTGTCTTGTAGTTGTATAAGTTAAGACTGAAGGGTACATCTACGTCAAAACCTGCATACAATTTTCGTTTTTAAATTATATCTCAATAATGGACGCTGAAATCAAAAATCTTAATCAACAGCGCATTTAGTATAGTAGAGTGTATTGAATGTATTGAGTGTCGTGAGTGTATTGCATGTATTAAGTGTATTGAGTGCATTGAGTGTATTGAGTGTGTAAGTATCTAGAGTGTATTGCGAGTCTTGAGTGTATTGAGTGTTTGAGTGTATTGAGTGTATGAGTGTAACTTGTCATTGTCTCGAGCTGATGATTATTATGTCTTCAAACTACGGAGCCGCTGCAGTTTTTACAACTTTCCCCTAACTATTAGCGTATTGATATAAATAACGTGTTTTATATGTAGGTATGTGGAATTCGATTTTGATTAATTCAATACAATTCAATTTTTATTATTCGATAATTTCACATATTACATTGCATTTAATACTGAGAGTATAACTTGTTACATCGATGTCTACATACTGACTGCTTCATGGTTGTTACATAATCCTAATAATTGAGATGACTCACAATAATGATAAACTTTCTGCCATTGATTAACATGAGGTCACAGTCCGCACAGATAAAACCACGTTTTTCTCAATATATTAATACAAGGTTATTTTTGCGGTGCATACACCAATAAAGACAAACAGTTGTCCTGCTTTCTGTATGATTCAACAGTAAAGAATATATGTAACCTATGTGATGGTGCAATATGTGTATTTTCGATTGGCTACGTATAGCTGAATTAAAAAAATGCTCACTTTTGGAACAAATAGATAACACCGGTTAACATGAAAATACCATAGGGGTGTGCAAATTAAAACCATTTTACTCTCCAGATTTAGTAACTTATTCAAAATGCCAAAACTCAACAATCTGCACATGGACCATATTAACGTAAAACCCAGTTATATCGGATAATATCATAACTATAAACTAATATTCTTGTGCCAAAACGTCCCCACAGTAAATACAAATGTCTATTCAAATTAATACATAATTTACATACTTAAAAATTAAATATATGGGATACACTTTCTATAAACTATTCACAATTTGCAGGTTAACTTTGAAGGCCACTCCAATACGGATGATAATTGGCAAATACGGATAGATCGGATGGACGGATTCCAATGTGCTGGGTCTGCACAGTTCACTGCCACTAACGGTATGTCTTCTAAATAAATAAATAAAAAAAAAATTAAAAAAAAAAAAAATCTAGTCGCCACGTGTTCTAGTCGCCGTGCGATCTAGTCACCAGGTGTTCTAGTCGCCGTGTGTTCTAGTGGCCCCGGGCCGCACCGTGCCTGGCTACACGTACTTCCCGGGTCTGGGGTACTACAAGATGCACGAGCCGAGCGTCAACTGGGAGGGCGCGCGTAGGACCTGCGTCAGAGAGGGCGGCCATCTTGCGATCATCAACTCTGAGCACGAGGCGGACATGTTGCAGCTGATGTTCGCCAAGACCTCCAGTCAGAAGCCCTTCGCCCTCATCGGCTTCCATGATCACTACATTGAGGGCGAGTTCCTCACGATCTACGGTAGGGGCGCACTTTGTGGTTATCATTGAATGTATGACACACAATCTCGGTGAAAACCGGTGTTTACATGCATACGCTCGTAATGTCAAGTATTTCTTAACTTTGCCGTGGCAAAGCTGGGAACGCCGTTGGGCATTTGTTTCACTGCATTAGTAATAAGTTGTTTGCACATCCCGAGTGCGACCGCAGATTTCTTGAATTTGTTGGGTCCAAACTCCAAACTGTCAAAAAGAAATCAAATATAATCGTTTGTTTGTTGTCTGGACGCCTATTATTTGACTAGATGTTGGGTTTCCAAGAAAAGTGCGCGTGGATGACCTTCTGTTATGACTTTCGGTAATGAGTTCGGGGATTTCGTTTCATGTTTGTGCTAGCCAGGTCAGTGGCGTGCCGTCCATGGAAGCAATGGAAGCATTGCTTCCATTTTATTTTTAACTAAATCACCTATGTATACCCTCAATGCTGGTTAACAATATCGCTTACCAGTAACACTAAAATATAATTAATGAACCAAACTTAACTACCCGAATTATGCGAAATAACTGGCAGCGCAATGAAAAATCCTTGTACCATATTCTACGCGTTTGAATTCGAGCGCCAGGCCTTCGCTGTGGGCCAAGCGACGAGGGTGGCCGAGGGTTGACGAAGAAAAGCCGAGTGGAAGCAATACCTCGGATTGCCTCCACCCAGCACCCGTAAGCCAGACTGTTCCGAGACACACGTGGGTTTGAAAGTTGTTCGTGTTTTTACCTCTTTATAACCGTAAAACCGTTTCGTTTATTTTCTAAATTCATTCAGTGTGAGAAGGAATGCGATTCTACATTGATTAGTTGATTATTTGAGTATAATTGTAGTGTGTGACAAATGTTTGGTGTGTTGTTCATCTACGCGCGAATAAGCAATATGAAGGATTGCTTCCGAGTCTACGAGCTCGATCGGATCGCTTGCTGTGGGCCAAGGATCTAGGTCTAGCGCGGATGTGGAGGATCTAGGTCTAGCGACTAGCGCGAATGTGCACTCCTTTCTGAATTTGTACTATCAACTTTCAATAACCATGAACATGATTGAATGTTATGTAATCGACGAATTATTTGCGCGCCCATTTAGCACTCGATCTTTTCAAGAAAAATGTGCAATTATTGAGAATGGCCGACCAACGCCAGCTCTGCCAAATCTCAATTCAAAAACCAAAAAATGCACTCGGCATTTTAGCACTGATATTTTATAATGGATCAGATTTTTGTTCTTAAATTTCTTATGGTAAATTGCCTAAAACTCGTTAAAAGGCTCTTACGGCAATCACGATAATCCAAAAAATCCGGGGCTATGCGCCCCGGACCCGCATTGACTGGGGGGCCGCCCCCCAGAACCCCCATGCATGTATTAGGTGGGGGGGTCTCACAAGTGCCATTGCCAAGGGATTACTTAAAAAAGTAGTTGCTTCCCCCATTAGAAAAGTCACGGCACGCCACTGAGCCAGGTAGTGCGGGTGTACATCATTTGTGAAATGCCAAGATCGACGAAAGATCGACTTTTCTTGTTCTCAACTAAGCCATGGACCCACTATTATGTAAAACCGGTGTTTACATGTATACGGATATAACGTCCCCACCAAGAAGAAGATAATCGTGACGTGCACCCCATAGCAAGGATCCTTGCTAGAGGTCTGCACGGGCCTAAATATAGAAGTCCGGCCCAGCCCGGGCCCGGTATTTCAGGCCCGGGCCCGTACCGGCCCGTACTGAGTAAGCTAATCAAAGCCCGGGCCCGGCCCGGGCCCGCCTGAAGTGTAAATTGGCCCGTTAAAGTCCGTTCAACTGTTAAAGCAGTAAGTTGATTTCTATAGTATTTGGCAAGGAATACGAACAACAGGGTGGGAACAAAAAGGAAATTAGATGAAACGAAATTCTAGTAACTATAGCCAATGAAAATATGTAACGTAAAGAATTACAACACAAATGTTGTGAACGGAAGTTTATACTATTTCGTATTTATTTTAAATTGGAAATATTGGTAAAATAACATTACTTTTCTTTCATTGCAATTAAAACAAATTAGAAAAGCCCGAAAAATCTCTTCTCGTTCAGTGATATGTAGGCCCGGGCCCGGCTTAATAAACATATCAAGGCCCGTACCCGGGCCCGCGGGCCACGTCCGTACACGTGCAGACCTCTAATCCCTGGCCTCCGTCCTCATGTCATCACTAGTTCCTGCATTTAGCCATGCGGTAGCCCTAGTCAGGTCTCTCAAGTCGCCTGTGGCCACGTACAGGCAGCATAGGCCTTGTCAAGTGTCGAGCATCATTGTCGCGATCAATTCCCACTAAGGTTGTTGCAATAAGAGTCAAAGACGCGATAACCAGATTATTTAAACTGCAAACATTGTTTTAATTGTTCGCTAGGTTTAGATCTAAGCTGTGTAGTATTTCGGTCGAGGTCTTGTTAGGCTTATGACCTTGGCCAAGGTTGTGACGCCTATAGTTGAGAAAGTGTAAGAATGACGGCCCCCTCCATATCCCCCACCACTGCTAACCGCCCCCCTCAACTCCATGACAACCCAACAAAATAAAATGCGTAACTGAAAATCAGTTTGTTTCAGTTGTTCAGTTTGTTGTTTCATGGAGTTGAGGGGGGGTCGGGTAGCAGTGGTGGGGATAAGGAGGGGGCCGTCATTCTTACAGTTTCTGTCTTATTGGGATGTCGCCGGTTCGAGCCGGACACCGACAATCCTCAGTCACAATTGTTGGCATCGTGATCGCAATCAAGATCGGGATCGCAATCGTACATTTTCTCATGCTAAATTATAACGACATAACGATTTCATAATGAACAGCGCCATCAGAACCATGTTAGTTCACTTTTTCACGATTTCCGGATTGCGATTGCAATCCCGATACCGACAATTGCAGTTGGTTGGGGCTTGATGGGATCGAGTCCCCAACTATCAGGCAGGGGGACATCATGTATTGTAATTACTCTCACAACTGTATAGCTCGGCACTGTGCTCCCCGGGTTCGACTCCCGGGTGACTACGGCACTGTGCTCTCCGGGCTCGACTCCCGGCTGACTACGGCACTGTGCTCTCCGGGTTCGACTCCCGGGTGACTACGGCACTGTGCTCCCCGGGTTCGACTCCCGGCTGACTACGGCACTGTGCTCTCCGGGCTCGACTCCCGGCTGACTACGGCACTGTGCTCCCCGGGTTCGACTCCCGGCTGACTACGGCACTGTGCTCTCCGGGTTCGACTCCCGGCTGACTACGGAACTGTGCTCTCCGGGTTCGACTCCCGGGTGACTACGGCACTGTGCTCTCCGGGTTCGACTCCCGGGTGACTACGGCACTGTGCTCTCCGGGTTCGACTCCCGGGTGACTACGGCACTGTGCTCTCCGGGTTCGACTCCCGGGTGACTACGGCACTGTGCTCTCCGGGCACGACTCCCGGGTGACTACGGCACTGTGCTCCCCGGGTTCGACTCCCGGGTGACTACGGCACTGTGCTCCGTGTTCGACTCCCGGGTGACTACGGCACTGTGCTCTCCGGGTTCGACTCCCGGCTGACTACGGCACTGTGCTCTCCGTGTTCGACTCCCGGGTGACTACGGCACTGTGCTCTCCGGGCTCGACTCCCGGCTGACTACGGCACTGTGCTCTCCGGGTTCGACTCCCGGGTGACTACGGCACTGTGCTCCGTGTTCGACTCCCGGGTGACTACGGCACTGTGCTTTCCGGGCACGACTCCCGGGTGACTTTGGCACTGTGTTCTCCGGGTTCGACTCCCGGGTGACTACGGCACTGTGCTCTCCGGGTTTGACTCCCGGGTGACTACGGCACTGTGCTCTCCGGGTTTGACTCCCGGGTGACTACGGCACTGTCGTACCGACGAGGTATTTATTAAGTTATTTCAAGGCTGAATGTCTGAGGAACTCCCGATTAGGCCTGAATGTAGATCAACATATGTCGTCCCGTAGAGAGTTTAGTGCTCTTCTTATGAATGTCTCTTTGTTTCAATCAGTATTTCCCTTTTTCAGATGTTCTTAATTGTCCTTTGTAATATGATTGCTTTGTAATATGGTTGCTGGACACCTTTCTTACCTTACATCTGCAAAACAGAAATATTTATTGGAATAAAAAACCATTCATAAGAAAGAAATACTTTGATTTTCTTCCGTGACAATTTAAAACGCATTTTAAAACAATGTTAACATACCGATGTCGGGTGTCCCGCGAGGATAGTAGACTCACAGTGGGCTGATCGAGCCCGGTAACGGAATTTCACCAACATGGTACTTGGTAAATGCCTGGCATTGTTCAAACCTGAGCATACAGCTTATAGCTGTCCCAAGACCATGGTCTAAGGATAGTAATATCATTGTATCATGTCCCAAGACTATCTTACACATGCTTTCGTCACAGGCGACGGGTTCGTAGCCAATCAGCGATCGGTATTGGCCCGCATGTGTATCGGGCGGTTCGCTGGTTGGTTACGACTGCCCCGGATGTGACGAAAGCAGGTGTAAAGTAATCTTTGGTCCACTATAGTTCACTACACGGACGTCGGGGAGCGCTGAACGAGCGTGTAGAAGTTGGAACGAACCAACTCAAGCGCCGCTTCGCCCTGATTGGTCGGATCATCGTCCACGTCCATGCAGTGACAGGCCGGTAGCTGGGGTATGTTGAATAGTGGTGGGAGTGATAGGGAATATTTATTTTGTATTGTGTTCTATTCTGGTTTAAAAGAAAATACTATGACAATAATTGTTCTTTGCTTTTAGAATTAATATAACGTGGGCTTGTTTCAGACGTGCCACTAGCGCAGACGGGCTTCAACCCATGGTCCGGTGTACAACCAGACAATGAATATAACGTGGGCTTGTTTCAGACGTGCCCCTAGCGCAGACGGGCTTCAACCGTTGGTCCGGTGTACAACCAGACAATGAATATAACGTGGGCTTGTTTCAGACGTGCCTCTAGTGCAGACGGGCTTCAACCGTTGGTCCGGTGTACAACCAGACAATGAATATAACGTGGGCTTGTTTCAGACGTGCCCCTAGCGCAGACGGGCTTCAACCGTTGGTCCGGTGTACAACCAGACAATGAATATAACGTGGGCTTGTTTCAGACGTGCCTCTAGTGCAGACGGGCTTCAACCGTTGGTCCGGTGTACAACCAGACAATGAATATAACGTGGGCTTGTTTCAGACGTGCCCTTAGAGTAGACGGGCTTCAACCGATGTCAGGTGTACAACCAGACAATGAATATAACGTGGGCTTGTTTCAGACGTGCCCTTAGAGTAGACGGGCTTCAACCGATGTCAGGTGTACAACCAGACAATGAATATAACGTGGGCTTGTTACAGACGTGCCCTTAGAGTAGACGGGCTTCAACCGATGGTCCGGTGTACAACCAGACAATGAATATAACGTGGGCTTGTTACAGACGTGCCCTTAGAGTAGACGGGCTTCAACCGATGGTCCGGTGTACAACCAGACAATGAATATAACGTGGGCTTGTTTCAGACGTGCCCTTAGAGTAGACGGGCTTCAACCGATGGTCCGGTGTACAACCAGACAATGAATATAACGTGGGCTTGTTTCAGACGTGCCCTTAGAGTAGACGGGCTTCAACCGATGGTCCGGTGTACAACCAGACAATGAATATAACGTGGGCTTGTTTCAGACGTGCCCTTAGAGTAGACGGGCTTCAACCGATGGTCCGGTGTACAACCAGACAATGAATATAACGTGGGCTTGTTACAGACGTGCCCTTAGAGTAGACGGGCTTCAACCGATGGTCCGGTGTACAACCAGACAATGAATATAACGTGGGCTTGTTTCAGACGTGCCCTTAGAGTAGACGGGCTTCAACCGATGGTCCGGTGTACAACCAGACAATGAATATAACGTGGGCTTGTTTCAGACGTGCCCCTAGCGCAGACGGGCTTCAACCGTTGGTCCGGTGTACAACCAGACAATGAATATAACGTGGGCTTGTTTCAGACGTGCCTCTAGTGCAGACGGGCTTCAACCGTTGGTCCGGTGTACAACCAGACAATGAATATAACGTGGGCTTGTTACAGACGTGCCCTTAGAGTAGACGGGCTTCAACCGATGTCAGGTGTACAACCAGACAATGAATATAACGTGGGCTTGTTACAGACGTGCCCCTAGAGTAGACGGGCTTCAACCGATGGTCCGGTGTACAACCAGACAATGAATATAACGTGGGCTTGTTACAGACGTGCCCCTAGAGTAGACGGGCTTCAACCGATGGTCCGGTGTACAACCAGACAATGAATATAACGTGGGCTTGTTACAGACGTGCCCTTAGAGTAGACGGGCTTCAACCGATGGTCCGGTGTACAACCAGACAATGAATATAACGTGGGCTTGTTACAGACGTGCCCTTAGAGTAGACGGGCTTCAACCGATGTCAGGTGTACAACCAGACAATGAATATAACGTGGGCTTGTTACAGACGTGCCCTTAGAGTAGACGGGCTTCAACCGATGTCAGGTGTACAACCAGACAATGAATATAACGTGGGCTTGTTTCAGACGTGCCCTTAGAGTAGACGGGCTTCAACCGATGTCAGGTGTACAACCAGACAATGAATATAACGTGGGCTTGTTACAGACGTGCCCTTAGAGTAGACGGGCTTCAACCGATGTCAGGTGTACAACCAGACAATGAATATAACGTGGGCTTGTTTCAGACGTGCCCTTAGAGTAGACGGGCTTCAACCGATGGTCCGGTGTACAACCAGACAATGAATATAACGTGGGCTTGTTTCAGACGTGCCCTTAGAGTAGACGGGCTTCAACCGATGTCCGGTGTACAACCAGACAATGAATATAACGTGGGCTTGTTACAGACGTGCCCTTAGAGTAGACGGGCTTCAACCGATGGTCCGGTGTACAACCAGACAATGAATATAACGTGGGCTTGTTTCAGACGTGCCCTTAGAGTAGACGGGCTTCAACCGATGTCAGGTGTACTACCAGACAATGAATATAACGTGGGCTTGTTACAGACGTGCCCTTAGAGTAGACGGGCTTCAACCGATGTCCGGTGTACAACCAGACAATGAATATAACGTGGGCTTGTTACAGACGTGCCCTTAGAGTAGACGGGCTTCAACCGATGGTCCGGTGTACAACCAGACAATGAATATAACGTGGGCTTGTTACAGACGTGCCCTTAGAGTAGACGGGCTTCAACCGATGTCAGGTGTACAACCAGACAATGAATATAACGTGGGCTTGTTTCAGACGTGCCCTTAGAGTAGACGGGCTTCAACCGATGTCAGGTGTACAACCAGACAATGAATATAACGTGGGCTTGTTTCAGACGTGCCCTTAGAGTAGACGGGCTTCAACCGATGTCAGGTGTACAACCAGACAATGAATATAACGTGGGCTTGTTACAGACGTGCCCTTAGAGTAGACGGGCTTCAACCGATGGTCCGGTGTACAACCAGACAATGAATATAACGTGGGCTTGTTACAGACGTGCCCTTAGAGTAGACGGGCTTCAACCGAAGTCAGGTGTACAACCAGACAATGAATATAACGTGGGCTTGTTTCAGACGTGCCTCTAGCGCAGACGGGCTTCAACCGATGGTCCGGTGTACAACCAGACAATGAATATAACGTGGGCTTGTTTCAGACGTGCCCTTAGAGTAGACGGGCTTCAACCGATGGTCCGGTGTACAACCAGACAATGAATATAACGTGGGCTTGTTACAGACGTGCCCTTAGAGTAGACGGGCTTCAACCGATGGTCCGGTGTACAACCAGACAATGAATATAACGTGGGCTTGTTACAGACGTGCCCTTAGAGTAGACGGGCTTCAACCGATGGTCCGGTGTACAACCAGACAATGAATATAACGTGGGCTTGTTTCAGACGTGCCCTTAGAGTAGACGGGCTTCAACCGATGTCAGGTGTACAACCAGACAATGAATATAACGTGGGCTTGTTACAGACGTGCCCTTAGAGTAGACGGGCTTCAACCGATGTCAGGTGTACAACCAGACAATGAATATAACGTGGGCTTGTTACAGACGTGCCCTTAGAGTAGACGGGCTTCAACCGATGTCAGGTGTACAACCAGACAATGAATATAACGTGGGCTTGTTTCAGACGTGCCCTTAGAGTAGACGGGCTTCAACCGATGGTCCGGTGTACAACCAGACAATGAATATAACGTGGGCTTGTTACAGACGTGCCCTTAGAGTAGACGGGCTTCAACCGATGGTCAGGTGTACAACCAGACAATGAATATAACGTGGGCTTGTTACAGACGTGCCCTTAGAGTAGACGGGCTTCAACCGATGTCAGGTGTACAACCAGACAATGAATATAACGTGGGCTTGTTACAGACGTGCCCTTAGAGTAGACGGGCTTCAACCGATGTCAGGTGTACAACCAGACAATGAATATAACGTGGGCTTGTTTCAGACGTGCCCTTAGAGTAGACGGGCTTCAACCGATGTCAGGTGTACAACCAGACAATGAATATAACGTGGGCTTGTTACAGACGTGCCCTTAGAGTAGACGGGCTTCAACCGATGTCAGGTGTACAACCAGACAATGAATATAACGTGGGCTTGTTTCAGACGTGCCCTTAGAGTAGACGGGCTTCAACCGATGGTCAGGTGTACAACCAGACAATGAATATAACGTGGGCTTGTTACAGACGTGCCCTTAGAGTAGACGGGCTTCAACCGATGTCAGGTGTACAACCAGACAATGAATATAACGTGGGCTTGTTACAGACGTGCCCTTAGAGTAGACGGGCTTCAACCGATGTCAGGTGTACAACCAGACAATGAATATAACGTGGGCTTGTTACAGACGTGCCCTTAGAGTAGACGGGCTTCAACCGATGTCAGGTGTACAACCAGACAATGAATATAACGTGGGCTTGTTTCAGACGTGCCTCTAGCGCAGACGGGCTTCAACCGATGGTCCGGTGTACAACAAGACAATGAATATAACGTGGGCTTGTTTCAGACGTGCCCTTAGAGTAGACGGGCTTCAACCGATGGTCCGGTGTACAACCAGACAATGAATATAACGTGGGCTTGTTTCAGACGTGCCCTTAGAGTAGACGGGCTTCAACCGATGTCAGGTGTACAACCAGACAATGAATATAACGTGGGCTTGTTTCAGACGTGCCCTTAGAGTAGACGGGCTTCAACCGATGGTCCGGTGTACAACCAGACAATGAATATAACGTGGGCTTGTTACAGACGTGCCCTTAGAGTAGACGGGCTTCAACCGATGGTCCGGTGTACAACCAGACAATGAATATAACGTGGGCTTGTTTCAGACGTGCCTCTAGCGCAGACGGGCTTCAACCGATGGTCCGGTGTACAACCAGACAATGAATATAACGTGGGCTTGTTTCAGACGTGCCCTTAGAGTAGACGGGCTTCAACCGATGTCCGGTGTACAACCAGACAATGAATATAACGTGGGCTTGTTTCAGACGTGCCCTTAGAGTAGACGGGCTTCAACCGATGTCAGGTGTACAACCAGACAATGAATATAACGTGGGCTTGTTTCAGACGTGCCCTTAGAGTAGACGGGCTTCAACCGATGGTCCGGTGTACAACCAGACAATGAATATAACGTGGGCTTGTTTCAGACGTGCCCTTAGAGTAGACGGGCTTCAACCGATGTCAGGTGTACAACCAGACAATGAATATAACGTGGGCTTGTTACAGACGTGCCCTTAGAGTAGACGGGCTTCAACCGATGTCCGGTGTACAACCAGACAATGAATATAACGTGGGCTTGTTACAGACGTGCCCTTAGAGTAGACGGGCTTCAACCGATGTCAGGTGTACAACCAGACCACTAATATAACGTGGGCTTGTTACAGACGTGCCCTTAGAGTAGACGGGCTACAACCGATGTCAGGTGTACAACCAGACAATGAATATAACGTGGGCTTGTTACAGACGTGCCCTTAGAGTAGACGGGCTTCAACCGATGTCCGGTGTACAACCAGACAATGAATATAACGTGGGCTTGTTACAGACGTGCCCTTAGAGTAGACGGGCTACAACCGATGTCAGGTGTACAACCAGACAATGAATATAACGTGGGCTTGTTACAGACGTGCCCTTAGAGTAGACGGGCTTCAACCGATGGTCCGGTGTACAACCAGACAATGAATATAACGTGGGCTTGTTACAGACGTGCCCTTAGAGTAGACGGGCTTCAACCGATGGTCCGGTGTACAACCAGACAATGAATATAACGTGGGCTTGTTACAGACGTGCCCTTAGAGTAGACGGGCTTCAACCGATGGTCCGGTGTACAACCAGACAATATATATAACGTGGGCTTGTTACAGACGTGCCCTTAGAGTAGACGGGCTTCAACCGATGTCAGGTGTACAACCAGACAATGAATATAACGTGGGCTTGTTACAGACGTGCCCTTAGAGTAGACGGGCTTCAACCGATGTCAGGTGTACTACCAGACAATGAATATAACGTGGGCTTGTTACAGACGTGCCCTTAGAGTAGACGGGCTTCAACCGATGGTCCGGTGTACAACCAGACAATGCATATAACGTGGGCTTGTTTCAGACGTGCCCTTAGAGTAGACGGGCTTCAACCGATGTCCGGTGTACAACCAGACAATGAATATAACGTGGGCTTGTTACAGACGTGCCCTTAGAGTAGACGGGCTTCAACCGATGGTCCGGTGTACAACCAGACAATGAATATAACGTGGGCTTGTTACAGACGTGCCCTTAGAGTAGACGGGCTTCAACCGATGTCAGGTGTACTACCAGACAATGAATATAACGTGGGCTTGTTACAGACGTGCCCTTAGAGTAGACGGGCTTCAACCGATGTCAGGTGTACTACCAGACAATGAATATAACGTGGGCTTGTTACAGACGTGCCCTTAGAGTAGACGGGCTTCAACCGATGGTCCGGTGTACAACCAGACAATGCATATAACGTGGGCTTGTTTCAGACGTGCCCTTAGAGTAGACGGGCTTCAACCGATGTCCGGTGTACAACCAGACAATGAATATAACGTGGGCTTGTTTCAGACGTGCCCTTAGAGTAGACGGGCTTCAACCGATGGTCCGGTGTACAACCAGACAATGAATATAACGTGGGCTTGTTTCAGACGTGCCCTTAGAGTAGACGGGCTTCAACCGATGTCAGGTGTACTACCAGACAATGAATATAACGTGGGCTTGTTACAGACGTGCCCTTAGAGTAGACGGGCTTCAACCGATGGTCCGGTGTACAACCAGACAATGCATATAACGTGGGCTTGTTTCAGACGTGCCCTTAGAGTAGACGGGCTTCAACCGATGTCCGGTGTACAACCAGACAATGAATATAACGTGGGCTTGTTTCAGACGTGCCCTTAGAGTAGACGGGCTTCAACCGATGGTCCGGTGTACAACCAGACAATGAATATAACGTGGGCTTGTTTCAGACGTGCCCTTAGAGTAGACGGGCTTCAACCGATGTCAGGTGTACTACCAGACAATGAATATAACGTGGGCTTGTTTCAGACGTGCCCTTAGAGTAGACGGGCTTCAACCGATGTCAGGTGTACAACCAGACAATGAATATAACGTGGGCTTGTTTCAGACGTGCCCTTAGAGTAGACGGGCTTCAACCGATGGTCCGGTGTACAACCAGACAATGAATATAACGTGGGCTTGTTTCAGACGTGCCCTTAGAGTAGACGGGCTTCAACCGATGTCCGGTGTACAACCAGACAATGAATATAACGTGGGCTTGTTTCAGACGTGCCCTTAGAGTAGACGGGCTTCAACCGATGTCAGGTGTACAACCAGACAATGAATATAACGTGGGCTTGTTTCAGACGTGCCCTTAGAGTAGACGGGCTTCAACCGATGGTCCGGTGTACAACCAGACAATGAATATAACGTGGGCTTGTTTCAGACGTGCCCTTAGAGTAGACGGGCTTCAACCGATGTCAGGTGTACAACCAGACAATGAATATAACGTGGGCTTGTTACAGACGTGCCCTTAGAGTAGACGGGCTTCAACCGATGTCAGGTGTACAACCAGACAATGAATATAACGTGGGCTTGTTTCAGACGTGCCCTTAGAGTAGACGGGCTTCAACCGATGTCAGGTGTACAACCAGACAATGAATATAACGTGGGCTTGTTACAGACGTGCCCCTAGAGTAGACGGGCTTCAACCGATGGTCCGGTGTACAACCAGACAATGAATATAACGTGGGCTTGTTACAGACGTGCCCTTAGAGTAGACGGGCTTCAACCGATGTCAGGTGTACAACAAGACAATGAATATAACGTGGGCTTGTTACAGACGTGCCCCTAGAGTAGACGGGCTTCAACCGATGGTCCGGTGTACAACCAGACAATGAATATAACGTGGGCTTGTTACAGACGTTCCCTTAGAGTAGACGGGCTTCAACCGATGGTCCGGTGTACAACCAGACAATGAATATAACGTGGGCTTGTTACAGACGTGCCCCTAGAGTAGACGGGCTTCAACCGATGGTCCGGTGTACAACCAGACAATGAATATAACGTGGGCTTGTTACAGACGTGCCCTTAGAGTAGACGGGCTTCAACCGATGTCAGGTGTACAACCAGACAATGAATATAACGTGGGCTTAATCAGACGTGCCCTTAGAGTAGACGGGCTTCAACCGATGTCAGGTGTACAACCAGACAATGAATATAACGTGGGCTTGTTTCAGACGTGCCCTTAGAGTAGACGGGCTTCAACCGATGTCCGGTGTACAACCAGACAATGAATATAACGTGGGCTTGTTTCAGACGTGCCCTTAGAGTAGACGGGCTTCAACCGATGTCAGGTGTACAACCAGACAATGAATATAACGTGGGCTTGTTACAGACGTGCCCTTAGAGTAGACGGGCTTCAACCGATGTCAGGTGTACTACCAGACAATGAATATAACTTGGGCTTGTTTCAGACGTGCCTCTAGCGTAGACGGGCTTCAACCGATGGTCCGGTGTACAACCAGACAATGAATATAACGTGGGCTTGTTTCAGACGTGCCCTTAGAGTAGACGGGCTTCAACCGATGTCAGGTGTACAACCAGACAATGAATATAACGTGGGCTTGTTACAGACGTGCCTCTAGAGTACACGGGCTTCAACCGATGTCAGGTGTACTACCAGACAATGAATATAACGTGGGCTTGTTACAGACGTGCCCTTAGAGTAGACGGGTTTCAACCGATGTCAGGTGTACTACCAGACAATGAATATAACGTGGGCTTGTTTCAGACGTGCCCTTAGAGTAGACGGGTTTCAACCGATGTCAGGTGTACTACCAGACAATGAATATAACGTGGGCTTGTTTCAGACGTGCCCTTAGAGTAGACGGGCTTCAACCGATGGTCCGGTGTACTACCAGACAATGAATATAACGTGGGCTTGTTTCAGACGTGCCCCTAGAGTAGACGGGCTTCAACCGATGTCAGGTGTACAACCAGACAATGAATATAACGTGGGCTTGTTTCAGACGTGCCCTTAGAGTAGACGGGCTTCAACCGATGTCAGGTGTACAACCAGACAATGAATATAACGTGGGCTTGTTTCAGACGTGCCCTTAGAGTAGACGGGCTTCAACCGATGTCAGGTGTACAACCAGACAATGAATATAACGTGGGCTTGTTTCAGACGTGCCCTTAGAGTAGACGGGCTTCAACCGATGTCAGGTGTACAACCAGACAATGAATATAACGTGGGCTTGTTTCAGACGTGCCCTTAGAGTAGACGGGCTTCAACCGATGTCAGGTGTACAACCAGACAATGAATATAACGTGGGCTTGTTTCAGACGTGCCCTTAGAGTAGACGGGCTTCAACCGATGGTCCGGTGTACAACCAGACAATGAATATAACGTGGGCTTGTTTCAGACGTGCCCTTAGAGTAGACGGGCTTCAACCGATGGTCCGGTGTACAACCAGACAATGAATATAACGTGGGCTTGTTTCAGACGTGCCCTTAGAGTAGACGGGCTTCAACCGATGGTCCGGTGTACAACCAGACAATGAATATAACGTGGGCTTGTTTTAGACGTGCCCTTAGAGTAGACGGGCTTCAACCGATGTCAGGTGTACTACCAGACAATGAATATAACGTGGGCTTGTTTCAGACGTGCCCTTAGAGTAGACGGGCTTCAACCGATGGTCCGGTGTACAACCAGACAATGAATATAACGTGGGCTTGTTACAGACGTGCCCTTAGAGTAGACGGGCTTCAACCGTTGGTCCGGTGTACAACCAGACAATGAATATAACGTGGGCTTGTTTTAGACGTGCCTCTAGTGCAGACGGGCTTCAACCGTTGGTCCGGTGTACAACCAGACAATGAATATAACGTGGGCTTGTTTCAGACGTGCCCCTAGCGCAGACGGGCTTCAACCGTTGGTCCGGTGTACAACCAGACAATGAATATAACGTGGGCTTGTTTCAGACGTGCCTCTAGTGCAGACGGGCTTCAACCGTTGGTCCGGTGTACAACCAGACAATGAATATAACGTGGGCTTGTTTCAGACGTGCCCTTAGAGTAGACGGGCTTCAACCGATGTCAGGTGTACAACCAGACAATGAATATAACGTGGGCTTGTTTCAGACGTGCCCTTAGAGTAGACGGGCTTCAACCGATGGTCCGGTGTACAACCAGACAATGAATATAACGTGGGCTTGTTTCAGACGTGCCCTTAGAGTAGACGGGCTTCAACCGATGGTCCGGTGTACAACCAGACAATGAATATAACGTGGGCTTGTTTCAGACGTGCCCTTAGAGTAGACGGGCTTCAACCGATGGTCCGGTGTACAACCAGACAATGAATATAACGTGGGCTTGTTTCAGACGTGCCCTTAGAGTAGACGGGCTTCAACCGATGGTCCGGTGTACAACCAGACAATGAATATAACGTGGGCTTGTTACAGACGTGCCCTTAGAGTAGACGGGCTTCAACCGATGGTCCGGTGTACAACCAGACAATGAATATAACGTGGGCTTGTTTCAGACGTGCCCTTAGAGTAGACGGGCTTCAACCGATGGTCCGGTGTACAACCAGACAATGAATATAACGTGGGCTTGTTTCAGACGTGCCCCTAGCGCAGACGGGCTTCAACCGTTGGTCCGGTGTACAACCAGACAATGAATATAACGTGGGCTTGTTTCAGACGTGCCTCTAGTGCAGACGGGCTTCAACCGTTGGTCCGGTGTACAACCAGACAATGAATATAACGTGGGCTTGTTACAGACGTGCCCTTAGAGTAGACGGGCTTCAACCGATGTCAGGTGTACAACCAGACAATGAATATAACGTGGGCTTGTTACAGACGTGCCCCTAGAGTAGACGGGCTTCAACCGATGGTCCGGTGTACAACCAGACAATGAATATAACGTGGGCTTGTTACAGACGTGCCCCTAGAGTAGACGGGCTTCAACCGATGGTCCGGTGTACAACCAGACAATGAATATAACGTGGGCTTGTTACAGACGTGCCCTTAGAGTAGACGGGCTTCAACCGATGGTCCGGTGTACAACCAGACAATGAATATAACGTGGGCTTGTTACAGACGTGCCCTTAGAGTAGACGGGCTTCAACCGATGTCAGGTGTACAACCAGACAATGAATATAACGTGGGCTTGTTTCAGACGTGCCCTTAGAGTAGACGGGCTTCAACCGATGTCAGGTGTACAACCAGACAATGAATATAACGTGGGCTTGTTACAGACGTGCCCTTAGAGTAGACGGGCTTCAACCGATGTCAGGTGTACAACCAGACAATGAATATAACGTGGGCTTGTTTCAGACGTGCCCTTAGAGTAGACGGGCTTCAACCGATGGTCCGGTGTACAACCAGACAATGAATATAACGTGGGCTTGTTTCAGACGTGCCCTTAGAGTAGACGGGCTTCAACCGATGTCCGGTGTACAACCAGACAATGAATATAACGTGGGCTTGTTACAGACGTGCCCTTAGAGTAGACGGGCTTCAACCGATGGTCCGGTGTACAACCAGACAATGAATATAACGTGGGCTTGTTTCAGACGTGCCCTTAGAGTAGACGGGCTTCAACCGATGTCAGGTGTACAACCAGACAATGAATATAACGTGGGCTTGTTACAGACGTGCCCTTAGAGTAGACGGGCTTCAACCGATGGTCCGGTGTACTACCAGACAATGAATATAACGTGGGCTTGTTTCAGACGTGCCCTTAGAGTAGACGGGCTTCAACCGATGTCAGGTGTACAACCAGACAATGAATATAACGTGGGCTTGTTACAGACGTGCCCTTAGAGTAGACGGGCTTCAACCGATGTCAGGTGTACTACCAGACAATGAATATAACGTGGGCTTGTTACAGACGTGCCCTTAGAGTAGACGGGCTTCAACCGATGTCAGGTGTACAACCAGACAATGAATATAACGTGGGCTTGTTTCAGACGTGCCCTTAGAGTAGACGGGCTTCAACCGATGTCAGGTGTACTACCAGACAATGAATATAACGTGGGCTTGTTACAGACGTGCCCTTAGAGTAGACGGGCTTCAACCGATGTCCGGTGTACAACCAGACAATGAATATAACGTGGGCTTGTTACAGACGTGCCCTTAGAGTAGACGGGCTTCAACCGATGGTCCGGTGTACAACCAGACAATGAATATAACGTGGGCTTGTTACAGACGTGCCCTTAGAGTAGACGGGCTTCAACCGATGTCAGGTGTACAACCAGACAATGAATATAACGTGGGCTTGTTTCAGACGTGCCCTTAGAGTAGACGGGCTTCAACCGATGTCAGGTGTACAACCAGACAATGAATATAACGTGGGCTTGTTTCAGACGTGCCCTTAGAGTAGACGGGCTTCAACCGATGTCAGGTGTACAACCAGACAATGAATATAACGTGGGCTTGTTACAGACGTGCCCTTAGAGTAGACGGGCTTCAACCGATGGTCCGGTGTACAACCAGACAATGAATATAACGTGGGCTTGTTACAGACGTGCCCTTAGAGTAGACGGGCTTCAACCGATGTCAGGTGTACAACCAGACAATGAATATAACGTGGGCTTGTTTCAGACGTGCCTCTAGCGCAGACGGGCTTCAACCGATGGTCCGGTGTACAACCAGACAATGAATATAACGTGGGCTTGTTTCAGACGTGCCCTTAGAGTAGACGGGCTTCAACCGATGGTCCGGTGTACAACCAGACAATGAATATAACGTGGGCTTGTTACAGACGTGCCCTTAGAGTAGACGGGCTTCAACCGATGGTCCGGTGTACAACCAGACAATGAATATAACGTGGGCTTGTTACAGACGTGCCCTTAGAGTAGACGGGCTTCAACCGATGGTCCGGTGTACAACCAGACAATGAATATAACGTGGGCTTGTTTCAGACGTGCCCTTAGAGTAGACGGGCTTCAACCGATGTCAGGTGTACAACCAGACAATGAATATAACGTGGGCTTGTTACAGACGTGCCCTTAGAGTAGACGGGCTTCAACCGATGTCAGGTGTACAACCAGACAATGAATATAACGTGGGCTTGTTTCAGACGTGCCCTTAGAGTAGACGGGCTTCAACCGATGGTCCGGTGTACAACCAGACAATGAATATAACGTGGGCTTGTTACAGACGTGCCCTTAGAGTAGACGGGCTTCAACCGATGGTCAGGTGTACAACCAGACAATGAATATAACGTGGGCTTGTTACAGACGTGCCCTTAGAGTAGACGGGCTTCAACCGATGTCAGGTGTACAACCAGACAATGAATATAACGTGGGCTTGTTACAGACGTGCCCTTAGAGTAGACGGGCTTCAACCGATGTCAGGTGTACAACCAGACAATGAATATAACGTGGGCTTGTTTCAGACGTGCCCTTAGAGTAGACGGGCTTCAACCGATGTCAGGTGTACAACCAGACAATGAATATAACGTGGGCTTGTTACAGACGTGCCCTTAGAGTAGACGGGCTTCAACCGATGTCAGGTGTACAACCAGACAATGAATATAACGTGGGCTTGTTTCAGACGTGCCCTTAGAGTAGACGGGCTTCAACCGATGGTCAGGTGTACAACCAGACAATGAATATAACGTGGGCTTGTTACAGACGTGCCCTTAGAGTAGACGGGCTTCAACCGATGTCAGGTGTACAACCAGACAATGAATATAACGTGGGCTTGTTACAGACGTGCCCTTAGAGTAGACGGGCTTCAACCGATGTCAGGTGTACAACCAGACAATGAATATAACGTGGGCTTGTTACAGACGTGCCCTTAGAGTAGACGGGCTTCAACCGATGTCAGGTGTACAACCAGACAATGAATATAACGTGGGCTTGTTTCAGACGTGCCTCTAGCGCAGACGGGCTTCAACCGATGGTCCGGTGTACAACCAGACAATGAATATAACGTGGGCTTGTTTCAGACGTGCCCTTAGAGTAGACGGGCTTCAACCGATGGTCCGGTGTACAACCAGACAATGAATATAACGTGGGCTTGTTTCAGACGTGCCCTTAGAGTAGACGGGCTTCAACCGATGTCAGGTGTACAACCAGACAATGAATATAACGTGGGCTTGTTACAGACGTGCCCTTAGAGTAGACGGGCTTCAACCGATGGTCCGGTGTACAACCAGACAATGAATATAACGTGGGCTTGTTTCAGACGTGCCCTTAGAGTAGACGGGCTTCAACCGATGTCAGGTGTACAACCAGACAATGAATATAACGTGGGCTTGTTTCAGACGTGCCCTTAGAGTAGACGGGCTTCAACCGATGGTCAGGTGTACAACCAGACAATGAATATAACGTGGGCTTGTTTCAGACGTGCCCTTAGAGTAGACGGGCTTCAACCGATGGTCCGGTGTACAACCAGACAATGAATATAACGTGGGCTTGTTACAGACGTGCTCTTAGAGTAGACGGGCTTCAACCGATGGTCCGGTGTACAACCAGACAATGAATATAACGTGGGCTTGTTTCAGACGTGCCTCTAGCGCAGACGGGCTTCAACCGATGGTCCGGTGTACAACCAGACAATGAATATAACGTGGGCTTGTTTCAGACGTGCCCTTAGAGTAGACGGGCTTCAACCGATGTCCGGTGTACAACCAGACAATGAATATAACGTGGGCTTGTTTCAGACGTGCCCTTAGAGTAGACGGGCTTCAACCGATGTCAGGTGTACAACCAGACAATGAATATAACGTGGGCTTGTTTCAGACGTGCCCTTAGAGTAGACGGGCTTCAACCGATGGTCCGGTGTACAACCAGACAATGAATATAACGTGGGCTTGTTTCAGACGTGCCCTTAGAGTAGACGGGCTTCAACCGATGTCAGGTGTACAACCAGACAATGAATATAACGTGGGCTTGTTACAGACGTGCCCTTAGAGTAGACGGGCTTCAACCGATGGTCCGGTGTACAACCAGACAATGAATATAACGTGGGCTTGTTACAGACGTGCCCTTAGAGTAGACGGGCTTCAACCGATGGTCCGGTGTACAACCAGACAATATATATAACGTGGGCTTGTTACAGACGTGCCCTTAGAGTAGACGGGCTTCAACCGATGTCAGGTGTACAACCAGACAATGAATATAACGTGGGCTTGTTACAGACGTGCCCTTAGAGTAGACGGGCTTCAACCGATGTCAGGTGTACTACCAGACAATGAATATAACGTGGGCTTGTTACAGACGTGCCCTTAGAGTAGACGGGCTTCAACCGATGGTCCGGTGTACAACCAGACAATGCATATAACGTGGGCTTGTTTCAGACGTGCCCTTAGAGTAGACGGGCTTCAACCGATGTCCGGTGTACAACCAGACAATGAATATAACGTGGGCTTGTTACAGACGTGCCCTTAGAGTAGACGGGCTTCAACCGATGGTCCGGTGTACAACCAGACAATGAATATAACGTGGGCTTGTTACAGACGTGCCCTTAGAGTAGACGGGCTTCAACCGATGTCAGGTGTACTACCAGACAATGAATATAACGTGGGCTTGTTACAGACGTGCCCTTAGAGTAGACGGGCTTCAACCGATGGTCCGGTGTACAACCAGACAATGAATATAACGTGGGCTTGTTACAGACGTGCCCTTAGAGTAGACGGGCTTCAACCGATGTCAGGTGTACAACCAGACAATGAATATAACGTGGGCTTGTTACAGACGTGCCCTTAGAGTAGACGGGCTTCAACCGATGTCAGGTGTACAACCAGACAATGCATATAACGTGGGCTTGTTTCAGACGTGCCCTTAGAGTAGACGGGCTTCAACCGATGTCCGGTGTACAACCAGACAATGAATATAACGTGGGCTTGTTACAGACGTGCCCTTAGAGTAGACGGGCTTCAACCGATGTCCGGTGTACAACCAGACAATGAATATAACGTGGGCTTGTTACAGACGTGCCCTTAGAGTAGACGGGCTTCAACCGATGGTCCGGTGTACAACCAGACAATGAATATAACGTGGGCTTGTTACAGACGTGCCCTTAGAGTAGACGGGCTTCAACCGATGTCCGGTGTACAACCAGACAATGCATATAACGTGGGCTTGTTTCAGACGTGCCCTTAGAGTAGACGGGCTTCAACCGATGTCCGGTGTACAACCAGACAATGAATATAACGTGGGCTTGTTACAGACGTGCCCTTAGAGTAGACGGGCTTCAACCGATGTCCGGTGTACAACCAGACAATGAATATAACGTGGGCTTGTTACAGACGTGCCCTTAGAGTAGACGGGCTTCAACCGATGTCAGGTGTACAACCAGACAATGAATATAACGTGGGCTTGTTTCAGACGTGCCCTTAGAGTAGACGGGCTTCAACCGATGTCAGGTGTACAACCAGACAATGAATATAACGTGGGCTTGTTACAGACGTGCCCTTAGAGTAGACGGGCTTCAACCGATGTCAGGTGTACAACCAGACAATGAATATAACGTGGGCTTGTTTCAGACGTGCCTCTAGCGCAGACGGGCTTCAACCGATGGTCCGGTGTACAACCAGACAATGAATATAACGTGGGCTTGTTTCAGACGTGCCCTTAGAGTAGACGGGCTTCAACCGATGGTCCGGTGTACAACCAGACAATGAATATAACGTGGGCTTGTTACAGACGTGCCCTTAGAGTAGACGGGCTTCAACCGATGGTCCGGTGTACAACCAGACAATGAATATAACGTGGGCTTGTTACAGACGTGCCCTTAGAGTAGACGGGCTTCAACCGATGGTCCGGTGTACAACCAGACAATGAATATAACGTGGGCTTGTTTCAGACGTGCCCTTAGAGTAGACGGGCTTCAACCGATGTCAGGTGTACAACCAGACAATGAATATAACGTGGGCTTGTTACAGACGTGCCCTTAGAGTAGACGGGCTTCAACCGATGTCAGGTGTACAACCAGACAATGAATATAACGTGGGCTTGTTACAGACGTGCCCTTAGAGTAGACGGGCTTCAACCGATGTCAGGTGTACAACCAGACAATGAATATAACGTGGGCTTGTTTCAGACGTGCCCTTAGAGTAGACGGGCTTCAACCGATGGTCCGGTGTACAACCAGACAATGAATATAACGTGGGCTTGTTACAGACGTGCCCTTAGAGTAGACGGGCTTCAACCGATGTCAGGTGTACAACCAGACAATGAATATAACGTGGGCTTGTTTCAGACGTGCCTCTAGCGCAGACGGGCTTCAACCGATGGTCCGGTGTACAACCAGACAATGAATATAACGTGGGCTTGTTTCAGACGTGCCCTTAGAGTAGACGGGCTTCAACCGATGGTCCGGTGTACAACCAGACAATGAATATAACGTGGGCTTGTTACAGACGTGCCCTTAGAGTAGACGGGCTTCAACCGATGGTCCGGTGTACAACCAGACAATGAATATAACGTGGGCTTGTTACAGACGTGCCCTTAGAGTAGACGGGCTTCAACCGATGGTCCGGTGTACAACCAGACAATGAATATAACGTGGGCTTGTTTCAGACGTGCCCTTAGAGTAGACGGGCTTCAACCGATGTCAGGTGTACAACCAGACAATGAATATAACGTGGGCTTGTTACAGACGTGCCCTTAGAGTAGACGGGCTTCAACCGATGTCAGGTGTACAACCAGACAATGAATATAACGTGGGCTTGTTTCAGACGTGCCCTTAGAGTAGACGGGCTTCAACCGATGGTCCGGTGTACAACCAGACAATGAATATAACGTGGGCTTGTTACAGACGTGCCCTTAGAGTAGACGGGCTTCAACCGATGGTCAGGTGTACAACCAGACAATGAATATAACGTGGGCTTGTTACAGACGTGCCCTTAGAGTAGACGGGCTTCAACCGATGTCAGGTGTACAACCAGACAATGAATATAACGTGGGCTTGTTACAGACGTGCCCTTAGAGTAGACGGGCTTCAACCGATGTCAGGTGTACAACCAGACAATGAATATAACGTGGGCTTGTTTCAGACGTGCCCTTAGAGTAGACGGGCTTCAACCGATGTCAGGTGTACAACCAGACAATGAATATAACGTGGGCTTGTTACAGACGTGCCCTTAGAGTAGACGGGCTTCAACCGATGTCAGGTGTACAACCAGACAATGAATATAACGTGGGCTTGTTTCAGACGTGCCCTTAGAGTAGACGGGCTTCAACCGATGGTCAGGTGTACAACCAGACAATGAATATAACGTGGGCTTGTTACAGACGTGCCCTTAGAGTAGACGGGCTTCAACCGATGTCAGGTGTACAACCAGACAATGAATATAACGTGGGCTTGTTACAGACGTGCCCTTAGAGTAGACGGGCTTCAACCGATGTCAGGTGTACAACCAGACAATGAATATAACGTGGGCTTGTTACAGACGTGCCCTTAGAGTAGACGGGCTTCAACCGATGTCAGGTGTACAACCAGACAATGAATATAACGTGGGCTTGTTTCAGACGTGCCTCTAGCGCAGACGGGCTTCAACCGATGGTCCGGTGTACAACCAGACAATGAATATAACGTGGGCTTGTTTCAGACGTGCCCTTAGAGTAGACGGGCTTCAACCGATGGTCCGGTGTACAACCAGACAATGAATATAACGTGGGCTTGTTTCAGACGTGCCCTTAGAGTAGACGGGCTTCAACCGATGTCAGGTGTACAACCAGACAATGAATATAACGTGGGCTTGTTACAGACGTGCCCTTAGAGTAGACGGGCTTCAACCGATGGTCCGGTGTACAACCAGACAATGAATATAACGTGGGCTTGTTTCAGACGTGCCCTTAGAGTAGACGGGCTTCAACCGATGTCAGGTGTACAACCAGACAATGAATATAACGTGGGCTTGTTTCAGACGTGCCCTTAGAGTAGACGGGCTTCAACCGATGGTCAGGTGTACAACCAGACAATGAATATAACGTGGGCTTGTTTCAGACGTGCCCTTAGAGTAGACGGGCTTCAACCGATGGTCCGGTGTACAACCAGACAATGAATATAACGTGGGCTTGTTACAGACGTGCTCTTAGAGTAGACGGGCTTCAACCGATGGTCCGGTGTACAACCAGACAATGAATATAACGTGGGCTTGTTTCAGACGTGCCTCTAGCGCAGACGGGCTTCAACCGATGGTCCGGTGTACAACCAGACAATGAATATAACGTGGGCTTGTTTCAGACGTGCCCTTAGAGTAGACGGGCTTCAACCGATGTCCGGTGTACAACCAGACAATGAATATAACGTGGGCTTGTTTCAGACGTGCCCTTAGAGTAGACGGGCTTCAACCGATGTCAGGTGTACAACCAGACAATGAATATAACGTGGGCTTGTTTCAGACGTGCCCTTAGAGTAGACGGGCTTCAACCGATGGTCCGGTGTACAACCAGACAATGAATATAACGTGGGCTTGTTTCAGACGTGCCCTTAGAGTAGACGGGCTTCAACCGATGTCAGGTGTACAACCAGACAATGAATATAACGTGGGCTTGTTACAGACGTGCCCTTAGAGTAGACGGGCTTCAACCGATGGTCCGGTGTACAACCAGACAATGAATATAACGTGGGCTTGTTACAGACGTGCCCTTAGAGTAGACGGGCTTCAACCGATGGTCCGGTGTACAACCAGACAATGAATATAACGTGGGCTTGTTACAGACGTGCCCTTAGAGTAGACGGGCTTCAACCGATGGTCCGGTGTACAACCAGACAATATATATAACGTGGGCTTGTTACAGACGTGCCCTTAGAGTAGACGGGCTTCAACCGATGTCAGGTGTACAACCAGACAATGAATATAACGTGGGCTTGTTACAGACGTGCCCTTAGAGTAGACGGGCTTCAACCGATGTCAGGTGTACTACCAGACAATGAATATAACGTGGGCTTGTTACAGACGTGCCCTTAGAGTAGACGGGCTTCAACCGATGGTCCGGTGTACAACCAGACAATGCATATAACGTGGGCTTGTTTCAGACGTGCCCTTAGAGTAGACGGGCTTCAACCGATGTCCGGTGTACAACCAGACAATGAATATAACGTGGGCTTGTTACAGACGTGCCCTTAGAGTAGACGGGCTTCAACCGATGGTCCGGTGTACAACCAGACAATGAATATAACGTGGGCTTGTTACAGACGTGCCCTTAGAGTAGACGGGCTTCAACCGATGTCAGGTGTACTACCAGACAATGAATATAACGTGGGCTTGTTACAGACGTGCCCTTAGAGTAGACGGGCTTCAACCGATGGTCCGGTGTACAACCAGACAATGAATATAACGTGGGCTTGTTACAGACGTGCCCTTAGAGTAGACGGGCTTCAACCGATGTCAGGTGTACAACCAGACAATGAATATAACGTGGGCTTGTTACAGACGTGCCCTTAGAGTAGACGGGCTTCAACCGATGTCAGGTGTACAACCAGACAATGCATATAACGTGGGCTTGTTTCAGACGTGCCCTTAGAGTAGACGGGCTTCAACCGATGTCCGGTGTACAACCAGACAATGAATATAACGTGGGCTTGTTACAGACGTGCCCTTAGAGTAGACGGGCTTCAACCGATGTCCGGTGTACAACCAGACAATGAATATAACGTGGGCTTGTTACAGACGTGCCCTTAGAGTAGACGGGCTTCAACCGATGGTCCGGTGTACAACCAGACAATGAATATAACGTGGGCTTGTTACAGACGTGCCCTTAGAGTAGACGGGCTTCAACCGATGTCCGGTGTACAACCAGACAATGCATATAACGTGGGCTTGTTTCAGACGTGCCCTTAGAGTAGACGGGCTTCAACCGATGTCCGGTGTACAACCAGACAATGAATATAACGTGGGCTTGTTACAGACGTGCCCTTAGAGTAGACGGGCTTCAACCGATGTCCGGTGTACAACCAGACAATGAATATAACGTGGGCTTGTTACAGACGTGCCCTTAGAGTAGACGGGCTTCAACCGATGTCAGGTGTACAACCAGACAATGAATATAACGTGGGCTTGTTTCAGACGTGCCCTTAGAGTAGACGGGCTTCAACCGATGTCAGGTGTACAACCAGACAATGAATATAACGTGGGCTTGTTACAGACGTGCCCTTAGAGCAGACGGGCTTCAACCGATGTCAGGTGTACAACCAGACAATGAATATAACGTGGGCTTGTTACAGACGTGCCCTTAGAGTAGACGGGCTTCAACCGATGTCAGGTGTACAACCAGACAATGAATAAAACGTGGGCTTGTTTCAGACGTGCCCTTAGAGTAGACGGGCTTCAACCGATGTCAGGTGTACTACCAGACAATGAATATAACGTGGGCTTGTTTCAGACGTGCCCTTAGAGTAGACGGGCTTCAACCGATGTCAGGTGTACAACCAGACAATGAATATAACGTGGGCTTGTTACAGACGTGCCCTTAGAGTAGACGGGCTTCAACCGATGGTCCGGTGTACAACCAGACAATGAATATAACGTGGGCTTGTTACAGACGTGCCCCTAGAGTAGACGGGCTTCAACCGATAGTCCGGTGTACAACCAGACAATGAATATAACGTGGGCTTGTTTCAGACGTGCCCTTAGAGTAGACGGGCTTCAACCGATGTCAGGTGTACTACCAGACAATGAATATAACGTGGGCTTGTTACAGACGTGCCCTTAGAGTAGACGGGCTTCAACCGATGGTCCGGTGTACAACCAGACAATGAATATAACGTGGGCTTGTTACAGACGTGCCCTTAGAGTAGACGGGCTTCAACCGATGTCAGGTGTACAACCAGACAATGAATAAAACGTGGGCTTGTTTCAGACGTGCCCTTAGAGTAGACGGGCTTCAACCGATGTCAGGTGTACAACCAGACAATGAATATAACGTGGGCTTGTTTCAGACGTGCCCTTAGAGTAGACGGGCTTCAACCGATGTCAGGTGTACAACCAGACAATGAATATAACGTGGGCTTGTTACAGACGTGCCCTTAGAGTAGACGGGCTTCAACCGATGGTCCGGTGTACAACCAGACAATGAATATAACGTGGGCTTGTTACAGACGTGCCCCTAGAGTAGGCGGGCTTCAACCGATAGTCCGGTGTACAACCAGACAATGAATATAACGTGGGCTTGTTACAGACGTGCCCCTAGAGTAGACGGGCTTCAACCGATGGTCCGGTGTACAACCAGACAATGAATATAACGTGGGCTTGTTACAGACGTGCCCTTAGAGTAGACGGGCTTCAACCGATGTCAGGTGTACAACCAGACAATGAATATAACGTGGGCTTGTTACAGACGTGCCCCTAGAGTAGACGGGCTTCAACCGATGGTCCGGTGTACAACCAGACAATGAATATAACGTGGGCTTGTTACAGACGTTCCCTTAGAGTAGACGGGCTTCAACCGATGTCAGGTGTACAACCAGACAATGAATATAACGTGGGCTTGTTACAGACGTGCCCTTAGAGTAGACGGGCTTCAACCGATGGTCCGGTGTACAACCAGACAATGAATATAACGTGGGCTTGTTTCAGACGTGCCCTTAGAGTAGACGGGCTTCAACCGATGGTCAGGTGTACAACCAGACAATGAATATAACGTGGGCTTGTTTCAGACGTGCCCTTAGAGTAGACGGGCTTCAACCGATGGTCCGGTGTACAACCAGACAATGAATATAACGTGGGCTTGTTTCAGACGTGCCCTTAGAGTAGACGGGCTTCAACCGATGGTCCGGTGTACAACCAGACAATGAATATAACGTGGGCTTGTTTCAGACGTGCCCTTAGAGTAGACGGGCTTCAACCGATGTCAGGTGTACAACCAGACAATGAATATAACGTGGGCTTGTTTCAGACGTGCCCTTAGAGTAGACGGGCTTCAACCGATGGTCAGGTGTACAACCAGACAATGAATATAACAGGGCTTGTTTCAGACGTGCCCTTAGAGTAGACGGGCTTCAACCGATGTCAGGTGTACAACCAGACAATGAATATAACGTGGGCTTGTTACAGACGTGCCCTTAGAGCAGACGGGCTTCAACCGATGGTCCGGTGTACAACCAGACAATGAATATAACGTGGGCTTGTTTCAGACGTGCCCTTAGAGTAGACGGGCTTCAACCGATGTCAGGTGTACAACCAGACAATGGATATAACGTGGGCTTGTTACAGACGTGCCCTTAGAGTAGACGGGCTTCAACCGATGTCAGGTGTACAACCAGACAATGAATATAACGTGGGCTTGTTTCAGACGTGCCCTTAGAGTAGACGGGCTTCAACCGATGTCAGGTGTACAACCAGACAATGAATATAACGTGGGCTTGTTACAGACGTGCCCCTAGAGTAGACGGGCTTCAACCGATGGTCCGGTGTACAACCAGACAATGAATATAACGTGGGCTTGTTACAGACGTGCCCTTAGAGTAGACGGGCTTCAACCGATGTCAGGTGTACAACCAGACAATGAATATAACGTGGGCTTGTTACAGACGTGCCCCTAGAGTAGACGGGCTTCAACCGATGGTCCGGTGTACAACCAGACAATGAATATAACGTGGGCTTGTTACAGACGTTCCCTTAGAGTAGACGGGCTTCAACCGATGTCAGGTGTACAACCAGACAATGAATATAACGTGGGCTTGTTACAGACGTGCCCTTAGAGTAGACGGGCTTCAACCGATGGTCCGGTGTACAACCAGACAATGAATATAACGTGGGCTTGTTACAGACGTGCCCTTAGAGTAGACGGGCTTCAACCGATGTCAGGTGTACAACCAGACAATGAATATAACGTGGGCTTGTTTCAGACGTGCCCTTAGAGTAGACGGGCTTCAACCGATGTCAGGTGTACAACCAGACAATGAATATAACGTGGGCTTGTTTCAGACGTGCCCTTAGAGTAGACGGGCTTCAACCGATGTCAGGTGTACAACCAGACAATAATTATAACGTGGGCTTGTTTCAGACGTGCCCTTAGAGTAGACGGGCTTCAACCGATGTCCGGTGTACAACCAGACAATGAATATAACGTGGGCTTGTTTCAGACGTGCCCTTAGAGTAGACGGGCTTCAACCGATGTCAGGTGTACAACCAGACAATGAATATAACGTGGGCTTGTTACAGACGTGCCCTTAGAGTAGACGGGCTTCAACCGATGGTCCGGTGTACAACCAGACAATGAATATAACGTGGGCTTGTTTCAGACGTGCCCTTAGAGTAGACGGGCTTCAACCTATGGTCAGGTGTACAACCAGACAATGAATATAACGTGGGCTTGTTTCAGACGTGCCCTAAGAGTAGACGGGCTTCAACCTATGGTCAGGTGTACAACCAGACAATGAATATAACGTGGGCTTGTTACAGACGTGCCCTTAGAGTAGACGAGCTTCAACCGATGTCCGGTGTACAACCAGACAATGAATATAACGTGGGCTTGTTTCAGACGTGCCCCTAGCGCAGACGGGCTTCAACCGATGGTCCGGTGTACAACCAGACAATGAATATAACGTGGGCTTGTTTCAGACGTGCCCTTAGAGTAGACGGGCTTCAACCTATGTCAGGTGTACAACCAGACAATGAATAAAACGTGGGCTTGTTACAGACGTGCCTCTAGCGCAGACGGGCTTCAACCGATGTCAGGTGTACAACCAGACAATGAATATAACGTGGGCTTGTTTCAGACGTGCCCCTAGCGCAGACGGGCTTCAACCGATGGTCCGGTGTACAACCAGACAATAAATATAACGTGGGCTTGTTTCAGACGTGCCCTTAGAGTAGACGGGCTTCAACCGATGTCCGGTGTACAACCAGACAATGAATATAACGTGGGCTTGTTTCAGACGTGCCCCTAGCGCAGACGGGCTTCAACCGATGTCAGGTGTACAACCAGACAATGAATATAACGTGGGCTTGTTTCAGACGTGCCTTTAGAGTAGACGGGCTTCAACCGATGGTCCGGTGTACAACCAGACAATGAATATAACGTGGGCTTGTTTCAGACGTGCCCTTAGAGTAGACGGGCTTCAACCGATGGTCCGGTGTACAACCAGACAATAAATATAACGTGGGCTTGTTACAGACGTGCCCTTAGAGTAGACGGGCTTCAACCGATGTCAGGTGTACAACCAGACAATGAATATAACGTGGGCTTGTTTCAGACGTGCCCTTAGAGTAGACGGGCTTCAACCGATGGTCCGGTGTACAACCAGACAATGAATATAACGTGGGCTTGTTTCAGACGTGCCCTTAGAGTAGACGGGCTTCAACCGATGGTCCGGTGCACAACCAGACAATGAATATAACGTGGGCTTGTTTCAGACGTGCCCTTAGAGTAGACGGGCTTCAACCGATGTCAGGTGTACAACCAGACAATGAATATAACGTGGGCTTGTTTCAGACGTGCCCTAAGAGTAGACGGGCTTCAACCGATGTCAGGTGTACAACCAGACAATGAATATAACGTGGGCTTGTTTCAGACGTGCCCTTAGAGTAGACGGGCTTCAACCGATGTCAGGTGTACAACCAGACAATGAATATAACGTGGGCTTGTTTCAGACGTGCCCTTAGAGTAGACGGGCTTCAACCGATGTCAGGTGTACAACCAGACAATGAATATAACGTGGGCTTGTTTCAGACGTGCCCTTAGAGTAGACGGGCTTCAACCGATGTCAGGTGTACAACCAGACAATGAATATAACGTGGGCTTGTTTCAGACGTGCCCTTAGAGTAGACGGGCTTCAACCGATGTCAGGTGTACAACCAGACAATGAATATAACGTGGGCTTGTTACAGACGTGCCCTTAGAGTAGACGGGCTTCAACCGATGTCAGGTGTACAACCAGACAATGAATATAACGTGGGCTTGTTTCAGACGTGCCCTTAGAGTAGACGGGCTTCAACCGATGGTCCGGTGTACAACCAGACAATGAATATAACGTGGGCTTGTTTCAGACGTGCCCTTAGAGTAGACGGGCTTCAACCGATGGTCCGGTGTACTACCAGACAATGAATATAACGTGGGCTTGTTACAGACGTGCCCTTAGAGTAGACGGGCTTCAACCGATGGTCCGGTGTACAACCAGACAATGAATATAACGTGGGCTTGTTTCAGACGTGCCCTTAGAGTAGACGGGCTTCAACCGATGGTCCGGTGTACTACCAGACAATGAATATAACGTGGGCTTGTTTCAGACGTGCCTCTTGAGTACACGGGCTTCAACCGATGGTCCGGTGTACTACCAGACAATGAATATAACGTGGGCTTGTTTCAGACGTGCCCTTAGAGTAGACGGGCTTCAACCGATGTCAGGTGTACAACCAGACAATGAATATAACGTGGGCTTGTTTCAGACGTGCCCTTAGAGTAGACGGGCTTCAACCGATGGTCCGGTGTACAACCAGACAATGAATATAACGTGGGCTTGTTTCAGACGTGCCCTTAGAGTAGACGGGCTTCAACCGATGGTCCGGTGTACTACCAGACAATGAATATAACGTGGGCTTGTTTCAGACGTGCCCTTAGAGTAGACGGGCTTCAACCGATGGTCCGGTGTACAACCAGACAATGAATATAACGTGGGCTTGTTTCAGACGTGCCCTTAGAGCAGACGGGCTTCAACCGATGGTCCGGTGTACAACCAGACAATGAATATAACGTGGGCTTGTTTCAGACGTGCCCTTAGAGTAGACGGGCTTCAACCGATGGTCCGGTGTACAACCAGACAATGAATATAACGTGGGCTTGTTTCAGACGTGCCCTTAGAGTAGACGGGCTTCAACCGATGGTCCGGTGTACAACCAGACAATGAATATAACGTGGGCTTGTTTCAGACGTGCCCTTAGAGTAGACGGGCTTCAACCGATGGTCCGGTGTACAACCAGACAATGAATATAACGTGGGCTTGTTACAGACGTGCCCTTAGAGTAGACGGGCTTCAACCGATGTCAGGTGTACAACCAGACAATGAATATAACGTGGGCTTGTTTCAGACGTGCCCTTAGAGTAGACGGGCTTCAACCGATGGTCCGGTGTACAACCAGACAATGAATATAACGTGGGCTTGTTTCAGACGTGCCCTTAGAGTAGACGGGCTTCAACCGATGGTCCGGTGCACAACCAGACAATGAATATAACGTGGGCTTGTTTCAGACGTGCCCTTAGAGTAGACGGGCTTCAACCGATGTCAGGTGTACAACCAGACAATGAATATAACGTGGGCTTGTTTCAGACGTGCCCTAAGAGTAGACGGGCTTCAACCGATGTCAGGTGTACAACCAGACAATGAATATAACGTGGGCTTGTTTCAGACGTGCCCTTAGAGTAGACGGGCTTCAACCGATGTCAGGTGTACAACCAGACAATGAATATAACGTGGGCTTGTTTCAGACGTGCCCTTAGAGTAGACGGGCTTCAACCGATGTCAGGTGTACAACCAGACAATGAATATAACGTGGGCTTGTTTCAGACGTGCCCTTAGAGTAGACGGGCTTCAACCGATGTCAGGTGTACAACCAGACAATGAATATAACGTGGGCTTGTTTCAGACGTGCCCTTAGAGTAGACGGGCTTCAACCGATGTCAGGTGTACAACCAGACAATGAATATAACGTGGGCTTGTTACAGACGTGCCCTTAGAGTAGACGGGCTTCAACCGATGTCAGGTGTACAACCAGACAATGAATATAACGTGGGCTTGTTTCAGACGTGCCCTTAGAGTAGACGGGCTTCAACCGATGGTCCGGTGTACAACCAGACAATGAATATAACGTGGGCTTGTTTCAGACGTGCCCTTAGAGTAGACGGGCTTCAACCGATGGTCCGGTGTACTACCAGACAATGAATATAACGTGGGCTTGTTACAGACGTGCCCTTAGAGTAGACGGGCTTCAACCGATGGTCCGGTGTACAACCAGACAATGAATATAACGTGGGCTTGTTTCAGACGTGCCCTTAGAGTAGACGGGCTTCAACCGATGGTCCGGTGTACTACCAGACAATGAATATAACGTGGGCTTGTTTCAGACGTGCCTCTTGAGTACACGGGCTTCAACCGATGGTCCGGTGTACTACCAGACAATGAATATAACGTGGGCTTGTTTCAGACGTGCCCTTAGAGTAGACGGGCTTCAACCGATGTCAGGTGTACAACCAGACAATGAATATAACGTGGGCTTGTTTCAGACGTGCCCTTAGAGTAGACGGGCTTCAACCGATGGTCCGGTGTACAACCAGACAATGAATATAACGTGGGCTTGTTTCAGACGTGCCCTTAGAGTAGACGGGCTTCAACCGATGGTCCGGTGTACTACCAGACAATGAATATAACGTGGGCTTGTTTCAGACGTGCCCTTAGAGTAGACGGGCTTCAACCGATGGTCCGGTGTACAACCAGACAATGAATATAACGTGGGCTTGTTTCAGACGTGCCCTTAGAGCAGACGGGCTTCAACCGATGGTCCGGTGTACAACCAGACAATGAATATAACGTGGGCTTGTTTCAGACGTGCCCTTAGAGTAGACGGGCTTCAACCGATGGTCCGGTGTACAACCAGACAATGAATATAACGTGGGCTTGTTTCAGACGTGCCCTTAGAGTAGACGGGCTTCAACCGATGGTCCGGTGTACAACCAGACAATGAATATAACGTGGGCTTGTTTCAGACGTGCCCTTAGAGTAGACGGGCTTCAACCGATGGTCCGGTGTACAACCAGACAATGAATATAACGTGGGCTTGTTTCAGACGTGCCCTTAGAGTAGACGGGCTTCAACCGATGGTCCGGTGTACAACCAGACAATGAATATAACGTGGGCTTGTTTCAGACGTGCCCTTAGAGTAGACGGGCTTCAACCGATGTCAGGTGTACAACCAGACAATGAATATAACGTGGGCTTGTTACAGACGTGCCCTTAGAGTAGACGGGCTTCAACCGATGGTCAGGTGTACAACCAGACAATGAATATAACGTGGGCTTGTTACTGACGTGCCCTTAGAGTAGACGGGCTTCAACCGATGGTCCGGTGTACAACCAGACAATGAATATAACGTGGGCTTGTTACAGACGTGCCCTTAGAGTAGACGGGCTTCAACCGATGTCAGGTGTACAACCAGACAATGAATATAACGTGGGCTTGTTACAGACGTGCCCTTAGAGTAGACGGGCTTCAACCGATGTCAGGTGTACAACCAGACAATGAATATAACGTGGGCTTGTTACAGACGTGCCCTTAGAGTAGACGGGCTTCAACCGATGGTCCGGTGTACAACCAGACAATGAATATAACGTGGGCTTGTTACAGACGTGCCCTTAGAGTAGACGGGCTTCAACCGATGGTCCGGTGTACAACCAGACAATGAATATAACGTGGGCTTGTTACAGACGTGCCCTTAGAGTAGACGGGCTTCAACCGATGGTCCGGTGTACAACCAGACAATGAATATAACGTGGGCTTGTTACAGACGTGCCCTTAGAGTAGACGGGCTTCAACCGATGTCAGGTGTACAACCAGACAATGAATATAACGTGGGCTTGTTACAGACGTGCCCTTAGAGTAGACGGGCTTCAACCGATGTCAGGTGTACAACCAGACAATGAATATAACGTGGGCTTGTTACAGACGTGCCCTTAGAGTAGACGGGCTTCAACCGATGGTCCGGTGTACAACCAGACAATGAATATAACGTGGGCTTGTTTCAGACGTGCCCTTAGAGTAGACGGGCTTCAACCGATGGTCCGGTGTACAACCAGACAATGAATATAACGTGGGCTTGTTTCAGACGTGCCCTTAGAGTAGACGGGCTTCAACCGATGTCAGGTGTACAACCAGACAATGAATATAACGTGGGCTTGTTACAGACGTGCCCTTAGAGTAGACGGGCTTCAACCGATGGTCCGGTGTACAACCAGACAATGAATATAACGTGGGCTTGTTTCAGACGTGCCCTTAGAGTAGACGGGCTTCAACCGATGTCAGGTGTACAACCAGACAATGAATATAACGTGGGCTTGTTACAGACGTGCCCTTAGAGCAGACGGGCTTCAACCGATGTCAGGTGTACTACCAGACAATGAATATAACGTGGGCTTGTTACAGACGTGCCCTTAGAGTAGACGGGCTTCAACCGATGGTCCGGTGTACAACCAGACAATGAATATAACGTGGGCTTGTTTCAGACGTGCCCTTAGAGTAGACGGGCTTCAACCGATGTCAGGTGTACAACCAGACAATGAATATAACGTGGGCTTGTTACAGACGTGCCCTTAGAGTAGACGGGCTTCAACCGATGGTCCGGTGTACAACCAGACAATGAATATAACGTGGGCTTGTTACAGACGTGCCCTTAGAGTAGACGGGCTTCAACCGATGGTCCGGTGTACAACCAGACAATGAATATAACGTGGGCTTGTTTCAGACGTGCCCTTAGAGTAGACGGGCTTCAACCGATGGTCCGGTGTACAACCAGACAATGAATATAACGTGGGCTTGTTTCAGACGTGCCCTTAGAGTAGACGGGCTTCAACCGATGGTCCGGTGTACAACCAGACAATGAATATAACGTGGGCTTGTTTCAGACGTGCCCTTAGAGTAGACGGGCTTCAACCGATGGTCCGGTGTACAACCAGACAATGAATATAACGTGGGCTTGTTTCAGACGTGCCCTTAGAGTAGACGGGCTTCAACCGATGGTCCGGTGTACAACCAGACAATGAATATAACGTGGGCTTGTTTCAGACGTGCCCTTAGAGTAGACGGGCTTCAACCGATGTCAGGTGTACAACCAGACAATGAATATAACGTGGGCTTGTTACAGACGTGCCCTTAGAGTAGACGGGCTTCAACCGATGGTCAGGTGTACAACCAGACAATGAATATAACGTGGGCTTGTTACTGACGTGCCCTTAGAGTAGACGGGCTTCAACCGATGTCAGGTGTACAACCAGACAATGAATATAACGTGGGCTTGTTACAGACGTGCCCTTAGAGTAGACGGGCTTCAACCGATGGTCCGGTGTACAACCAGACAATGAATATAACGTGGGCTTGTTTCAGACGTGCCCTTAGAGTAGACGGGCTTCAACCGATGGTCCGGTGTACAACCAGACAATGAATATAACGTGGGCTTGTTTCAGACGTGCCCTTAGAGTAGACGGGCTTCAACCGATGTCAGGTGTACAACCAGACAATGAATATAACGTGGGCTTGTTACAGACGTGCCCTTAGAGTAGACGGGCTTCAACCGATGGTCCGGTGTACAACCAGACAATGAATATAACGTGGGCTTGTTTCAGACGTGCCCTTAGAGTAGACGGGCTTCAACCGATGTCAGGTGTACAACCAGACAATGAATATAACGTGGGCTTGTTACAGACGTGCCCTTAGAGCAGACGGGCTTCAACCGATGTCAGGTGTACTACCAGACAATGAATATAACGTGGGCTTGTTACAGACGTGCCCTTAGAGTAGACGGGCTTCAACCGATGGTCCGGTGTACAACCAGACAATGAATATAACGTGGGCTTGTTTCAGACGTGCCCTTAGAGTAGACGGGCTTCAACCGATGTCAGGTGTACAACCAGACAATGAATATAACGTGGGCTTGTTTCAGACGTGCCCTTAGAGTAGACGGGCTTCAACCGATGTCAGGTGTACAACCAGACAATGAAAATAACGTGGGCTTGTTTCAGACGTGCCCTTAGAGTAGACGGGCTTCAACCGATGTCCGGTGTACAACCAGACAATGAATATAACGTGGGCTTGTTTCAGACGTGCCCTTAGAGTAGACGGGCTTCAACCTATGGTCAGGTGTACAACCAGACAATGAATATAACGTGGGCTTGTTTCAGACGTGCCCTTAGAGTAGACGGGCTTCAACCGATGGTCCGGTGTACTACCAGACAATGAATATAACGTGGGCTTGTTACAGACGTGCCCTTAGAGTAGACGGGCTTCAACCGATGGTCCGGTGTACTACCAGACAATGAATATAACGTGGGCTTGTTACAGACGTGCCCTTAGAGTAGACGGGCTTCAACCGATGGTCCGGTGTACTACCAGACAATGAATATAACGTGGGCTTGTTACAGACGTGCCCTTAGAGTAGACGGGCTTCAACCGATGGTCCGGTGTACTACCAGACAATGAATATAACGTGGGCTTGTTACAGACGTGCCCTTAGAGTAGACGGGCTTCAACCGATGGTCCGGTGTACAACCAGACAATGAATATAACGTGGGCTTGTTTCAGACGTGCCCTTAGAGTAGACGGGCTTCAACCGATGTCAGGTGTACAACCAGACAATGAATATAACGTGGGCTTGTTACAGACGTGCCCTTAGAGTAGACGGGCTTCAACCGATGTCAGGTGTACAACCAGACAATGAATATAACGTGGGCTTGTTTCAGACGTGCCCTTAGAGTAGACGGGCTTCAACCGATGTCAGGTGTACAACCAGACAATGAATATAACGTGGGCTTGTTACAGACGTGCCCTTAGAGTAGACGGGCTTCAACCGATGTCCGGTGTACAACCAGACAATGAATATAACGTGGGCTTGTTACAGACGTGCCCTTAGAGCAGACGGGCTTCAACCGATGTCAGGTGTACAACCAGACAATGAATATAACGTGGGCTTGTTACAGACGTGCCCTTAGAGTAGACGGGCTTCAACCGATGTCAGGTGTACAACCAGACAATGAATATAACGTGGGCTTGTTTCAGACGTGCCCTTAGAGTAGACGGGCTTCAACCGATGTCAGGTGTACAACCAGACAATGAATATAACGTGGGCTTGTTACAGACGTGCCCTTAGAGTAGACGGGCTTCAACCGATGGTCCGGTGTACAACCAGACAATGAATATAACTTGGGCTTGTTTTAGACGTGCCCTTAGAGTAGACGGGCTTCAACCGATGTCAGGTGTACAACCAGACAATGAATATAACGTGGGCTTGTTTCAGACGTGCCCTTAGAGTAGACGGGCTTCAACCGATGTCAGGTGTACAACCAGACAATGAATATAACGTGGGCTTGTTTCAGACGTGCCCTTAGAGTAGACGGGCTTCAACCGATGTCAGGTGTACAACCAGACAATGAATATAACGTGGGCTTGTTTCAGACGTGCCCTTAGAGTAGACGGGCTTCAACCGATGTCAGGTGTACAACCAGACAATGAATATAACGTGGGCTTGTTTCAGACGTGCCCTTAGAGTAGACGGGCTTCAACCGATGGTTAGGTGTACAACCAGACAATGAATATAACGTGGGCTTGTTTCAGACGTGCCCTTAGAGTAGACGGGCTTCAACCGATGGTCCGGTGTACAACAAGACAATGAATATAACGTGGGCTTGTTACAGACGTGCCCTTAGAGTAGACGGGCTTCAACCGATGTCAGGTGTACAACCAGACAATGAATATAACGTGGGCTTGTTTCAGACGTGCCCTTAGAGTAGACGGGCTTCAACCGATGTCAGGTGTACAACCAGACAATGAATATAACGTGGGCTTGTTACAGACGTGCCTTTAGAGTAGACGGGCTTCAACCGATGGTACGGTGGACAACCAGACAATGAATATAACGTGGGCTTGTTACAGACGTGCCCTTAGAGTAGACGGGCTTCAACCGATGGTACGGTGGACAACCAGACAATGAATATAACGTGGGCTTGTTTCAGACGTGCCCTTAGAGTAGACGGGCTTCAACCGATGTCCGGTGTACAACCAGACAATGAATATAACGTGGGCTTGTTACAGACGTGCCCTTAGAGTAGACGGGCTTCAACCGATGTCAGGTGTACAACCAGACAATGAATATAACGTGGGCTTGTTTCAGACGTGCCCTTAGAGTAGACGGGCTTCAACCGATGTCAGGTGTACAACCAGACAATGAATATAACGTGGGCTTGTTTCAGACGTGCCCTTAGAGTAGACGGGCTTCAACCGATGTCAGGTGTACAACCAGACAATGAATATAACGTGGGCTTGTTTCAGACGTGCCCTTAGAGTAGACGGGCTTCAACCGATGGTCCGGTGTACAACCAGACAATGAATATAACGTGGGCTTGTTTCAGACGTGCCCTTAGAGTAGACGGGCTTCAACCGATGGTCAGGTGTACAACCAGACAATGAATATAACGTGGGCTTGTTTCAGACGTGCCCTTAGAGTAGACGGGCTTCAACCGATGGTCCGGTGTACAACCAGACAATGAATATAACGTGGGCTTGTTTCAGACGTGCCCTTAGAGTAGACGGGCTTCAACCGATGGTCAGGTGTACAACCAGACAATGAATATAACGTGGGCTTGTTTCAGACGTGCCCTTAGAGTAGACGGGCTTCAACCGATGTCAGGTGTACAACCAGACAATGAATATAACGTGGGCTTGTTTCAGACGTGCCCTTAGAGTAGACGGGCTTCAACCGATGTCAGGTGTACAACCAGACAATGAATATAACGTGGGCTTGTTACAGACGTGCCCTTAGAGTAGACGGGCTTCAACCGATGTCAGGTGTACAACCAGACAATGAATATAACGTGGGCTTGTTACAGACGTGCCCTTAGAGTAGACGGGCTTCAACCGATGGTCCGGTGTACAACCAGACAATGAATATAACGTGGGCTTGTTTCAGACGTGCCCTTAGAGTAGACGGGCTTCAACCGATGTCAGGTGGACAACCAGACAATGAATATAACGTGGGCTTGTTTCAGACGTGCCCTTAGAGTAGACGGGCTTCAACCGATGGTCAGGTGTACAACCAGACAATGAATATAACGTGGGCTTGTTTCAGACGTGCCCTTAGAGTAGACGGGCTTCAACCGATGGTCCGGTGTACAACCAGACAATGAATATAACGTGGGCTTGTTACAGACGTGCCCTTAGAGTAGACGGGCTTCAACCGATGGTCCGGTGTACAACCAGACAATGAATATAACGTGGGCTTGTTACAGACGTGCCCTTAGAGTAGACGGGCTTCAACCGATGGTCCGGTGTACAACCAGACAATGAATATAACGTGGGCTTGTTACAGACGTGCCCTTAGAGTAGACGGGCTTCAACCGATGGTCCGGTGTACAACCAGACAATGAATATAACGTGGGCTTGTTACAGACGTGTCCCTAGAGTAGACGGGCTTCAACCGATGTCAGGTGTACAACCAGACAATGAATATAACGTGGGCTTGTTACAGACGTGCCCTTAGAGTAGACGGGCTTCAACCGATGTCAGGTGTACAACCAGACAATGAATATAACGTGGGCTTGTTACAGACGTGCCCTTAGAGTAGACGGGCTTCAACCGATGGTCCGGTGTACAACCAGACAATGAATATAACGTGGGCTTGTTTCAGACGTGCCCTTAGAGTAGACGGGCTTCAACCGATGATCCGGTGTACAACCAGACAATGAATATAACGTGGGCTTGTTTCAGACGTGCCCTTAGAGTAGACGGGCTTCAACCGTTGGTCCGGTGTACAACCAGACAATGAATATAACGTGGGCTTGTTACAGACGTGCCCTTAGAGTAGACGGGCTTCAACCGATGTCAGGTGTACAACCAGACAATGAATATAACGTGGGCTTGTTACAGACGTGCCCTTAGAGTAGACGGGCTTCAACCGATGGTCCGGTGTACAACCAGACAATGAATATAACGTGGGCTTGTTACAGACGTGCCCTTAGAGTAGACGGGCTTCAACCGATGGTCCGGTGTACAACCAGACAATGAATATAACGTGGGCTTGTTACAGACGTGCCCTTAGAGTAGACGGGCTTCAACCGATGGTCCGGTGTACAACCAGACAATGAATATAACGTGGGCTTGTTACAGACGTGCCCTTAGAGTAGACGGGCTTCAACCGATGTCAGGTGTACAACCAGACAATGAATATAACGTGGGCTTGTTTCAGACGTGCCCTTAGAGTAGACGGGCTTCAACCGTTGGTCCGGTGTACAACCAGACAATGAATATAACGTGGGCTTGTTACAGACGTGCCCTTAGAGTAGACGGGCTTCAACTGATGGTCCGGTGTACAACCAGACAATGAATATAACGTGGGCTTGTTACAGACGTGCCCTTAGAGTAGACGGGCTTCAACCGATGGTCCGGTGTACAACCAGACAATGAATATAACGTGGGCTTGTTACAGACGTGCCCTTAGAGTAGACGGGCTTCAACCGATGTCCGGTGTACAACCAGACAATGAATATAACGTGGGCTTGTTTCAGACGTGCCCTTAGAGTAGACGGGCTTCAACCGATGTCAGGTGTACAACCAGACAATGAATATAACGTGGGCTTGTTTCAGACGTGCCCTTAGAGTAGACGGGCTTCAACCGATGTCAGGTGTACAACCAGACAATGAATATAACGTGGGCTTGTTTCAGACGTGCCCTTAGAGTAGACGGGCTTCAACCGATGTCAGGTGTACAACCAGACAATGAATATAACGTGGGCTTGTTTCAGACGTGCCCTTAGAGTAGACGGGCTTCAACCGATGGTCAGGTGTACAACCAGACAATGAATATAACGTGGGCTTGTTTCAGACGTGCCCTTAGAGTAGACGGGCTTCAACCGATGTCAGGTGTACAACCAGACAATGAATATAACGTGGGCTTGTTTCAGACGTGCCCTTAGAGTAGACGGGCTTCAACCGATGTCAGGTGTACAACCAGACAATGAATATAACGTGGGCTTGTTACAGACGTGCCCTTAGAGTAGACGGGCTTCAACCGATGGTCAGGTGTACAACCAGACAATGAATATAACGTGGGCTTGTTTCAGACGTGCCCTTAGAGTAGACGGGCTTCAACCGATGTCAGGTGTACAACCAGACAATGAATATAACGTGGGCTTGTTTCAGACGTGCCCTTAGAGTAGACGGGCTTCAACCGATGTCAGGTGTACAACCAGACAATGAATATAACGTGGGCTTGTTACAGACGTGCCCTTAGAGTAGACGGGCTTCAACCGATGTCAGGTGTACAACCAGACAATGAATATAACGTGGGCTTGTTACAGACGTGCCCTTAGAGTAGACGGGCTTCAACCGATGTCAGGTGTACAACCAGACAATGAATATAACGTGGGCTTGTTTCAGACGTGCCCTTAGAGTAGACGGGCTTCAACCGATGTCAGGTGTACAACCAGACAATGAATATAACGTGGGCTTGTTACAGACGTGCCCTTAGAGTAGACGGGCTTCAACCGATGTCAGGTGTACAACCAGACAATGAATATAACGTGGGCTTGTTACAGACGTGCCCTTAGAGTAGACGGGCTTCAACCGATGTCAGGTGTACAACCAGACAATGAATATAACGTGGGCTTGTTTCAGACGTGCCCTTAGAGTAGACGGGCTTCAACCGATGGTCCGGTGTACAACCAGACAATGAATATAACGTGGGCTTGTTACAGACGTGCCCTTAGAGTAGACGGGCTTCAACCGATGGTACGGTGGACAACCAGACAATGAATATAACGTGGGCTTGTTTCAGACGTGCCCTTAGAGTAGACGGGCTTCAACCGATGGTCAGGTGTACAACCAGACAATGAATATAACGTGGGCTTGTTTCAGACGTGCCCTTAGAGTAGACGGGCTTCAACCGATGGTCCGGTGTACAACCAGACAATGAATATAACGTGGGCTTGTTACAGACGTGCCCTTAGAGTAGACGGGCTTCAACCGATGGTCCGGTGTACAACCAGACAATGAATATAACGTGGACTTGTTACAGACGTGCCCTTAGAGTAGACGGGCTTCAACCGATGTCAGGTGTACAACCAGACAATGAATATAACGTGGGCTTGTTACAGACGTGCCCTTAGAGTAGACGGGCTTCAACCGATGGTCCGGTGTACAACCAGACAATGAATATAACGTGGGCTTGTTACAGACGTGCCCTTAGAGTAGACGGGCTTCAACCGATGGTCCGGTGTACAACCAGACAATGAATATAACGTGGGCTTGTTACAGACGTGCCCTTAGAGTAGACGGGCTTCAACCGATGGTCCGGTGTACAACCAGACAATGAATATAACGTGGGCTTGTTACAGACGTGCCCTTAGAGTAGACGGGCTTCAACCGATGGTCCGGTGTACAACCAGACAATGAATATAACGTGGGCTTGTTTCAGACGTGCCCTTAGAGTAGACGGGCTTCAACCGATGGTCCGGTGTACAACCAGACAATGAATATAACGTGGGCTTGTTACAGACGTGCCCTTAGAGCAGACGGGCTTCAACCGATGTCAGGTGTACAACCAGACAATGAATATAACGTGGGCTTGTTACAGACGTGCCCTTAGAGTAGACGGGCTTCAACCGATGGTCCGGTGTACAACCAGACAATGAATATAACGTGGGCTTGTTACAGACGTGCCCTTAGAGTAGACGGGCTTCAACCGATGGTCCGGTGTACAACCAGACAATGAATATAACGTGGGCTTGTTACAGACGTGCCCTTAGAGTAGACGGGCTTCAACCGATGGTCCGGTGTACAACCAGACAATGAATATAACGTGGGCTTGTTACTGTCACGGGTCTGACGACCCATGACAATTTTCCGTGCCACCCTGTATCGGCAGTGTTCCGATCGCGCCACCCGTGGAGGAGATTACATGCCTCACTCTCGCCACCCGAATCACGTCATCGGTACCCCGATTGGCTGATGATGAGATCATACGAGGAACCGAGCTGGGACGAGCGAGAAGCACTAGAAAAAGAGGAGTTGTTTCCGAGCCGTTGAAAAGGACGGAGCTGGTCCGTGGAGGCCCCGGGTTCGAATAGAGGTTCTTGCTGTGCGTTTACTGAAGTACTGTTTTCCGTACATAGCCTAGATTTGCGCGAGTGATTTTGTGACCTGAGACCAGATCCGTTCTGTGTTAATTGTGATCCGTGTTGGTGGAGTATATAAGGTACATAAACAGTACGCGTTTCTAACCCCAAGACTATTGTTGCGTGATTTATCTGTGCATCCTTTTCTGTACATCGTTTTACCACGCCTGTCATAATTCGTATGAGTACCTGGTGGAACCAAATCTACGTGTGGACTACATGTCATAATTCGTATGAGTACCTGGCGGAACCAAATCTACGTGTGGACTACATGTCATAATTCGTATGAGTAACTGGGGGAACCAAATCTACGTGTGGACTAAATGTCATATTTCGTATGAGTACCTGGCGGAACCAAATCTACGTGTGGACTAAATGTCATATTTCGTATGAGTACCTGGTGGAACCAAATCTATGTGTGGACTATCTGTCATACTTCGTATGAGTAACTGGAGGAACCAAATCTACGTGTGGACTACATGTCATAATTCGTATGAGTAACTGGAGGAACCAAATCTACGTGTGGACTAAATGTCATATTTCGTATGAGTACCTGGCGGAACCAAATCTACGTGTGGACTAAATGTCATATTTCGTATGAGTACCTGGTGGAACCAAATCTATGTGTGGACTATCTGTCATACTTCGTATGAGTAACTGGAGGAACCAAATCTACGTGAGGACTACCTGTCATAATTCGTATGAGTACCTGGAGGAACCAAATCTACGTGAGGACTACCTGTCATATTTCGTACGAGTACCTGGCGGAACCAAACCTACGGGAGGATCACCTGTCATAATTCGTATGAGTACCTGGAGGAACCAAATCTACGTGAGGACTACCTGTCATAATTCGTACGAGTACCTGGTGGAACCAAACATACGTGTGGGCCACCTGAAGCCAGGTTCGAGAAGCGTGGTATGTAACCGTTGTTTTGTTTACCAAAGTTCCTAGACCCAGTTAAGTGTTTTGTTTGGACTTGGCCATAAATTTAATTGATCTTTGAATATCGACTTATTACCGACTTTCTTGACCCCCGTTACTTATCGATCACACGAGCCTCATAATTTTTTGAATCGTTGTATTTTTGTTTTCCGTGCTGAGTGTACTCAGATCACACCTCACGTCTTTTCATTCCCTCTTTGTTTTTGACATTTAATAGGACAGTGTGTAATATAGTTTAAGGGGGGGGGGAACATTCGTCCACCGAGAAAATTGTGGATGGGGTAATCCCACATAATATTACAATATTTACTATTGTTAATTTGTTATATATTACACTTGTGAATCTGTTTGGTTAGACATTTTGAGACATTATAGTTGAGGATACTATACGCTCTGTATTCAGTCCCTGTACCATAAATTCTATGTATCACATATGTTCGTGTGTTATCCATTATTTTATTTATGTGGCACTTTGGGTGCGATACACGTTTCTTTTGTAAGTGTAACTCGCCCGTGTGCATATCTAAATACAGAGCACGGGGCCAGTTTCCCCACCGCCGTCGGTTTTCGCACGTTTGTGTTTGTTTTTTTCTTTGTCATATTTTTCTTAAGACCGGTAGCCACGGGGCGAGGGGTAAACTTTAACCGGCGCTCTGTATAAGGTACCCACAGCTGTGTGGGATCTATCCACCATATGACAATGATATTTAATGGTAACGTCATTTACATGTGTTTATATTGTTAATTATTGGTGTTATCCTGTACGCCGGCTTCATTGGCGGATTCAACGGGTGTGATATTTGATAACGTCCCGTAAGGTGTTTCCCAATATTCTTATTTTTATACTAATATACCCTGGTGATTGAATACTTTCTACATCTGTATTTTTATCAATTATATGTGTTATATCACGTTTACCCTTTATGAAATAAACTTGGTTTGTATCATTCTACTACGTTTAGCCTATTACTCACAGTCCAATCTTATAGCTTAGTCGTGCACAGCACGGGAAGGTTCCTGTTTACTCCTTATAAACAAACAGGTGGAGCCCGATACTCGTATTTTTACCGAATTATAACATATTCCACCAACTTATTTAATTCACACGTTTCCGGACCCACGCGTACTCCCACTGACGAACCAGCTGGCCGGGCGCCCTCCACCGTTGAAGACGAGGTGGACCACTGCTGCTACTACTATCACTTACGAGTAAGTACGAGGTGGAGGAGCATCACATTACAGACGTGTCCCTAGAGTAGACGGGCTTCAACCGATGATCCGGTGTACAACCAGACAATGAATATAACGTGGGCTTGTTTCAGACGTGCCCTTAGAGTAGACGGGCTTCAACCGATGGTCCGGTGTACAACCAGACAATGAATATAACGTGGGCTTGTTTCAGACGTGCCCTTAGAGTAGACGGGCTTCAACCGATGGTCCGGTGTACAACCAGACAATGAATATAACGTGGGCTTGTTACAGACGTGCCCTTAGAGTAGACGGGCTTCAACCGATGGTCCGGTGTACAACCAGACAATGAATATAACGTGGGCTTGTTACAGACGTGCCCTTAGAGTAGACGGGCTTCAACCGATGTCAGGTGTACAACCAGACAATGAATATAACGTGGGCTTGTTACAGACGTGCCCTTAGAGTAGACGGGCTTCAACCGATGTCAGGTGTACTACCAGACAATGAATATAACGTGGGCTTGTTTCAGACGTGCCCTTAGAGTAGACGGGCTTCAACCGATGTCAGGTGTACAACCAGACAATGAATATAACGTGGGCTTGTTTCAGACGTGCCCTTAGAGTAGACGGGCTTCAACCGATGTCAGGTGTACTACCAGACAATGAATATAACGTGGGCTTGTTACAGACGTGCCCTTAGAGTAGACGGGCTTCAACCGATGTCAGGTGTACAACCAGACAATGAATATAACGTGGGCTTGTTACAGACGTGCCCTTAGAGTAGACGGGCTTCAACCGATGTCAGGTGTACAACCAGACAATGAATATAACGTGGGCTTGTTACAGACGTGCCCTTAGAGTAGACGGGCTTCAACCGATGTCAGGTGTACAACCAGACAATGAATATGACGTGGGCTTGTTACAGACGTGCCCTTAGAGTAGACGGGCTTCAACCGATGTCAGGTGTACAACCAGACAATGAATATAACGTGGGCTTGTTTCAGACGTGCCCTTAGAGTAGACGGGCTTCAACCGATGGTCCGGTGTACAACCAGACAATGAATATAACGTGGGCTTGTTACAGACGTGCCCTTAGAGTAGACGGGCTTCAACCGATGGTCCGGTGTACAACCAGACAATGAATATAACGTGGGCTTGTTACAGACGTGCCCTTAGAGTAGACGGGCTTCAACCGATGGTCCGGTGTACAACCAGACAATGAATATAACGTGGGCTTGTTTCAGACGTGCCCTTAGAGTAGACGGGCTTCAACCGATGTCAGGTGTACAACCAGACAATGAATATAACGTGGGCTTGTTACAGACGTGCCCTTAGAGTAGACGGGCTTCAACCGATGGTCCGGTGTACAACCAGACAATGAATATAACGTGGGCTTGTTTCAGACGTGCCCTTAGAGTAGACGGGCTTCAACCGATGTCCGGTGTACAACCAGACAATGAATATAACGTGGGCTTGTTTCAGACGTGCCCTTAGAGTAGACGGGCTTCAACCGATGGTCCGGTGTACAACCAGACAATGAATATAACGTGGGCTTGTTACAGACGTGCCCTTAGAGTAGACGGGCTTCAACCGATGGTCCGGTGTACAACCAGACAATGAATATAACGTGGGCTTGTTACAGACGTGCCCTTAGAGTAGACGGGCTTCAACCGATGTCAGGTGTACAACCAGACAATGAATATAACGTGGGCTTGTTTCAGACGTGCCCTTAGAGTAGACGGGCTTCAACCGATGGTCCGGTGTACAACCAGACAATGAATATAACGTGGGCTTGTTACAGACGTGCCCTTAGAGTAGACGGGCTTCAACCGATGGTCCGGTGTACAACCAGACAATGAATATAACGTGGGCTTGTTTCAGACGTGCCCTTAGAGTAGACGGGCTTCAACCGATGGTCCGGTGTACAACCAGACAATGAATATAACGTGGGCTTGTTACAGACGTGCCCTTAGAGTAGACGGGCTTCAACCGATGTCAGGTGTACAACCAGACAATGAATATAACGTGGGCTTGTTACAGACGTGCCCTTAGAGTAGACGGGCTTCAACCGATGTCAGGTGTACAACCAGACAATGAATATAACGTGGGCTTGTTACAGACGTGCCCTTAGAGTAGACGGGCTTCAACCGATGTCAGGTGTACAACCAGACAATGAATATAACGTGGGCTTGTTACAGACGTGCCCTTAGAGTAGACGGGCTTCAACCGATGTCAGGTGTACAACCAGACAATGAATATAACGTGGGCTTGTTTCAGACGTGCCCTTAGAGTAGACGGGCTTCAACCGATGTCAGGTGTACAACCAGACAATGAATATAACGTGGGCTTGTTTCAGACGTGCCCTTAGAGTAGACGGGCTTCAACCGATGGTCCGGTGTACAACCAGACAATGAATATAACGTGGGCTTGTTACAGACGTGCCCTTAGAGTAGACGGGCTTCAACCGATGGTCCGGTGTACAACCAGACAATGAATATAACGTGGGCTTGTTTCAGACGTGCCCTTAGAGTAGACGGGCTTCAACCGATGTCAGGTGTACAACCAGACAATGAATATAACGTGGGCTTGTTTCAGACGTGCCCTTAGAGTAGACGGGCTTCAACCGATGGTCCGGTGTACAACCAGACAATGAATATAACGTGGGCTTGTTTCAGACGTGCCCTTAGAGTAGACGGGCTTCAACCGATGTCAGGTGTACAACCAGACAATGAATATAACGTGGGCTTGTTTCAGACGTGCCCTTAGAGTAGACGGGCTTCAACCGATGTCAGGTGTACAACCAGACAATGAATATAACGTGGGCTTGTTACAGACGTGCCCTTAGAGTAGACGGGCTTCAACCGATGGTCCGGTGTACAACCAGACAATGAATATAACGTGGGCTTGTTACAGACGTGCCCTTAGAGTAGACGGGCTTCAACCGATGGTCCGGTGTACAACCAGACAATGAATATAACGTGGGCTTGTTACAGACGTGCCCTTAGAGTAGACGGGCTTCAACCGATGGTCCGGTGTACAACCAGACAATGAATATAACGTGGGCTTGTTTCAGACGTGCCCTTAGAGTAGACGGGCTTCAACCGATGGTATGGTGGACAACCAGACAATGAATATAACGTGGGCTTGTTTCAGACGTGCCCTTAGAGTAGACGGGCTTCAACCGATGTCAGGTGTACAACCAGACAATGAATATAACGTGGGCTTGTTACAGACGTGCCCTTAGAGTAGACGGGCTTCAACCGATGGTCCGGTGTACAACCAGACAATGAATATAACGTGGGCTTGTTACAGACGTGCCCTTAGAGTAGACGGGCTTCAACCGATGTCAGGTGTACAACCAGACAATGAATATAACGTGGGCTTGTTTCAGACGTGCCCTTAGAGTAGACGGGCTTCAACCGATGTCAGGTGTACTACCAGACAATGAATATAACGTGGGCTTGTTACAGACGTGCCCTTAGAGTAGACGGGCTTCAACCGATGGTCCGGTGTACAACCAGACAATGAATATAACGTGGGCTTGTTACAGACGTGCCCTTAGAGTAGACGGGCTTCAACCGATGTCAGGTGTACAACCAGACAATGAATATAACGTGGGCTTGTTTCAGACGTGCCCTTAGAGTAGACGGGCTTCAACCGATGTCAGGTGTACAACCAGACAATGAATATAACGTGGGCTTGTTACAGACGTGCCCTTAGAGTAGACGGGCTTCAACCGATGGTCCGGTGTACAACCAGACAATGAATATAACGTGGGCTTGTTACAGACGTGCCCTTAGAGTAGACGGGCTTCAACCGATGTCAGGTGTACAACCAGACAATGAATATAACGTGGGCTTGTTTCAGACGTGCCCTTAGAGTAGACGGGCTTCAACCGATGTCAGGTGTACAACCAGACAATGAATATAACGTGGGCTTGTTTCAGACGTGCCCTTAGAGTAGACGGGCTTCAACCGATGTCAGGTGTACAACCAGACAATGAATATAACGTGGGCTTGTTTCAGACGTGCCCTTAGAGTAGACGGGCTTCAACCGATGTCAGGTGTACTACCAGACAATGAATATAACGTGGGCTTGTTACAGACGTGCCCTTAGAGTAGACGGGCTTCAACCGATGGTCCGGTGTACAACCAGACAATGAATATAACGTGGGCTTGTTACAGACGTGCCCTTAGAGTAGACGGGCTTCAACCGATGTCAGGTGTACAACCAGACAATGAATATAACGTGGGCTTGTTTCAGACGTGCCCTTAGAGTAGACGGGCTTCAACCGATGTCAGGTGTACAACCAGACAATGAATATAACGTGGGCTTGTTACAGACGTGCCCTTAGAGTAGACGGGCTTCAACCGATGGTCCGGTGTACAACCAGACAATGAATATAACGTGGGCTTGTTACAGACGTGCCCTTAGAGTAGACGGGCTTCAACCGATGTCAGGTGTACAACCAGACAATGAATATAACGTGGGCTTGTTTCAGACGTGCCCTTAGAGTAGACGGGCTTCAACCGATGTCAGGTGTACAACCAGACAATGAATATAACGTGGGCTTGTTACAGACGTGCCCTTAGAGTAGACGGGCTTCAACCGATGTCAGGTGTACTACCAGACAATGAATATAACGTGGGCTTGTTACAGACGTGCCCTTAGAGTAGACGGGCTTCAACCGATGTCAGGTGTACTACCAGACAATGAATATAACGTGGGCTTGTTACAGACGTGCCCTTAGAGTAGACGGGCTTCAACCGATGTCAGGTGTACAACCAGACAATGAATATAACGTGGGCTTGTTACAGACGTGCCCTTAGAGTAGACGGGCTTCAACCGATGTCAGGTGTACAACCAGACAATGAATATAACGTGGGCTTGTTACAGACGTGCCCTTAGAGTAGACGGGCTTCAACCGATGGTCAGGTGTACAACCAGACAATGAATATAACGTGGGCTTGTTACAGACGTGCCCTTAGAGTAGACGGGCTTCAACCGATGTCAGGTGTACAACCAGACAATGAATATAACGTGGGCTTGTTACAGACGTGCCCTTAGAGTAGACGGGCTTCAACCGATGGTCCGGTGTACAACCAGACAATGAATATAACGTGGGCTTGTTACAGACGTGCCCTTAGAGTAGACGGGCTTCAACCGATGGTCCGGTGTACAACCAGACAATGAATATAACGTGGGCTTGTTTCAGACGTGCCCTTAGAGTAGACGGGCTTCAACCGATGGTCCGGTGTACAACCAGACAATGAATATAACGTGGGCTTGTTACAGACGTGCCCTTAGAGTAAACGGGCTTCAACCGATGTCAGGTGTACAACCAGACAATGAATATAACGTGGGCTTGTTACAGACGTGCCCTTAGAGTAGACGGGCTTCAACCGATGTCAGGTGTACAACCAGACAATGAATATAACGTGGGCTTGTTACAGACGTGCCCTTAGAGTAGACGGGCTTCAACCGATGGTCCGGTGTACAACCAGACAATGAATATAACGTGGGCTTGTTACAGACGTGCCCTTAGAGTAGACGGGCTTCAACCGATGTCAGGTGTACAACCAGACAATGAATATAACGTGGGCTTGTTACAGACGTGCCCTTAGAGTAGACGGGCTTCAACCGATGGTCAGGTGTACAACCAGACAATGAATATAACGTGGGCTTGTTACAGACGTGCCCCTAGAGTAGACGGGCTTCAACCGATGTCAGGTGTACAACCAGACAATGAATATAACGTGGGCTTGTTACAGACGTGCCCTTAGAGTAGACGGGCTTCAACCGATGTCAGGTGTACAACCAGACAATGAATATAACGTGGGCTTGTTACAGACGTGCCCTTAGAGTAGACGGGCTTCAACCGATGTCAGGTGTACAACCAGACAATGAATATACCGTGGGCTTGTTTCAGACGTGCCCTTAGAGTAGACGGGCTTCAACCGATGTCAGGTGTACAACCAGACAATGAATATAACGTGGGCTTGTTACAGACGTGCCCTTAGAGTAGACGGGCTTCAACCGATGTCAGGTGTACAACCAGACAATGAATATAACGTGGGCTTGTTACAGACGTGCCCTTAGAGTAGACGGGCTTCAACCGATGTCAGGTGTACAACCAGACAATGAATATAACGTGGGCTTGTTACAGACGTGCCCTTAGAGTAGACGGGCTTCAACCGATGTCAGGTGTACAACCAGACAATGAATATAACGTGGGCTTGTTACAGACGTGCCCTTAGAGTAGACGGGCTTCAACCGATGTCAGGTGTACAACCAGACAATGAATATAACGTGGGCTTGTTTCAGACGTGCCCTTAGAGTAGACGGGCTTCAACCGATGTCAGGTGTACAACCAGACAATGAATATAACGTGGGCTTGTTACAGACGTGCCCTTAGAGTAGACGGGCTTCAACCGATGTCAGGTGTACAACCAGACAATGAATATAACGTGGGCTTGTTACAGACGTGCCCTTAGAGTAGACGGGCTTCAACCGATGGTCCGGTGTACAACCAGACAATGAATATAACGTGGGCTTGTTACAGACGTGCCCTTAGAGTAGACGGGCTTCAACCGATGGTCAGGTGTACAACCAGACAATGAATATAACGTGGGCTTGTTACAGACGTGCCCCTAGAGTAGACGGGCTTCAACCGATGTCCGGTGTACAACCAGACAATGAATATAACGTGGGCTTGTTACAGACGTGCCCTTAGAGTAGACGGGCTTCAACCGATGTCAGGTGTACAACCAGACAATGAATATAACGTGGGCTTGTTACAGACGTGCCCTTAGAGTAGACGGGCTTCAACCGATGTCAGGTGTACAACCAGACAATGAATATAACGTGGGCTTGTTACAGACGTGCCCTTAGAGTAGACGGGCTTCAACCGATGTCCGGTGTACAACCAGACAATGAATATAACGTGGGCTTGTTTCAGACGTGCCCTTAGAGTAGACGGGCTTCAACCGATGGTCCGGTGTACAACCAGACAATGATTATAACGTGGGCTTGTTACAGACGTGCCCTTAGAGTAAACGGGCTTCAACCGATGTCAGGTGTACAACCAGACAATGAATATAACGTGGGCTTGTTACAGACGTGCCCTTAGAGTAGACGGGCTTCAACCGATGTCAGGTGTACAACCAGACAATGAATATAACGTGGGCTTGTTACAGACGTGCCCTTAGAGTAGACGGGCTTCAACCGATGGTCCGGTGTACAACCAGACAATGAATATAACGTGGGCTTGTTACAGACGTGCCCTTAGAGTAGACGGGCTTCAACCGATGGTCCGGTGTACAACCAGACAATGAATATAACGTGGGCTTGTTACAGACGTGCCCTTAGAGTAGACGGGCTTCAACCGATGTCAGGTGTACAACCAGACAATGAATATAACGTGGGCTTGTTACAGACGTGCCCTTAGAGTAGACGGGCTTCAACCGATGGTCCGGTGTACAACCAGACAATGAATATAACGTGGGCTTGTTACAGACGTGCCCTTAGAGTAGACGGGCTTCAACCGATGTCAGGTGTACAACCAGACAATGAATATAACGTGGGCTTGTTACAGACGTGCCCTTAGAGTAGACGGGCTTCAACCGATGTCAGGTGTACAACCAGACAATGAATATAACGTGGGCTTGTTACAGACGTGCCCTTAGAGTAGACGGGCTTCAACCGATGGTCCGGTGTACAACCAGACAATGAATATAACGTGGGCTTGTTTCAGACGTGCCCTTAGAGTAGACGGGCTTCAACCGATGTCAGGTGTACAACCAGACAATGAATATAACGTGGGCTTGTTACAGACGTGCCCTTAGAGTAGACGGGCTTCAACCGATGGTCCGGTGTACAACCAGACAATGAATATAACGTGGGCTTGTTACAGACGTGCCCTTAGAGTAGACGGGCTTCAACCGATGTCAGGTGTACAACCAGACAATGAATATAACGTGGGCTTGTTACAGACGTGCCCTTAGAGTAGACGGGCTTCAACCGATGTCAGGTGTACAACCAGACAATGAATATAACGTGGGCTTGTTACAGACGTGCCCTTAGAGTAGACGGGCTTCAACCGATGGTCCGGTGTACAACCAGACAATGAATATAACGTGGGCTTGTTTCAGACGTGCCCTTAGAGTAGACGGGCTTCAACCGATGTCAGGTGTACAACCAGACAATGAATATAACGTGGGCTTGTTACAGACGTGCCCTTAGAGTAGACGGGCTTCAACCGATGGTCAGGTGTACAACCAGACAATGAATATAACGTGGGCTTGTTACAGACGTGCCCTTAGAGTAGACGGGCTTCAACCGATGTCAGGTGTACAACCAGACAATGAATATAACGTGGGCTTGTTACAGACGTGCCCTTAGAGTAGACGGGCTTCAACCGATGGTCAGGTGTACAACCAGACAATGAATATAACGTGGGCTTGTTACAGACGTGCCCTTAGAGTAGACGGGCTTCAACCGATGTCAGGTGTACAACCAGACAATGAATATAACGTGGGCTTGTTACAGACGTGCCCTTAGAGTAGACGGGCTTCAACCGATGTCAGGTGTACAACCAGACAATGAATATAACGTGGGCTTGTTACAGACGTGCCCTTAGAGTAGACGGGCTTCAACCGATGGTCCGGTGTACAACCAGACAATGAATATAACGTGGGCTTGTTTCAGACGTGCCCTTAGAGTAGACGGGCTTCAACCGATGTCAGGTGTACAACCAGACAATGAATATAACGTGGGCTTGTTACAGACGTGCCCTTAGAGTAGACGGGCTTCAACCGATGGTCCGGTGTACAACCAGACAATGAATATAACGTGGGCTTGTTACAGACGTGCCCTTAGAGTAGACGGGCTTCAACCGATGTCAGGTGTACAACCAGACAATGAATATAACGTGGGCTTGTTACAGACGTGCCCTTAGAGTAGACGGGCTTCAACCGATGTCAGGTGTACAACCAGACAATGAATATAACGTGGGCTTGTTACAGACGTGCCCTTAGAGTAGACGGGCTTCAACCGATGGTCCGGTGTACAACCAGACAATGAATATAACGTGGGCTTGTTTCAGACGTGCCCTTAGAGTAGACGGGCTTCAACCGATGTCAGGTGTACAACCAGACAATGAATATAACGTGGGCTTGTTACAGACGTGCCCTTAGAGTAGACGGGCTTCAACCGATGGTCAGGTGTACAACCAGACAATGAATATAACGTGGGCTTGTTTCAGACGTGCCCTTAGAGTAGACGGGCTTCAACCGATGGTCCGGTGTACAACCAGACAATGAATATAACGTGGGCTTGTTACAGACGTGCCCTTAGAGTAGACGGGCTTCAACCGATGGTCCGGTGTACAACCAGACAATGAATATAACGTGGGCTTGTTACAGACGTGCCCTTAGAGTAGACGGGCTTCAACCGATGGTCCGGTGTACAACCAGACAATGAATATAACGTGGGCTTGTTTCAGACGTGCCCTTAGAGTAGACGGGCTTCAACCGATGGTCCGGTGTACAACCAGACAATGAATATAACGTGGGCTTGTTACAGACGTGCCCTTAGAGTAGACGGGCTTCAACCGATGGTCCGGTGTACAACCAGACAATGAATATAACGTGGGCTTGTTACAGACGTGCCCTTAGAGTAGACGGGCTTCAACCGATGGTCCGGTGTACAACCAGACAATGAATATAACGTGGGCTTGTTACAGACGTGCCCTTAGAGTAGACGGGCTTCAACCGATGTCAGGTGTACAACCAGACAATGAATATAACGTGGGCTTGTTACAGACGTGCCCTTAGAGCAGACGGGCTTCAACCGATGTCAGGTGTACAACCAGACAATGAATATAACGTGGGCTTGTTACAGACGTGCCCTTAGAGTAGACGGGCTTCAACCGATGGTCCGGTGTACTACCAGACAATGAATATAACGTGGGCTTGTTACAGACGTGCCCTTAGAGTAGACGGGCTTCAACCGATGGTCCGGTGTACTACCAGACAATGAATATAACGTGGGCTTGTTACAGACGTGCCCTTAGAGCAGACGGGCTTCAACCGATGGTCCGGTGTACAACCAGACAATGAATATAACGTGGGCTTGTTACAGACGTGCCCTTAGAGTAGACGGGCTTCAACCGATGTCAGGTGTACAACCAGACAATGAATATAACGTGGGCTTGTTTCAGACGTGCCCTTAGAGTAGACGGGCTTCAACCGATGTCAGGTGTACAACCAGACAATGAATATAACGTGGGCTTGTTACAGACGTGCCCTTAGAGTAGACGGGCTTCAACCGATGTCAGGTGTACAACCAGACAATGAATATAACGTGGGCTTGTTACAGACGTGCCCTTAGAGTAGACGGGCTTCAACCGATGTCAGGTGTACAACCAGACAATGAATATAACGTGGGCTTGTTTCAGACGTGCCCTTAGAGTAGACGGGCTTCAACCGATGTCAGGTGTACAACCAGACAATGAATATAACGTGGGCTTGTTACAGACGTGCCCTTAGAGTAGACGGGCTTCAACCGATGGTCCGGTGTACAACCAGACAATGAATATAACTTGGGCTTGTTACAGACGTGCCCTTAGAGTAGACGGGCTTCAACCGATGTCAGGTGTACAACCAGACAATGAATATAACGTGGGCTTGTTACAGACGTGCCCTTAGAGTAGACGGGCTTCAACCGATGGTCCGGTGTACAACCAGACAATGAATATAACGTGGGCTTGTTACAGACGTGCCCTTAGAGTAGACGGGCTTCAACCGATGGTCCGGTGTACAACCAGACAATGAATATAACGTGGGCTTGTTTCAGACGTGCCCTTAGAGTAGACGGGCTTCAACCGATGTCAGGTGTACAACCAGACAATGAATATAACGTGGGCTTGTTACAGACGTGCCCTTAGAGTAGACGGGCTTCAACCGATGTCAGGTGTACAACCAGACAATGAATATAACGTGGGCTTGTTACAGACGTGCCCTTAGAGTAGACGGGCTTCAACCGATGTCAGGTGTACAACCAGACAATGAATATAACGTGGGCTTGTTTCAGACGTGCCCTTAGAGTAGACGGGCTTCAACCGATGTCAGGTGTACAACCAGACAATGAATATAACGTGGGCTTGTTTCAGACGTGCCCTTAGAGTAGACGGGCTTCAACCGATGGTCCGGTGTACAACCAGACAATGAATATAACGTGGGCTTGTTACAGACGTGCCCTTAGAGTAGACGGGCTTCAACCGATGTCAGGTGTACAACCAGACAATGAATATAACGTGGGCTTGTTACAGACGTGCCCTTAGAGTAGACGGGCTTCAACCGATGTCAGGTGTACAACCAGACAATGAATATAACGTGGGCTTGTTTTAGACGTGCCCTTAGAGTAGACGGGCTTCAACCGATGTCAGGTGTACAACCAGACAATGAATATAACGTGGGCTTGTTTCAGACGTGCCCTTAGAGTAGACGGGCTTCAACCGATGTCAGGTGTACAACCAGACAATGAATATAACGTGGGCTTGTTTCAGACGTGCCCTTAGAGTAGACGGGCTTCAACCGATGTCAGGTGTACTACCAGACAATGAATATAACGTGGGCTTGTTTCAGACGTGCCCTTAGAGTAGACGGGCTTCAACCGATGTCAGGTGTACAACCAGACAATGAATATAACGTGGGCTTGTTTCAGACGTGCCCTTAGAGTAGACGGGCTTCAACCGATGGTCCGGTGTACAACCAGACAATGAATATAACGTGGGCTTGTTTCAGACGTGCCCTTAGAGTAGACGGGCTTCAACCGATGGTCCGGTGTACAACCAGACAATGAATATAACGTGGGCTTGTTACAGACGTGCCCTTAGAGTAGACGGGCTTCAACCGATGGTCCGGTGTACAACCAGACAATGAATATAACGTGGGCTTGTTACAGACGTGCCCTTAGAGTAGACGGGCTTCAACCGATGTCAGGTGTACAACCAGACAATGAATATAACGTGGGCTTGTTACAGACGTGCCCTTAGAGTAGACGGGCTTCAACCGATGTCAGGTGTACAACCAGACAATGAATATAACGTGGGCTTGTTACAGACGTGCCCTTAGAGTAGACGGGCTTCAACCGATGTCAGGTGTACAACCAGACAATGAATATAACGTGGGCTTGTTACAGACGTGCCCTTAGAGTAGACGGGCTTCAACCGATGTCAGGTGTACAACCAGACAATGAATATAACGTGGGCTTGTTACAGACGTGCCCTTAGAGTAGACGGGCTTCAACCGATGGTCCGGTGTACAACCAGACAATGAATATAACGTGGGCTTGTTTCAGACGTGCCCTTAGAGTAGACGGGCTTTAACCGATGTCAGGTGTACAACCAGACAATGAATATAACGTGGGCTTGTTACAGACGTGCCCTTAGAGCAGACGGGCTTCAACCGATGTCAGGTGTACAACCAGACAATGAATATAACGTGGGCTTGTTACAGACGTGCCCTTAGAGTAGACGGGCTTCAACCGATGGTCAGGTGTACAACCAGACAATGAATATAACGTGGGCTTGTTACAGACGTGCCCTTAGAGTAGACGGGCTTCAACCGATGGTCCGGTGTACAACCAGACAATGAATATAACGTGGGCTTGTTTCAGACGTGCCCTTAGAGTAGACGGGCTTCAACCGATGTCAGGTGTACAACCAGACAATGAATATAACGTGGGCTTGTTTCAGACGTGCCCTTAGAGTAGACGGGCTTCAACCGATGGTCAGGTGTACAACCAGACAATGAATATAACGTGGGCTTGTTTCAGACGTGCCCTTAGAGTAGACGGGCTTCAACCGATGTCAGGTGTACAACCAGACAATGAATATAACGTGGGCTTGTTTCAGACGTGCCCTTAGAGTAGACGGGCTTCAACCGATGTCCGGTGTACAACCAGACAATGAATATAACGTGGGCTTGTTACAGACGTGCCCTTAGAGTAGACGGGCTTCAACCGATGGTCCGGTGTACAACCAGACAATGAATATAACGTGGGCTTGTTACAGACGTGCCCTTAGAGTAGACGGGCTTCAACCGATGTCAGGTGTACAACCAGACAATGAATATAACGTGGGCTTGTTACAGACGTGCCCTTAGAGTAGACGGGCTTCAACCGATGTCAGGTGTACAACCAGACAATGAATATAACGTGGGCTTGTTACAGACGTGCCCTTAGAGTAGACGGGCTTCAACCGATGTCAGGTGTACAACCAGACAATGAATATAACGTGGGCTTGTTACAGACGTGCCCTTAGAGTAGACGGGCTTCAACCGATGTCAGGTGTACAACCAGACAATGAATATAACGTGGGCTTGTTACAGACGTGCCCTTAGAGTAGACGGGCTTCAACCGATGTCAGGTGTACAACCAGACCACTAATATAACGTGGTGTTGTTACAGACGTGCCCTTAGAGTAGACGGGCTTCAACCGATGGTCCGGTGTACAACCAGACAATGAATATAACGTGGGCTTGTTTCAGACGTGCCCTTAGAGTAGACGGGCTTCAACCGATGGTCCGGTGTACAACCAGACAATGAATATAACGTGGGCTTGTTACAGACGTGCCCTTAGAGTAGACGGGCTTCAACCGATGGTCCGGTGTACAACCAGACAATGAATATAACGTGGGCTTGTTTCAGACGTGCCCTTAGAGTAGACGGGCTTCAACCGATGGTCCGGTGTACAACCAGACAATGAATATAACGTGGGCTTGTTACAGACGTGCCCTTAGAGTAGACGGGCTTCAACCGATGTCAGGTGTACAACCAGACAATGAATATAACGTGGGCTTGTTACAGACGTGCCCTTAGAGTAGACGGGCTTCAACCGATGGTCAGGTGTACAACCAGACAATGAATATAACGTGGGCTTGTTACAGACGTGCCCTTAGAGTAGACGGGCTTCAACCGATGTCAGGTGTACAACCAGACAATGAATATAACGTGGGCTTGTTACAGACGTGCCCTTAGAGTAGACGGGCTTCAACCGATGTCAGGTGTACAACCAGACAATGAATATAACGTGGGCTTGTTACAGACGTGCCCTTAGAGTAGACGGGCTTCAACCGATGGTCCGGTGTACAACCAGACAATGAATATAACGTGGGCTTGTTTCAGACGTGCCCTTAGAGTAGACGGGCTTCAACCGATGTCAGGTGTACAACCAGACAATGAATATAACGTGGGCTTGTTTCAGACGTGCCCTTAGAGTAGACGGGCTTCAACCGATGTCAGGTGTACAACCAGACAATGAATATAACGTGGGCTTGTTTCAGACGTGCCCTTAGAGTAGACGGGCTTCAACCGATGTCAGGTGTACAACCAGACAATGAATATAACGTGGGCTTGTTTCAGACGTGCCCTTAGAGTAGACTGGCTTCAACCGATGTCAGGTGTACAACCAGACAATGAATATAACGTGGGCTTGTTACAGACGTGCCCTTAGAGTAGACGGGCTTCAACCGATGGTCCGGTGTACAACCAGACAATGAATATAACGTGGGCTTGTTACAGACGTGCCCTTAGAGTAGACGGGCTTCAACCGATGGTCCGGTGTACAACCAGACAATGAATATAACGTGGGCTTGTTACAGACGTGCCCTTAGAGTAGACGGGCTTCAACCGATGGTCCGGTGTACAACCAGACAATGAATATAACGTGGGCTTGTTTCAGACGTGCCCTTAGAGTAGACGGGCTTCAACCGATGTCAGGTGTACTACCAGACAATGAATATAACGTGGGCTTGTTTCAGACGTGCCCTTAGAGTAGACGGGCTTCAACCGATGTCAGGTGTACTACCAGACAATGAATATAACGTGGGCTTGTTTCAGACGTGCCCTTAGAGTAGACGGGCTTCAACCGATGTCAGGTGTACTACCAGACAATGAATATAACGTGGGCTTGTTACAGACGTGCCCTTAGAGTAGACGGGCTTCAACCGATGGTCCGGTGTACAACTAGACAATGAATATAACGTGGGCTTGTTACAGACGTGCCCTTAGAGTAGACGGGCTTCAACCGATGGTCAGGTGTACAACCAGACAATGAATATAACGTGGGCTTGTTACAGACGTGCCCTTAGAGTAGACGGGCTTCAACCGATGGTCCGGTGTACAACCAGACAATGAATATAACGTGGGCTTGTTACAGACGTGCCCTTAGAGTAGACGGGCTTCAACCGATGGTCCGGTGTACAACCAGACAATGAATATAACGTGGGCTTGTTACAGACGTGCCCTTAGAGTAGACGGGCTTCAACCGATGGTCAGGTGTACAACCAGACAATGAATATAACGTGGGCTTGTTACAGACGTGCCCTTAGAGTAGACGGGCTTCAACCGATGGTCCGGTGTACAACCAGACAATGAATATAACGTGGGCTTGTTACAGACGTGCCCCTAGAGTAGACGGGCTTCAACCGATGTCAGGTGTACAACCAGACAATGAATATAACGTGGGCTTGTTACAGACGTGCCCTTAGAGTAGACGGGCTTCAACCGATGGTCCGGTGTACAACCAGACAATGAATATAACGTGGGCTTGTTACAGACGTGCCCTTAGAGTAGACAGGCTTCAACCGATGGTTAGGTGTACAACCAGACAATGAATATAACGTGGGCTTGTTTCAGACGTGCCCTTAGAGTAGACAGGCTTCAACCGATGGTTAGGTGTACAACCAGACAATGAATATAACGTGGGCTTGTTACAGACGTGCCCTTAGAGTAGACAGGCTTCAACCGATGGTTAGGTGTACAACCAGACAATGAATATAACGTGGGCTTGTTACAGACGTGCCCTTAGAGTAGACGGGCTTCAACCGATGGTCCGGTGTACAACCAGACAATGAATATAACGTGGGCTTGTTTCAGACGTGCCCTTAGAGTAGACGGGCTTCAACCGATGGTCAGGTGTACAACCAGACAATGAATATAACGTGGGCTTGTTTCAGACGTGCCCTTAGAGTAGACGGGCTTCAACCGATGGTCAGGTGTACAACCAGACAATGAATATAACGTGGGCTTGTTTCAGACGTGCCCTTAGAGTAGACGGGCTTCAACCGATGGTCAGGTGTACAACCAGACAATGAATATAACGTGGGCTTGTTTCAGACGTGCCCTTAGAGTAGACGGGCTTCAACCGATGTCAGGTGTACAACCAGACAATGAATATAACGTGGGCTTGTTACAGACGTGCCCTTAGAGTAGACGGGCTTCAACCGATGTCAGGTGTACAACCAGACAATGAATATAACGTGGGCTTGTTTCAGACGTGCCCTTAGAGTAGACGGGCTTCAACCGATGTCAGGTGTACAACCAGACAATGAATATAACGTGGGCTTGTTTCAGACGTGCCCTTAGAGTAGACGGGCTTCAACCGATGTCAGGTGTACAACCAGACAATGAATATAACGTGGGCTTGTTTCAGACGTGCCCTTAGAGTAGACGAGCTTCAACCGATGTCAGGTGTACAACCAGACAATGAATATAACGTGGGCTTGTTTCAGACGTGCCCCTAGAGTAGACGGGCTTCAACCGATGTCAGGTGTACAACCAGACAATGAATATAACGTGGGCTTGTTTCAGACGTGCCCTTAGAGTAGACGGGCTTCAACCGATGGTCCGGTGTACAACCAGACAATGAATATAACGTGGGCTTGTTACAGACGTGCCCTTAGAGTAGACGGGCTTCAACCGATGGTCAGGTGTACAACCAGACAATGAATATAACGTGGGCTTGTTTCAGACGTGCCCTTAGAGTAGACGGGCTTCAACCGATGGTCAGGTGTACAACCAGACAATGAATATAACGTGGGCTTGTTTCAGACGTGCCCTTAGAGTAGACGGGCTTCAACCGATGGTCCGGTGTACAACCAGACAATGAATATAACGTGGGCTTGTTTCAGACGTGCCCTTAGAGTAGACGGGCTTCAACCGATGTCAGGTGTACAACCAGACAATGAATATAACGTGGGCTTGTTTCAGACGTGCCCTTAGAGTAGACGGGCTTCAACCGATGGTCAGGTGTACAACCAGACAATGAATATAACGTGGGCTTGTTTCAGACGTGCCCCTAGAGTAGACGGGCTTCAACCGATGTCAGGTGTACAACCAGACAATGAATATAACGTGGGCTTGTTACAGACGTGCCCTTAGAGTAGACGGGCTTCAACCGATGGTCCGGTGTACAACCAGACAATGAATATAACGTGGGCTTGTTTCAGACGTGCCCTTAGAGTAGACGGGCTTCAACCGATGGTCCGGTGTACAACCAGACAATGAATATAACGTGGGCTTGTTTCAGACGTGCCCTTAGAGTAGACGGGCTTCAACCGATGTCAGGTGTACAACCAGACAATGAATATAACGTGGGCTTGTTACAGACGTGCCCTTAGAGTAGACGGGCTTCAACCGATGGTCCGGTGTACAACCAGACAATGAATATAACGTGGGCTTGTTACAGACGTGCCCTTAGAGTAGACGGGCTTCAACCGATGTCCGGTGTACAACCAGACAATGAATATAACGTGGGCTTGTTTCAGACGTGCCCTTAGAGTAGACGGGCTTCAACCGATGTCAGGTGTACAACCAGACAATGAATATAACGTGGGCTTGTTACAGACGTGCCCTTAGAGTAGACGGGCTTCAACCGATGTCAGGTGTACAACCAGACAATGAATATAACGTGGGCTTGTTTCAGACGTGCCCTTAGAGTAGACGGGCTTCAACCGATGGTCCGGTGTACAACCAGACAATGAATATAACGTGGGCTTGTTTCAGACGTGCCCTTAGAGTAGACGGGCTTCAACCGATGGTCCGGTGTACAACCAGACAATGAATATAACGTGGGCTTGTTACAGACGTGCCCTTAGAGTAGACGGGCTTCAACCGATGGTCCGGTGTACAACCAGACAATGAATATAACGTGGGCTTGTTTCAGACGTGCCCTTAGAGTAGACGGGCTTCAACCGATGGTCCGGTGTACAACCAGACAATAAATATAACGTGGGCTTGTTACAGACGTGCCCTTAGAGTAGACGGGCTTCAACCGATGTCAGGTGTACAACCAGACAATGAATATATCGTGGGCTTGTTTCAGACGTGCCCTTAGAGTAGACGGGCTTCAACCGATGGTCCGGTGTACTACCAGACAATGAATATAACGTGGGCTTGTTTCAGACGTGCCCTTAGAGTAGACGGGCTTCAACCGATGGTCCGGTGTACTACCAGACAATGAATATAACGTGGGCTTGTTTCAGACGTGCCCTTAGAGTAGACGGGCTTCAACCGATGGTCCGGTGTACAACCAGACAATGAATATAACGTGGGCTTGTTACAGACGTGCCCTTAGAGTAGACGGGCTTCAACCGATGGTCCGGTGTACAACCAGACAATGAATATAACGTGGGCTTGTTTCAGACGTGCCCTTAGAGTAGACGGGCTTCAACCGATGGTCCGGTGTACAACCAGACAATGAATATAACGTGGGCTTGTTACAGACGTGCCCTTAGAGTAGACGGGCTTCAACCGATGGTCCGGTGTACAACCAGACAATGAATATAACGTGGGCTTGTTTCAGACGTGCCCTTAGAGTAGACGGGCTTCAACCGATGTCAGGTGTACAACCAGACAATGAATATAACGTGGGCTTGTTACAGACGTGCCCTTAGAGTAGACGGGCTTCAACCGATGGTCCGGTGTACAACCAGACAATGAATATAACGTGGGCTTGTTACAGACGTGCCCTTAGAGTAGACGGGCTTCAACCGATGTCAGGTGTACAACCAGACAATGAATATAACGTGGGCTTGTTACAGACGTGCCCTTAGAGTAGACGGGCTTCAACCGATGGTCCGGTGTACAACCAGACAATGAATATAACGTGGGCTTGTTTCAGACGTGCCCTTAGAGTAGACGGGCTTCAACCGATGTCAGGTGTACAACCAGACAATGAATATAACGTGGGCTTGTTTCAGACGTGCCCTTAGAGTAGACGGGCTTCAACCGATGGTCCGGTGTACAACCAGACAATGAATATAACGTGGGCTTGTTTCAGACGTGCCCTTAGAGTAGACGGGCTTCAACCGATGGTCCGGTGTACAACCAGACAATGAATATAACGTGGGCTTGTTTCAGACGTGCCCTTAGAGTAGACGGGCTTCAACCGATGGTCCGGTGTACAACCAGACAATGAATATAACGTGGGCTTGTTACAGACGTGCCCTTAGAGTAGACGGGCTTCAACCGATGGTCCGGTGTACAACCAGACAATGAATATAACGTGGGCTTGTTTCAGACGTGCCCTTAGAGTAGACGGGCTTCAACCGATGGTCCGGTGTACAATCAGACAATGAATATAACGTGGGCTTGTTTCAGACGTGCCCTTAGAGTAGACGGGCTTCAACCGATGTCAGGTGTACAACCAGACAATGAATATAACGTGGGCTTGTTACAGACGTGCCCTTAGAGTAGACGGGCTTCAACCGATGTCAGGTGTACAACCAGACAATGAATATAACGTGGGCTTGTTTCAGACGTGCCCTTAGAGTAGACGGGCTTCAACCGATGGTCCGGTGTACAACCAGACAATGAATATAACGTGGGCTTGTTTCAGACGTGCCCTTAGAGTAGACGGGCTTCAACCGATGGTCCGGTGTACAACCAGACAATGAATATAACGTGGGCTTGTTTCAGACGTGCCCTTAGAGTAGACGGGCTTCAACCGATGGTCCGGTGTACAACCAGACAATGAATATAACGTGGGCTTGTTACAGACGTGCCCTTAGAGTAGACGGGCTTCAACCGATGTCAGGTGTACAACCAGACAATGAATATAACGTGGGCTTGTTACAGACGTGCCCTTAGAGTAGACGGGCTTCAACCGATGTCAGGTGTACAACCAGACAATGAATATAACGTGGGCTTGTTTCAGACGTGCCCTTAGAGTAGACGGGCTTCAACCGATGGTCCGGTGTACAACCAGACAATGAATATAACGTTGGCTTGTTACAGACGTGCCTCTAGTGCAGACGGGCTTCAACCGATGGTCCGGTGTACAACCAGACAATGAATATAACGTGGGCTTGTTACAGACGTGCCCTTAGAGTAGACGGGCTTCAACCGATGGTCAGGTGTACAACCAGACAATGAATATAACGTGGGCTTGTTACAGACGTGCCCTTAGAGTAGACGGGCTTCAACCGATGTCAGGTGTACAACCAGACAATGAATATAACGTGGGCTTGTTACAGACGTGCCCTTAGAGTAGACGGGCTTCAACCGATGTCAGGTGTACAACCAGACAATGAATATAACGTGGGCTTGTTACAGACGTGCCCTTAGAGTAGACGGGCTTCAACCGATGTCAGGTGTACAACCAGACAATGAATATAACGTGGGCTTGTTACAGACGTGCCCTTAGAGTAGACGGGCTTCAACCGATGTCAGGTGTACAACCAGACAATGAATATAACGTGGGCTTGTTACAGACGTGCCCTTAGAGTAGACGGGCTTCAACCGATGTCAGGTGTACAACCAGACAATGAATATAACGTGGGCTTGTTACAGACGTGCCCTTAGAGTAGACGGGCTTCAACCGATGTCAGGTGTACAACCAGACAATGAATATAACGTGGGCTTGTTACAGACGTGCCCTTAGAACAGACGGGCTTCAACCGATGTCAGGTGTACAACCAGACAATGAATATAACGTGGGCTTGTTACAGACGTGCCCTTAGAGTAGACGGGCTTCAACCGATGGTCCGGTGTACAACCAGACAATGAATATAACGTGGGCTTGTTTCAGACGTGCCCTTAGAGTAGACGGGCTTCAACCGATGGTCAGGTGTACAACCAGACAATGAATATAACGTGGGCTTGTTACAGACGTGCCTCTAGTGCAGACGGGCTTCAACCGATGGTCCGGTGTACAACCAGACAATGAATATAACGTGGGCTTGTTACAGACGTGCCCTTAGAGCAGACGGGCTTCAACCGATGTCAGGTGTACAACCAGACAATGAATATAACGTGGGCTTGTTTCAGACGTGCCCTTAGAGTAGACGGGCTTCAACCGATGTCAGGTGTACAACCAGACAATGAATATAACGTGGGCTTGTTACAGACGTGCCTCTAGAGCAGACGGGCTTCAACCGATGGTCCGGTGTACAACCAGACAATGAATATAACGTGGGCTTGTTTCAGACGTGCCCTTAGAGTAGACGGGCTTCAACCGATGGTCCGGTGTACAACCAGACAATGAATATAACGTGGGCTTGTTACAGACGTGCCCTTAGAGTAGACGGGCTTCAACCGATGGTCCGGTGTACAACCAGACAATGAATATAACGTGGGCTTGTTACAGACGTGCCCTTAGAGTAGACGGGCTTCAACCGATGGTCCGGTGTACAACCAGACAATGAATATAACGTGGGCTTGTTACAGACGTGCCCTTAGAGTAGACGGGCTTCAACCGATGTCAGGTGTACAACCAGACAATGAATATAACGTGGGCTTGTTACAGACGTGCCCTTAGAGTAGACGGGCTTCAACCGATGTCAGGTGTACAACCAGACAATGAATATAACGTGGGCTTGTTTCAGACGTGCCCTTAGAGTAGACGGGCTTCAACCGATGGTCCGGTGTACTACCAGACAATGAATATAACGTGGGCTTGTTACAGACGTGCCCTTAGAGTAGACGGGCTTCAACCGATGTCAGGTGTACAACCAGACAATGAATATAACGTGGGCTTGTTACAGACGTGCCCTTAGAGTAGACGGGCTTCAACCGATGTCAGGTGTACAACCAGACAATGAATATAACGTGGGCTTGTTACAGACGTGCCCTTAGAGTAGACGGGCTTCAACCGATGGTCCGGTGTACAACCAGACAATGAATATAACGTGGGCTTGTTACAGACGTGCCCTTAGAGTAGACGGGCTTCAACCGATGTCAGGTGTACAACCAGACAATGAATATAACGTGGGCTTGTTTCAGACGTGCCCTTAGAGTAGACGGGCTTCAACCGATGGTCCGGTGTACTACCAGACAATGAATATAACGTGGGCTTGTATCAGACGTGCCCTTAGAGTAGACGGGCTTCAACCGATGTCAGGTGTACAACCAGACAATGAATATAACGTGGGCTTGTTACAGACGTGCCCTTAGAGTAGACGGGCTTCAACCGATGGTCCGGTGTACTACCAGACAATGAATATAACGTGGGCTTGTATCAGACGTGCCCTTAGAGTAGACGGGCTTCAACCGATGTCAGGTGTACAACCAGACAATGAATATAACGTGGGCTTGTTACAGACGTGCCCTTAGAGTAGACGGGCTTCAACCGATGGTCCGGTGTACAACCAGACAATGAATATAACGTGGGCTTGTTACAGACGTGCCCTTAGAGTAGACGGGCTTCAACCGATGTCAGGTGTACAACCAGACAATGAATATAACGTGGGCTTGTTACAGACGTGCCCTTAGAGTAGACGGGCTTCAACCGATGGTCCGGTGTACAACCAGACAATGAATATAACGTGGGCTTGTTACAGACGTGCCCTTAGAGTAGACGGGCTTCAACCGATGTCAGGTGTACAACCAGACAATGAATATAACGTGGGCTTGTTACAGACGTGCCCCTAGAGTAGACGGGCTTCAACCGATGTCAGGTGTACAACCAGACAATGAATATAACGTGGGCTTGTTACAGACGTGCCCTTAGAGTAGACGGGCTTCAACCGATGTCAGGTGTACAACCAGACAATGAATATAACGTGGGCTTGTTACAGACGTGCCCTTAGAGTAGACGGGCTTCAACCGATGTCAGGTGTACAACCAGACAATGAATATAACGTGGGCTTGTTTCAGACGTGCCCTTAGAGTAGACGGGCTTCAACCGATGTCAGGTGTACAACCAGACAATGAATATAACGTGGGCTTGTTACAGACGTGCCCTTAGAGCAGACGGGCTTCAACCGATGGTCCGGTGTACAACCAGACAATGAATATAACGTGGGCTTGTTACAGACGTGCCCTTAGAGTAGACGGGCTTTAACCGATGTCAGGTGTACAACCAGACAATGAATATAACGTGGGCTTGTTACAGACGTGCCCTTAGAGTAGACGGGCTTCAACCGATGGTCAGGTGTACAACCAGACAATGAATATAACGTGGGCTTGTTACAGACGTGCCCTTAGAGTAGACGGGCTTCAACCGATGGTCCGGTGTACAACCAGACAATGAATATAACGTGGGCTTGTTACAGACGTGCCCTTAGAGTAGACGGGCTTCAACCGATGGTCCGGTGTACAACCAGACAATGAATATAACGTGGGCTTGTTACAGACGTGCCCTTAGAGTAGACGGGCTTCAACCGATGGTCAGGTGTACAACCAGACAATGAATATAACGTGGGCTTGTTACAGACGTGCCCTTAGAGTAGACGGGCTTCAACCGATGGTCAGGTGTACAACCAGACAATGAATATAACGTGGGCTTGTTACAGACGTGCCCTTAGAGTAGACGGGCTTCAACCGATGGTCCGGTGTACAACCAGACAATGAATATAACGTGGGCTTGTTACAGACGTGCCCTTAGAGTAGACGGGCTTCAACCGATGGTCAGGTGTACAACCAGACAATGAATATAACGTGGGCTTGTTACAGACGTGCCCTTAGAGTAGACGGGCTTCAACCGATGGTCCGGTGTACAACCAGACAATGAATATAACGTGGGCTTGTTTCAGACGTGCCCTTAGAGTAGACGGGCTTCAACCGATGGTCCGGTGTACTACCAGACAATGAATATAACGTGGGCTTGTTACAGACGTGCCCTTAGAGTAGACGGGCTTCAACCGATGTCAGGTGTACAACCAGACAATGAATATAACGTGGGCTTGTTTCAGACGTGCCCTTAGAGTAGACGGGCTTCAACCGATGGTCCGGTGTACAACCAGACAATGAATATAACGTGGGCTTGTTTCAGACGTGCCCTTAGAGTAGACGGGCTTCAACCGATGTCAGGTGTACAACCAGACAATGAATATAACGTGGGCTTGTTTCAGACGTGCCCTTAGAGTAGACGGGCTTCAACCGATGGTCCGGTGTACAACCAGACAATGAATATAACGTAGGCTTGTTTCAGACGTGCCCTTAGAGTAGACGGGCTTCAACCGATGTCAGGTGTACAACCAGACAATGAATATAACGTGGGCTTGTTACAGACGTGCCCTTAGAGTAGACGGGCTTCAACCGATGGTCCGGTGTACAACCAGACAATGAATATAACGTGGGCTTGTTACAGACGTGCCCTTAGAGTAGACGGGCTTCAACCGATGTCAGGTGTACAACCAGACAATGAATATAACGTGGGCTTGTTACAGACGTGCCCTTAGAGTAGACGGGCTTCAACCGATGTCAGGTGTACAACCAGACAATGAATATAACGTGGGCTTGTTACAGACGTGCCCTTAGAGTAGACGGGCTTCAACCGATGTCAGGTGTACAACCAGACAATGAATATAACGTGGGCTTGTTACAGACGTGCCCTTAGAGTAGACGGGCTTCAACCGATGTCAGGTGTACAACCAGACAATGAATATAACGTGGGCTTGTTTCAGACGTGCCCTTAGAGTAGACGGGCTTCAACCGATGGTCCGGTGTACAACCAGACAATGAATATAACGTGGGCTTGTTACAGACGTGCCCTTAGAGTAGACGGGCTTCAACCGATGGTCCGGTGTACAACCAGACAATGAATATAACGTGGGCTTGTTACAGACGTGCCCTTAGAGTAGACGGGCTTCAACCGATGGTCCGGTGTACAACCAGACAATGAATATAACGTGGGCTTGTTACAGACGTGCCTCTAGTGCAGACGGGCTTCAACCGATGGTCCGGTGTACAACCAGACAATGAATATAACGTGGGCTTGTTTCAGACGTGCCCTTAGAGTAGACGGGCTTCAACCGATGGTCCGGTGTACAACCAGACAATGAATATAACGTGGGCTTGTTTCAGACGTGCCCTTAGAGCAGACGGGCTTCAACCGATGTCAGGTGTACAACCAGACAATGAATATAACGTGGGCTTGTTACAGACGTGCCCTTAGAGTAGACGGGCTTCAACCGATGTCAGGTGTACAACCAGACAATGAATATAACGTGGGCTTGTTTCAGACGTGCCCTTAGAGTAGACGGGCTTCAACCGATGTCAGGTGTACAACCAGACAATGAAAATAACGTGGGCTTGTTACAGACGTGCCCTTAGAGTAGACGGGCTTCAACCGATGGTCCGGTGTACAACCAGACAATGAATATAACGTGGGCTTGTTTCAGACGTGCCCTTAGAGTAGACGGGCTTCAACCGATGGTCCGGTGTACAACCAGACAATGAATATAACGTGGGCTTGTTACAGACGTGCCCTTAGAGTAGACGGGCTTCAACCGATGGTCCGGTGTACAACCAGACAATGAATATAACGTGGGCTTGTTACAGACGTGCCCTTAGAGTAGACGGGCTTCAACCGATGGTCCGGTGTACAACCAGACAATGAATATAACGTGGGCTTGTTTCAGACGTGCCCTTAGAGTAGACGGGCTTCAACCGATGTCAGGTGTACAACCAGACAATGAATATAACGTGGGCTTGTTACAGACGTGCCCTTAGAGTAGACGGGCTTCAACCGATGTCAGGTGTACAACCAGACAATGAATATAACGTGGGCTTGTTTCAGACGTGCCCTTAGAGTAGACGGGCTTCAACCGATGTCAGGTGTACAACCAGACAATGAATATAACGTGGGCTTGTTACAGACGTGCCCTTAGAGTAGACGGGCTTCAACCGATGGTCCGGTGTACAACCAGACAATGAATATAACGTGGGCTTGTTACAGACGTGCCCTTAGAGTAGACGGGCTTCAACCGATGTCAGGTGTACAACCAGACAATGAATATAACGTGGGCTTGTTACAGACGTGCCCTTAGAGTAGACGGGCTTCAACCGATGTCCGGTGTACTACCAGACAATGAATATAACGTGGGCTTGTTACAGACGTGCCCTTAGAGTAGACGGGCTTCAACCGATGTCAGGTGTACAACCAGACAATGAATATAACGTGGGCTTGTTACAGACGTGCCCTTAGAGTAGACGGGCTTCAACCGATGTCAGGTGTACAACCAGACAATGAATATAACGTGGGCTTGTTTCAGACGTGCCCTTAGAGTAGACGGGCTTCAACCGATGTCAGGTGTACAACCAGACAATGAATATAACGTGGGCTTGTTTCAGACGTGCCCTTAGAGTAGACGGGCTTCAACCGATGTCAGGTGTACAACCAGACAATGAATATAACGTGGGCTTGTTACAGACGTGCCCTTAGAGTAGACGGGCTTCAACCGATGTCAGGTGTACAACCAGACAATGAATATAACGTAGGCTTGTTACAGACGTGCCCTTAGAGTAGACGGGCTTCAACCGATGGTCCGGTGTACAACCAGACAATGAATATAACGTGGGCTTGTTTCAGACGTGCCCTTAGAGTAGACGGGCTTCAACCGATGTCAGGTGTACAACCAGACAATGAATATAACGTGGGCTTGTTTCAGACGTGCCCTTAGAGTAGACGGGCTTCAACCGATGTCAGGTGTACAACCAGACAATGAATATAACGTGGGCTTGTTACAGACGTGCCCTTAGAGTAGACGGGCTTCAACCGATGGTCAGGTGTACAACCAGACAATGAATATAACGTGGGCTTGTTACAGACGTGCCCTTAGAGTAGACGGGCTTCAACCGGTGTCAGGTGTACAACCAGACAATGAATATAACGTGGGCTTGTTTCAGACGTGCCCTTAGAGTAGACGGGCTTCAACCGATGTCAGGTGTACTACCAGACAATGAATATAACGTGGGCTTGTTACAGACGTGCCCTTAGAGTAGACGGGCTTCAACCGATGTCAGGTGTACAACCAGACAATGAATATAACGTGGGCTTGTTACAGACGTGCCCTTAGAGTAGACGGGCTTCAACCGATGTCAGGTGTACAACCAGACAATGAATATAACGTGGGCTTGTTACAGACGTGCCCTTAGAGTAGACGGGCTTCAACCGATGTCAGGTGTACAACCAGACAATGAATATAACGTGGGCTTGTTACAGACGTGCCCTTAGAGTAGACGGGCTTCAACCGATGTCAGGTGTACAACCAGACAATGAATATAACGTGGGCTTGTTTCAGACGTGCCCTTAGAGTAGACGGGCTTCAACCGATGTCAGGTGTACAACCAGACAATGAATATAACGTGGGCTTGTTTCAGACGTGCCCTTAGAGTAGACGGGCTTCAACCGATGGTCCGGTGTACAACCAGACAATGAATATAACGTGGGCTTGTTACAGACGTGCCCTTAGAGTAGACGGGCTTCAACCGATGTCAGGTGTACAACCAGACAATGAATATAACGTGGGCTTGTTACAGACGTGCCCTTAGAGTAGACGGGCTTCAACCGATGTCAGGTGTACAACCAGACAATGAATATAACGTAGGCTTGTTACAGACGTGCCCTTAGAGTAGACGGGCTTCAACCGATGTCGGGTGTACAACCAGACAATGAATATAACGTGGGCTTGTTTCAGACGTGCCCTTAGAGTAGACGGGCTTCAACCGATGTCAGGTGTACAACCAGACAATGAATATAACGTGGGCTTGTTTCAGACGTGCCCTTAGAGTAGACGGGCTTCAACCGATGTCAGGTGTACAACCAGACAATGAATATAACGTGGGCTTGTTTCAGACGTGCCCTTAGAGTAGACGGGCTTCAACCGATGGTCAGGTGTACAACCAGACAATGAATATAACGTGGGCTTGTTTCAGACGTGCCCTTAGAGTAGACGGGCTTCAACCGATGGTCAGGTGTACAACCAGACAATGAATATAACGTGGGCTTGTTTCAGACGTGCCCTTAGAGTAGACGGGCTTCAACCGATGTCAGGTGTACAACCAGACAATGAATATAACGTGGGCTTGTTACAGACGTGCCCTTAGAGTAGACGGGCTTCAACCGATGGTCCGGTGTACAACCAGACAATGAATATAACGTGGGCTTGTTTCAGACGTGCCCTTAGAGTAGACGGGCTTCAACCGATGTCAGGTGTACAACCAGACAATGAATATAACGTGGGCTTGTTACAGACGTGCCCTTAGAGTAGACGGGCTTCAACCGATGTCAGGTGTACAACCAGACAATGAATATAACGTGGGCTTGTTTCAGACGTGCCCTTAGAGTAGACGGGCTTCAACCGATGTCAGGTGTACAACCAGACAATGAATATAACGTGGGCTTGTTACAGACGTGCCCTTAGAGTAGACGGGCTTCAACCGATGTCAGGTGTACAACCAGACAATGAATATAACGTGGGCTTGTTACAGACGTGCCCTTAGAGTAGACGGGCTTCAACCGATGTCAGGTGTACAACCAGACAATGAATATAACGTGGGCTTGTTACAGACGTGCCCTTAGAGTAGACGGGCTTCAACCGATGTCAGGTGTACAACCAGACAATGAATATAACGTGGGCTTGTTTCAGACGTGCCCTTAGAGTAGACGGGCTTCAACCGATGGTCAGGTGTACAACCAGACAATGAATATAACGTGGGCTTGTTTCAGACGTGCCCTTAGAGTAGACGGGCTTCAACCGATGGTCCGGTGTACAACCAGACAATGAATATAACGTGGGCTTGTTTCAGACGTGCCCTTAGAGTAGACGGGCTTCAACCGATGGTCAGGTGTACAACCAGACAATGAATATAACGTGGGCTTGTTTCAGACGTGCCCTTAGAGTAGACGGGCTTCAACCGATGTCAGGTGTACAACCAGACAATGAATATAACGTGGGCTTGTTACAGACGTGCCCTTAGAGTAGACGGGCTTCAACCGATGGTCCGGTGTACAACCAGACAATGAATATAACGTGGGCTTGTTACAGACGTGCCCTTAGAGTAGACGGGCTTCAACCGATGGTCCGGTGTACAACCAGACAATGAATATAACGTGGGCTTGTTTCAGACGTGCCCTTAGAGTAGACGGGCTTCAACCGATGTCAGGTGTACAACCAGACAATGAATATAACGTGGGCTTGTTTCAGACGTGCCCTTAGAGTAGACGGGCTTCAACCGATGTCAGGTGTACAACCAGACAATGAATATAACGTGGGCTTGTTACAGACGTGCCCTTAGAGTAGACGGGCTTCAACCGATGGTCAGGTGTACAACCAGACAATGAATATAACGTGGGCTTGTTACAGACGTGCCCTTAGAGTAGACGGGCTTCAACCGATGTCAGGTGTACTACCAGACAATGAATATAACGTGGGCTTGTTACAGACGTGCCCTTAGAGTAGACGGGCTTCAACCGATGTCAGGTGTACAACCAGACAATGAATATAACGTGGGCTTGTTACAGACGTGCCCTTAGAGTAGACGGGCTTCAACCGATGTCAGGTGTACAACCAGACAATGAATATAACGTGGGCTTGTTACAGACGTGCCCTTAGAGTAGACGGGCTTCAACCGATGTCAGGTGTACAACCAGACAATGAATATAACGTGGGCTTGTTACAGACGTGCCCTTAGAGTAGACGGGCTTTAACCGATGTCAGGTGTACAACCAGACAATGAATATAACGTGGGCTTGTTACAGACGTGCCCTTAGAGTAGACGGGCTTCAACCGATGTCAGGTGTACAACCAGACAATGAATATAACGTGGGCTTGTTACAGACGTGCCCTTAGAGTAGACGGGCTTCAACCGATGGTCCGGTGTACAACCAGACAATGAATATAACGTGGGCTTGTTACAGACGTGCCCTTAGAGTAGACGGGCTTCAACCGATGTCAGGTGTACAACCAGACAATGAATATAACGTGGGCTTGTTACAGACGTGCCCTTAGAGTAGACGGGCTTCAACCGATGGTCCGGTGTACAACCAGACAATGAATATAACGTGGGCTTGTTACAGACGTGCCCTTAGAGTAGACGGGCTTCAACCGATGGTCCGGTGTACAACCAGACAATGAATATAACGTGGGCTTGTTTCAGACGTGCCCTTAGAGTAGACGGGCTTCAACCGATGTCAGGTGTACAACCAGACAATGAATATAACGTGGGCTTGTTTCAGACGTGCCCTTAGAGTAGACGGGCTTCAACCGATGGTCCGGTGTACAACCAGACAATGAATATAACGTGGGCTTGTTTCAGACGTGCCCTTAGAGTAGACGGGCTTCAACCGATGTCAGGTGTACAACCAGACAATGAATATAACGTGGGCTTGTTACAGACGTGCCCTTAGAGTAGACGGGCTTCAACCGATGGTCAGGTGTACAACCAGACAATGAATATAACGTGGGCTTGTTACAGACGTGCCCTTAGAGTAGACGGGCTTCAACCGATGTCAGGTGTACTACCAGACAATGAATATAACGTGGGCTTGTTACAGACGTGCCCTTAGAGTAGACGGGCTTCAACCGATGTCAGGTGTACAACCAGACAATGAATATAACGTGGGCTTGTTACAGACGTGCCCTTAGAGTAGACGGGCTTCAACCGATGTCAGGTGTACAACCAGACAATGAATATAACGTGGGCTTGTTACAGACGTGCCCTTAGAGTAGACGGGCTTCAACCGATGTCAGGTGTACAACCAGACAATGAATATAACGTGGGCTTGTTACAGACGTGCCCTTAGAGTAGACGGGCTTCAACCGATGTCAGGTGTACAACCAGACAATGAATATAACGTGGGCTTGTTACAGACGTGCCCTTAGAGTAGACGGGCTTCAACCAATGTCAGGTGTACAACCAGACAATGAATATAACGTGGGCTTGTTACAGACGTGCCCTTAGAGTAGACGGGCTTCAACCGATGTCAGGTGTACAACCAGACAATGAATATAACGTGGGCTTGTTTCAGACGTGCCCTTAGAGTAGACGGGCTTCAACCGATGGTCCGGTGTACAACCAGACAATGAATATAACGTGGGCTTGTTTCAGACGTGCCCTTAGAGTAGACGGGCTTCAACCGATGGTCCGGTGTACAACCAGACAATGCAGAATATAACGTGGGCTTGTTTCAGACGTGTCCCTAGCGCAGACGGGCTTCAACCGATGGTCCGGTGTACAACCAGACAATGAATATAACGTGGGCTTGTTTCAGACGTGACTCTAGCGCAGACGGGCTTCAACCGATGGTCCGGTGTACAACCAGACAATGAATATAACGTGGGCTTGTTTCAGACGTGCCCCTAGCGCAGACGGGCTTCAACCGATGGTCCGGTGGACAACCAGACAATGAATATGACGTGGGCTTGTTTCAGACGTGCCTCTAGCGCAGACGGGCTTCAACCGATGGTCCGGTCCACAACCAGACAATGCCGGTGGCAGTGAAAACTGTGGATCGATACATAGATTCGATGGAAGTCTAAACGACATCAATTGCGAATCCGTCGACTGGCCTTTCATTTGCGAACAGGAACTTTAGTGCATTGCATGAAAGTGAATACTTTTAAATATCTACATTCATTATCTATTTATCTATGTTAATATTGTACATGAACTTGTTGTAGAACTTTATTAATTAATAAAAATAATGTGTATGGAAATACGTAGACACTTATGAATCACGTATGGCGTTTGGACGTTTGGACGTTTGGATGGACGCAATAAGGTTCAATTTCCTTTTGCTTATTATTCTCAACCGGTCAGTGTCCTTAAGAGAAGAATGAAAGTGTACAAAGGTGATGGATATGTTGCTGAAGGCAGAACGTTTGGAAAAGGAATGAAGTGGCCCGAAGGCAGAATGAATTTAAAGTGATATTAATATGAAATTAATAGAGTAGGTTGGATTAGCAACTACGAGGAATAAAATTGGGAAGTTCAGGAAGGGTCCTGGGAATGAATAATCACGTATGGCCAAGGTCAACCACGCCAATACAATGGTTGTTTAATTCGAAAGTTCTGAAATTAATTTTAAATACCTTTGTAGTTCGGGTAGGGACGGTCCGGTAGATTGTAAGATTCTAGTAAATAGTTTCTAGTGTGTTTATTAAAAAAAAAGGTAAACATTAAACATTATTTTAAGAGTAATTCTTCTGTGTGGTGTTTTACCTCCTAAACATCACAACATGTTATGAGAGAATATAAAATAATTAGCCCATAAAACGTTTCTCCAAGAAATGTACTCAAATCATTGCATATTTTGATTTTAATCAACTTGCTATAGTATCGAGAAATCTTTCCAAATTTACCCATCATGACTTCTTTTAAAATATGTCCATTATTTTTAGCTCAATTGTTATATTAGTTGTGGGTTTAACGTCAAGGCCGCAATCTCCTATTTAGTAATAACTAAGCTTCAAAAAATAATATGAAATAAAAATATCAAGAAAGTCTTGTGACATGAATCATCATAGTTGGATTTTTTCAAGCTTGTTGTATTTACATACGATTATATTATTAGAAACGAAAATTGATTCACAATAACTATAATTTTTATCCTGAATTTCTCTAGTTTCTGTTATGATCTGTTATGCCAAAGCCGGATCTTGACAAATCCTAGACAGCCATTACAGCGGGCGTTAATATCCTACACTCCCCCCCCCCCCTTCCCCCTCCCCTATAAGCCCTATCACGATCGTATAGCCCTTAACAGTGTCAACTTTTAATGTGTTTTCTAATCTAGCTCTGTATTAATTTGCTAGTAATTCCTCTCCCCTTCCCCCTACCCCTCCTTCTCAACCACCCGTCTCTGCATTCTCTCATTCCAAGTTAATTGAAATTTGTTACCACTATAATTGAATGCACAACCAGTAAAGCCAAGACTACCGCGGTGGAGTAAATGCAAAGACCTTATAGAGTGAGACAAACAGTTCTTGTGGAAAATAAATAATTAGATTTGTGTCAGTTGATTCTATTCGCAGACTTTAAAGTTTTATTCCCCCTTTTCTCTATTGTTTCTTTCTGTCAATTTGTTAAAGGTCGGTTCTATGTTAATTTTCTATAAGTCGTTCCACATTTAGTCAAACATGTATTTGTTTACCCTGATCCACTCAACACATAATGACAAGTAGATTTATTTAATATTTAATTTATTTAGTAATACTTATGCAAACGAATATTGTTTGCATGTATTCAAAGGTTGAATACAGTGGCGTATCCAGGAATTGGGAAAGGGGGGGGGGTTTCAACCCATATAGAGAGTGGATGCCGAAACATAATTGGAGTTCCGGGGGGCTTGCCCCCCGAAAAAAATCTCGTCAAGGTAATTTTAGTGCAAATCTGTGCGTTTTACAGCGGCCAACTGAAACAAGATTACTGAGTTTCTGGCGACACATTTTTTCCTTAGCACCGCTAATAAAAGGAACCTCAATCAATAATTTGCATATTTTTCGTATTGCTTTTGCTTTCAATTACAACAATATACAATAATTATAAAGTAAAGCATCTAACTGTCTATTGAAATACTGTCTATTGATACTGTCTATTGAAATACTGTCTATTGAAATGAAATGTAAACGGTCATCTTCCATGTTTCCTTTGCAAAAGGGGGGGGTTTTGTCCCCCCCCTCCCCCCCCGTGAATACGCCACTGGTTGAATATAAGCAATTCCTATCCTCGCATTATGGTCACTTCATATTGTATTTGATTTATAAGCTATTAGATTCAGATCAATATTGTATTGAGTTTCCTGCAAGATGCTAAGTGCGTTGTTATTTATATTCAGGAAGCTCTGCATTCATATGTTCCAGAGTTGTGCCTCCACACGTAGGATATTCTATAATCGTGTCAACACAACGCAGAAAGCGATCACCAAAACCCTCGACAAGATCTGATCCCACGTTCAAAGCACTCAGTCTACAGATATTACCGTAGAGGGAGGACTATCAATAGACCCAGGGCCGTTAGACTGAGTTGATCACGGTACTATACATCTTCAATGACAACAATGCACAACAATTATAAACTATTCAAATGTTATGTCAAATTCACTGCAGCATACAACATCATCTATTAAAACTGATTTCATATTTTTAATTGTTGTGCATTGTTGTCAATCAAGATTCAGAGGACCGTGATGAGAGTCATACAAAGGGTAATTGATAGTTCTTAAAAGATCTGTCCTGTCTAACGTCCTTTGCTGAGGACACTCAAACCGTGACAAAGATACCTCTTGGTTGTTTTGTTTTAAACTATTGAACAGTGATGTTCTTCAAAGTGTATCACCCTAACGTTTCAACCCCCCCACCCCCTACCCACCCCTCCTGCTCCAGACGGGGATTGACTAAAACGTTGAAAGCGTATCCAATTTCCCTTTGTTTATCTTCAATATTACCAAATACCGCAACAAACCCCGCAACGCTGTTCGGGTCGGATGCTGAACGAAATACAACGGAAGATGGTGACTAGAGTATTATTATAATTATCCACAGTTATGTTTAGAAAGTCAATATCAACAGGTGAAATGTGAAAATGTGTAACATTACGAGATTGTTTTGTGAGGAGAAAACACTCTGTATGTATAGCAAATATACGACCCATCCTAGTAGCTTATATGAACTTATCTATACTTCCAAACAACTGTAGTAGTGGAAACAGATGTCGTTATGAAAATAAGATTTCGTTCAGTTAATATATGGGTGCCAATAATAACTTTGAAACATAATTAATATTCCATTGTTTGACTGCTTTATGATATTTAAGTCAAACATGAAGTCAAGAAAATAGGTTATGTAAATTACGTGGTTATACCCTAACTGTTTTCTAGTGGAGTCATGTTCCAATAACTATTAGAATAAGTATTTTCATAAAAACACATATGTATATTGCTCTAAAATCTTTTTTTCAATACCATCATCTGCTTGGCTTGTTCCTGCGATCAAGCATTGTGTTGGAAGGTATAGTTTAGCCACGCGTCATAACTTCCTTATTGGTATCGTAGATCTAGTCCGCCTTCCAATGCAGAAGGTTTAATATTCGATTCCCGATTCAGGCGACGATACTGACTCATATATAAATTGTGACTTTAGAGCCACCATAGCAACAAGCACATAATAAATGGAAATATGTCTCACAATGAAAATCAGTTAAATACTTTTTTGATTAAAATTTTAAATGCATTTATAGGTATTTATAAGAAAATAAATATAGATTATTTAGTTATATTATCGCGGATACAAAAACTATTCGTTCATAAAACAAACAAACACATACAAGATAATAAGTTCTATAAATCAAAGAAAAAAATCTGTTAATTTACAAAAACCGTCGATAAACTGGACTTGCGATGTCAAAGGTTATCTCTTATCTCTGTCGGAAGTTGTGTTGTAACACTTTCAATCTCCCTTCTACTTGTTCCATTGTCCGTGGGTGAGTGAACAACCTTCGGACTAGACCTACATCGCAGTCTACAGTCTACAGTGAACAGTGGATAGTGGGCAGTGGACAGTCTACAGTGGACAGTGGTAAACGTAGGTTGGAGGCAAACAATAAACAATACGTAGTTTACCATTTAGCCTCGTGACCTGTACATGTGTACAATAACATACTTGTCAAACTTAAATCAAAACCAGCGATACCATTTGAAACTTAATTTCGACTATGCCAAAATTGAATAGTGTCTAACGAAAGAAGAAGGCACTGATTCATACGAGAAGACTGTGAGTTGTTGAAACATCTTAAGGGGACCAATCAGTAATATTACAATGTTTTTAAGAAATTCGTCTACAAAATGTTTGTGTGTGTTAGTTGTGTTAGTGGGATGTCAAATCGGAGGTAATCCTGCGAACGCCCAGTCGAACAGCAAAGGTAAGAAATCGTATTATTCTCACTGTTGCATTGAGTCCTATTTTTTTTTCCATAAAAGAAAAGATATAAGAATTGATGATACAAGTCACAATTTGAATAACGTACCTAATGCATAGTAATGTCTGAAATAAAATAATTAGCTGAAAAGTGTATGTTACAGTTATGAATAATATATTTATACGTAGTAAAAATATTTTATAGTAATTTAAGTATTATGAAGATAACAATAAAATTATCAACAAAAACATAAATAATAAAAATAGGCTAGTGATATGTGAAAAAATATGACATAACTGACAAAATCAAAATTTGTTTTTCAGGGCCAAACGAAAAAGAAACGTCAAGTGGAGCCGCACTTGTTGGAGACGGAAAATTCAAAGAAGCCGCCGAGAAATACCGCCTGGCCTATCTCTCCTCCCACAAGAAAATACACAGCGACCTAAGCGAGGCGTCCAAGATCGCCAGCGTGGGCCTGGACTATCTAACCGACGGGAAGTTCGCAGAATCCGCCACGATATTCCAAGAAGCCTTCGAAACAAGTCAACCGGAAGACGAGAGTTCAATTATCCACTCTTCCGGTGCCCTAGTGGGGTTGGTGTTCATCAACTGTCGCGACGCTTCCCTTCTGGCCATCCGAGGCCTCATCTTCCTCAAGCAAGGCAACTTCCATGAGTCCATAGAAGTATTCAGACGCGCGAGTAAAAAACTAGAAACAATGTCCACAATAAAATCAACCTTCGATAATACCGTAAACGCGATCACAATCGCATCTGTCGGTAAATCACTTCTCGTAGCCGGAAACTTCAAAGAGTCCACGGAAATATTCCAAAGAGCTTACGAGAAATCACAACTCGATTCCGTTTCTTTGGCATTATTGAATTTAAAAATCCAAAGCGCTTTCGCGTGGGAGGGTCTCTCGTCCATTATACAGCTACAGTGTTTTGATAACGCGTCAAAGAGCTTTCAGAACGCCTACGAAAGTTCCACGATTCGTTTATTTTATTACACTTTTGCCCATTATAGGGATGCTGCCAATATCGCCAAACAGGGGTCGGACTTTTTGAAACAGGGAAAGTTTACGGATGCCTTAGAAGAATTCGAAAAGGCAATCGGTATATTCCACATAAATACATTTTCTAGTTATATAAACGCCACAAAAAGTGCCATCAAGGGTTACGATCTGTTGAAAGAGGGGAAAACCTTCGAAGCGTCCGAACACTTTCAAAGCGCTCTTCTCATGAGGAACAACATCTTCCCCGGGGATGTCGAAGTGTTGGTCAACTGTAGAGACACTTCAAGCACCGCGGCCGAGGGGCAAGAGTTGATGACGCGGCGGAAGTTCCACGAGGCCCTGCTGAAGTTTCAGGAGGCGTTTGACAAGAGTGAGGTGCGCGAGGTGAAATACCTGCTGTCGCGGTTCAAGAAACTGCCCTACGAGGGTGGCAGCTATTGTAGTCACGATGACTTCGCGGCCGTCGAGCCCAACTGATTCATTAGCCAATCATATCTTTACACGTCGCGCTTCAAGAAACTGCCCTACGAGGGTGGCAGCTATTGTAGTCACGATGAGCCCAACTGATTCATTAGCCAATCATATCTTTACACGTCGCGGTTCAAGAAACTGCCCTACGAGGGTGGCAGCTATTGTAGTCACGATGAGCCCAACTGATTCATTAGCCAATCATAATCTTTACACGTCGCGGTTCAAGAAACTGCCCTACGAGGGTGGCAGCTATTGTAGTCACGATGAGCCCAACTGATTCATTAGCCAATCATATCTTTACACGTCGCGGTTCAAGAAACTGCCCTACGAGGGTGGCAGCTATTGTAGTCACGATGAGCCCAACTGATTCATTAGCCAATCATATCTTTACACGTAGCGGTTCAAGAAGCTGCCCTACGAGGGTGGCAGCTATTGCAGTCACGATGAGCCCAACTGATTCATTAGCCAATCATAATCTTTACACGTCGCGGTTCAAGAAACTGCCCTACGAGGGTGGCAGCTATTGTAGTCACGATGAGCCCAACTGATTCATTAGCCAATCATAGCTTTACACGTCGCGGTTCAAGAAACTGCCCCACGAGGGTGGCAGCTATTGTAGTCACGATGAGCCCAACTGATTCATTAGCCAATCATATCTTTACACGTCGCGGTTCAAGAAACTGCCCCACGAGGGTGGCAGCTATTGTAGTCACGATGAGCCCAACTGATTCATTAGCCAATCATATCTTTACACGTCGCGGTTCAAGAAGCTGCCCTACGAGGGTGGCAGCTATTGTAGTCACGATGAGCCCAACTGATTCATTAGCCAATCATATCTTTACACGTCGCGGTTCAAGAAACTGCCCTACGAGGGTGGCAGCTATTGTAGTCACGATGAGACCAACTGATTCATTAGCCAATCATATCTTTACACGTCGCGGTTCAAGAAACTGCCCTACGAGGGTGGCAGCTATTGTAGTCACGATGAGCCCAACTGATTCATTAGCCAATCATATCTTTACACGTCGCGGTTCAAGAAACTGCCCTACGAGGGTGGCAGCTATTGTAGTCACGATGAGCCCAACTGATTCATTAGCCAATCATATCTTTACACGTCGCGCTACAGGAAACTGCCCTACGAGGGTGGCAGCTATTGTAGTCACGATGAGCCTAACTGATTCATTAGCCAATCATATCTTTACACGTCGCGGTTCAAGAAACTGCCCTACGAGGGTGGCAGCTATTGTAGTCACGATGAGCCCAACTGATTCATTAGCCAATCATATCTTTACACGTCGCGGTTCAAGAAACTGCCCTACGAGGGTGGCAGCTATTGTAGTCACGATGAGCCCAACTGAGTCGGCATTATACAATGGAAGCGCCGGGCCGGTTATCATTGTGAGTAGCATTCAAACATTTGAACATTTCTCCTGTAATAATGTTGTATGTTAAACCACCTAGTGCTGCGATCTGTTAGTATCTTTATAATATCCAGACTATAGTGTAACAATAATGTTTTCATATATTTATGTATAATGTTGCAATGATGTTGTGGAATAATGGAATAATGTTTTAGTACGGTCCTACAAAAAGCGGAAAACCGTCACAGAAAATGTGGCTGAATTACGACGTTATTCAGGCCGGCGAACTTTTTTATATTTTTCCCACGATCCTCCGTGACTTGTGCGCATTTACGTCACCAAGACCACCACTAAGTTGCCCCAACTTAAGTAGACTCATGCCTAGTCCAATATTACCAACTGAATTGTCTACTGCTATAGTTTCTAGCGTCTGCTTGAAACATGTTACACCCATGACATCAACATGAAACATGTTGAAACACGTGAAACCGTTACAGGTAACCACGGACGGTCTTAAATTATCCCCCCAATGGACCTGTTTAGATTAGATGGTAGGAATTAGCAAAGTAGAAAATTAAGTTGTCACCTTGGACTTAGGTGTTTCGTAAGCAGCAGCATACTTTCGTTGAGGCAACTATATAAACTGCAGAACCGTTCTATGCGGTGGAGACATCGAACATTTAACTGAACGAGTGAGCTGGACCGCGTCCCAAGGTCACTCACACGCTAGGTCAATCCATGCTCCACTGTCTATCATCATTGGAGCATGGATGACAGTGCATATGAACTGTTTCACTACTTTGAATGTGTGCATTATTGTATTGTATTATAAATAAAATCATGACTATGCCTACATAATATGTAAGTCAATTAACTCTGTTTTGGCACTGCGCAATATGGACTTCTAAACTAAAACGGTGAAGTTTTAAACAACACTAAAATTGTATCAATATTTTTATAAAATAAATACAATGTGTCAAGCCCCGTTTTATAATATTCCAGGTAATAATTTGCACGTGTTTCATATACAAAAGAGAAATGGGTCGAAAATTATTGTACTTAGCCTTTTTAAAACTTTGTGAATGGTAAGCACGTCCAATGCCATTGGTACAGTAATTTCTTGAAGATTTAAAAAAATGTACCCTTGCCGTGACCAGGATTCGAACCTGGGTTATTGCGGCCACAACGCAATGTCCTAACCACTAGACTATCACGGCTACGAAGGAACTGATGTTAATAGCTTCAAGTCTACTATTTAGTGTTTATAATGAATTTTCTAGTGTGCTGAATCGTGTTATGTGCGCACTCATGCGTTGTATTGTTAAAACACTCAGGTTGGTACAAACAATTGCCTCGACAGCCGTGAAAGTCACGCGGTTATTGCGTCGTGGCCACAATAACCCAGGTTCGAACACTACTCACATTTGATACCATTTTACTAGTTTAATTTATAATTTACGGCACTAGTTTCGTCGCAGTTTTTTTTTTTTTAATACACAGGAACGATTTCATACCCAAAGTGTTCGCAAGAAACCAAATTGAATTTATCGGGAATCGTCAACATGAATTACAATATTGTTGAGAAATTGCTGGATAATCTACCCAACGTAAACAAACTACAATACTTTGATAAGCAAGAACAGCTGCGATCTGCAAAAAATGGTACGCACAACACCAAAACACAACAATGAAACAAATTAATTGAACCGATGGACAAGCAAGCTGTCAAAAAAATATGAAGTTCTGAAGTTGGAAAAAACAAACGTTCAGAACGTTTACACACTTTCAGATAGTTGCTGTCCATTACTTTACATAAATTCTAACTGGCGAGCAGTTACTATCGTTACAACTAATTGTTTCTCCTCATTATTTGCAAAGATATTACTTTGACGGCTTGTTGTTTGTCCACCAGTTAAATTCATTTATTCCATTGTTGTAGTTCGGCTGTTACGTCAGATGTGCGTACCCTATAGTCAAGTCTCAAGAAAACATATACCCATAATTATCTAAATATAATGTATACAACATACATTTTACTACAACATACATTATAACAGTGAGTTGCGTAAAGAGACCCGGCAAGCATTGCTATGACATGGCATGCAATAGTATGCAATGTAAAGAGTGGAATAGCACAAGACTCAATTCTCAATTTAGCCGTGTTTTGTTTCGGACAAACAATGTGCACCAATCAAAGAAAGATACAACAATGCAGTTGCCTATAGCAACGCATTGTTTGTCTGCCTGTGATGTCACAACCCCTTCAATTGAGTCTTGTGCCTAGGTATTTGGTGGTGGTTGTCGAGAGAGGGGGGGGGGTCAGTAATGCTGTCCTGCTCTCGCCCCACGGCTCGACGCCCGTGCGACCTTGAGACCTACAGCCCCGGCTGTATTGTATCTTACATTACTCGTACACTGCACAGTAGGGATGGGTAAAAGCGTGTACTTCACTAAACCTAAACGTGTACACTGCTGCTTGCAAAGGCGTGTACACGTCCATGGGGTCCCGCTTTCGAAAAAAATCATGTTCTGTCTAGGCCGAAAAATTACGTTTTAAAAGGTTGTTCCCGCAAACAGTTTCAAGACGTAATCCAGCGTGTTTCATGGTTCTGACCTCGGATCAGTTGTGACAAGTGACAACTGAGGAGTGAGGACGGTCGCACATCGTATGAAACCATTCGTCGGCGCCAAGCTCTCCGTGGTCGGTCGCACACAGTATAGTATTACACGCGGCGCGTTTATTGTTTCGAGAGAAACAGTAAACGTGTACACGCTTACACGTTTACACGTATGAAAGCGTGTACACGTTTACGCGTGTACATTTACACTATCCCATCCCTACTGCACAGTAATAGTTGACGTATTCGCTCACCCCGGCCACGTCACAATGTCTGCGACGACGCTCGCAGTCTCAATCCCCTAGCGAGATGTTGCTCGGCCGACCTTCCTCCCTCAACTGTCGCTGCTTGTCTACTTGCTTCAGTCACATCGGCTGTGTTGTATCCAGAGGCGGACTGGCAGGTACGGAACTACGGAAACCCGTACGGGGCCCCCCCGGGTGGGGGCCCCCTTGAGGGCCACCACCTAACCCCCTGAAAATATCTTACGCTATATAGATTATGAAACAATAGTAATACGAGCAGAATGTGTTTCTTATGTCAGTGAAAAGAGATATTAACCATGTAGAAGTGCTACAAAGATGTCCGCTTTTCTCTTTAGAGCTTACTTTTTTTATAGTTTAGTTTGAAATATAAAACATGCCAGTGCTGGAAATTTCTTTAGTTTAATTTTTGAAGTGGTGTTCACAGTTCAACATGTTGTTCCACATGCTTATCGTCGTTTATCGATTTTAAACGTGTTTATATGCGTTTTAAACAAATTATAGGAAACATAATAGTTTGAAATATCCAACTGCCAGTGTTGGGAAAGTTCTTTCCTTAATTTAGTTTTAACAGCGTTGTTCACAGTTCAATATGTTGTTCGACACACCTATGACTTATTATAGTTTGCGTGTAAACTTTGTTATATCTGAAAGTACCATTTTGCCCATTTATAATAGCTATAGGCTCAGTAAAAATGAAATAGTTTTCAAGTCGTATGTCATTACAAAACCACCATCCATAAAATAGCTGACTGACAAATCGGGCTGATCGCGTGTCTATAACCGTTCAAAATTTAAAAAGGCGAACTTTGTGGCAAAAATATATCTATCAGCGCATACTGAAATCCGATCCAGCGCAGCACTGAGCTATAAGATTACTTCTCAAATGACGGGATCGAACTCCTATCCTAGACCCATGATGTAAGGGATTATCAATGCAATATTGACTTTAGTTTAATTGTTTTTCATGATAGGATTTCGCCTCAAAACGCGTTTTAGACCACTAAGCATTATGCAGGGCCGAAAATTGTTTCGCCTTCGGCGACATTGCCTCCGGCGGCAGGGGCTTTGCCCCGGACCCCAGCTACATCCCGCTCCTTCGTTGCGAGTACAAATTACACGATGCGAGTGGACAACTAGTAGACGATATATTTTGTAGAAGGTAGGGAAACAATATATTTTGAAATATACAACTGCCAGTGCTGGGAAAGCTTCTTCTTCAATTTCGTTTTTTAAAGTGGTGTTCACAGTTCAACACGTTGTTCAACATATCATCATTTATCGATTTTTTAACGTGTTTATATGCGTTCCAAACAAAATAATAGGGTGAAAAATTTTCGCCTCCGGCGGCTGGGGCTTCGCCCCAGACCCCTTAAAGCTTCGCCAAGTCCCGGGGCCCCTAAGATCCTTTTCCGTACGGGGCCCTTACCCCCCCAGTCCGCCTCTGGTTGTATCCTACAATACTCGTACACTACACAGTAATAGTTGACATGTTCGCTCACCCCGGCCACGTCACAATGTCTGCAACGACGCTCGTAGTCTCAATCCCCTAGCGAGATGTTGCTCGGCCGACCTTCCTCCCTCAACTGTCGCTGCTTGTCTACTTGCTTCAGTCACATCGGCTGTGACTCAGGTGCACTACGTACAGCGATCGCGAGGGGGGGGGGAGGGGGGAGGGGGGGGGGATACAGGGAGTCATTGTAACGAGGCCTTGGGTCATGATACAATGATATTACTGTGTGGCCTTGGGTGTTTATTCCCAGACGGGCACGTGACATAATCATACTATTAAGCCATTATCATACTATTAAGCCATAATCATACTATTATGCCATAATGTACTATTATGCCATAATCATACTATTATGCCATAATCATACTATTATGCCATAACGTACTATTATGCCATAATGTACTATTATACCATAATCATACTATTATGCCATAATCATACTACTATACATTGTACCCTGTATAAATGGTAATCAGCGGTGTCGCCAGAATCCGGGGGGGGGGGAGGCAAGACGTTACAACACTACTCATTCAGGAGTAAATCAGATCGGAGGGGGGGGGGGGGGAGTGACCGTAGGATATTTGCAACATTTGCAACCCATAGTTTATGCATGAAATTAATTGAAATACTTGTTAGATTTGTGCTAGCAGGTTGAACTATAATTTTTCTTGAAAACCAATTGGAGGGGGCACCCACCAACCCCCCCCCCCCCTCTCCCCTCAACAATGGTAAACTGTCAAGTGAATCCTACAATACATGTTTCTGGTACAATACAGATACATTTCGTACCTCATTGTTCCGCAAGGCACCCAACCTAAGATTGTAAATTATCCCTTATATGGACCGGTTTCAAGGAGATTGTAGGAACTACAGAGAAGAAGGTTGGTACTGTTGTGTATAAGCATGAGACTAGTAACGTGGGGCTACTTGACACAGTTCGTCTCCAGAGTATTGAAGAGACAGATAGAGAGTTTACTCCAACTTATTCCCCAGCGAGTACCAACCAGTACGGCCACAGAAAGCTCCCTGGACAGCCGAGAACTAATGTTGCCCACGTATATGTCTTGTCTTCAATACTCGCAACATTTCTCCCCTAGAGCTTTCCTCGTAGATGTTGCGTTTATCACTGTTCGAGGTTTATCTCCACTAACGATACAAAGAGCTTGAGAACAAAGATACAAAACAAAGAGACCAAGAAAACTCTTACATCTCAATCTCAATGAAGCTGTGGCTTCTGTATTTTATCTTCTGGCGCTGTTGTCTTATAAGATGATCAATCGCATATTCATGGCACATTACACCCACTATAAACCGTAAAGTATCCCCAATGTACTCACTAACAAAATAGCCCAGTCCAATGTTAACACTTTAATGTCCTACTTATGTAGTTCACTAATTTATTATGAAAGAACAAAACTGTTATAGTAATACTAACCTTATTGGAGGAAGCATTCAATAGACGTCACGTGGCGGCCATTATGAGGTACTCATTGCTTGTTTACATTCGTTCTGTCAATAGAAAACACATAGATTATCCAGGAAATATCACAGTTTTAAGCCGTATTGATGTGTGGAGGTTAAAGTTCAAGAAAATGATAACACATGCAAATGATTGTCTTCAAACAGAGTTGACACGTTCTTATTTTGTTTTCAGTCAATCACTACGTTTATCAAGCGGACTGGGTTCGGACTGACATCAGTACGCACCGAGAGTGGAACCCGTTTAGAAAGCATACTTCAATCCGGACTCCTTCTATAAGACCCTATCCCTGTCATATTAAACCGGGCTAGATCGGCTTCTTAACAGAACTGAAATAAGCTCGAGCTGAGGTGTTTATCAGTCGATTTCGGTGCGCACTAAACTCGGCTCGCACCGTCAATTGCGAGCTCAGTCCGCTTGATAAACGTAGTGATAATACGGAACCTTAGTTTGAAAACAGTTGATGTGTCAGTCAAAGGACATCTGCAATATTGCAACAATGAACTGTTGGAAAAACGTAAACAAATGGTAACAGAGTACCTCAGTATGGCCACCGTGCGATACCGGAAATGACGTTATTGCATACTCCCTCGATGATCTGCCAAAGATTGTTTAAAGTTATCAATGATTATTTAATTAGGGATAATTTACGCCCTTGGTTCAGATACCTGGAGCTTCCTTACACAGTGGGCGTGACTATGAGGCTTGTGCACTCGACTAAGCGAAGACCGACTTTATACGAATGTGTGGAAGAACGAATCCAGGAATACGTCCATAAGACACTTATGCAAGTGTTGAGGGGTTGTATAAGAAAAATATCAATTTTCTACTGTTACTCCTACTAAGAACTGTTTTTACGAATATTGAAAAAACGTCAGAAATCTGTTGACTTTCATTGATTCAGCGTGCATGAAAAGGGCAATAGATAAGGAACTGTGTCGGTATGAAACTAGTGTTCAGGGGGGGGGGGGGGGGGGGCTAGTATATTTATATGTGGACAGTAAGCACGTACGTTACACTAGGAAGGTTTAACCTTCCGAAGAATTGTACAACGTCTAGACAACATTCGTTATTTACCAAGTCACTCCATCTATATAGCATGTTTCCGTTTCATTAAATTAGTTTCAAGCATCGAATTAAAACAAACGGAAACAATATTTTACAACTTGTTGGTGGCTGCACGGCCTGTAATCCTCCCCGGATTAATTGCATCCAGTTAACACGCGATTAAATGTAAGCTTTAATCTAATTGGTACGAGCGTGCTGTGGCGTGTCGTGGCGTGCTGTGGCGTGCTGTGGCGCGCGTGCGAGACAACTCGCAGAACATTGTATAGGCCTCACGATAAGCTTCGCTGCTGAGATTTATGAAGATTATAAACAACGTTGCCATTCATTCATTCATACCTAACTCATGTTTGCCCAACGTAACTATAAGATTTTCATATCAAGATGCACTCTTTGCAGCTTGTTTGTCCTACCATAGCATTTATTGGTAATATTTACAAGTAAAGCATATTGGGATTAAACAATAAGTTCTGCTGTGAAACTGTGAAGAGTACTTCTTGGTATGGACATAACTAACCTATTACTGACGAAATAGCCGCCTCTATTAGTATATCTACTTCTCCAGTTCCTAACGTCAACTTGTAACAGGTGTATTTGGAATAATTTACGACAAGTATTGGATACCTGAAACCCCTGAATACAGTGGGCCTTGTGCACTCTACTAAACGGAGTAGAGCTTTTACGAATGGGTGGAAGAATGCAAGAAACTTGATGGTCATTGATAAGGAGTGCATGAAGGGGGCGGTTGCTGAGGTCTCGCTGCACTGTGGGGCGTAAGTCACAAATATATAATAATGGGCTGCACCGACGAGGCATCGATTTCTCTCCTTTAGTCTTCCCACCTGAAGTGGAACAGTGAGTATAAGAACAAACTCATACATACTCTTTACATGCCTAAGGTAAAGTTCAAGTGTATTTGGATAGTAAGATACGGATATATAAATGTTATTTTGAGAACCCAATCACAGACGTGTATGACTGATCTGAGGATGATATTCATAAACACCAAAGTAATGTTCTTTTGCGGCAAATATGTAAATATATCCCCCAAAAATACTGCCTCTGTGTTTAAACATAGAAAGTTTGACTCACCTCCAGCAGATGAAACGCGTTATTTAGAGAGGGATAAGGAAAAAGAGGAAATGATTTGAATAAGCGACGAACAACTGAATTAATACAATGTTATTGTTATTTAAGAAATTATCTATTAACAGTTTTTGATAGTTTATTAAAGAACTCATAACATTGAACATATAAGCATTTTCTGTAGGTAGCCTACAACAAATTAATAAAATAGTCACTATTACTTTCTAAGATTACAATATGTGTAGTGAAGTCATTGGCAAGAAGACTCACACATATTGATGATGAGTACAGTCACTGAATGTGAGTAGTAGAGCACATGGCAGACATAATATCGATTCGTATGCAGGACACATTCTGATAGAACAATTATGAATGTTTACATTATAATATAATAATTAATACATAATAAACCTGAAATAACAATCATATATTGATATTTTACTTATTATAAAATCAGTTGCTCCTAACAAAACACACATTACTGCTGACTAGAATAATTATAAGATTAAGTTCGTAAATAAATAATATATATATCTTATTGATACCTTTGAGATTTTCAAGTTCCAATAAAATGTTAAATAATATTCAACAACAAATTGTTATATCTACGTTTTAAGGCTACTTTTCATGTTGGCTAGCGAACCGTGCGGCCCGGACCAACTTTTCTTTATTTGTATGAGTATGTTTTGAAATGTTAATAACATAATTTTCTTATGCTTTATTGCCGCACCCATCCCCTGGCTATTGTATAAACTGCGTCAGGCAATGCAACAAGCGAGCGACAACAGTTCCCTCCTTTACCGACGCTCTTCTGTTGGTGTGGATCCCAGACTTCTGATTGGTCTAGAAACTATTCGCTCGCGTGATTCGCGTCATTATCACTATCACACTTATAATATTGAAACGTATAATATATAGTCTAACTTAGGTCCAGTCTTACAATGTCCCAATAATTATACTTATTCGTCGAATAGCTTGTTTTCTCCATGGCAACGACCAATCAAAACTCTTGAAATCCTCCAATAGCTTAATTGTTGCAAATAACTTTTCTATTAGGAGATTGTAAGACCGGCCCTTAGTATAAATAACCATGGAATATATCCTCTTTGAAAAACGTCTTCCCAACCTAGAAAACCCCACTAATCTGCGACACACAGAATATATAAACGAATATTATTATATATTTACTTTAGTGAAAACGTTTTGCTAATCTAGAATTAAATTAGCCTATGAACTACTGCAATCGTTGTTCTAAATATTTTTGTATTGCATATTTTGTCCCTTGCATGAAATAAATTAAAATAATATAATAAAAAGAGTATTCACATAACGAGTATTTCGGGGTGAGCTCTTGTACCCTTCGTCCATCCTATAGTGCTATCTTATGCCTTGCTTCGTCGTCTCGGGCTGAAAGTCTCCGCTGAAGGGTTCGTCCTGCGCAGAGTCCTCGTTTCTGTCTGTGCGCAGGTCGAAGGCTTCCTCGCTCCCGTGGTCGTATTTGCGCACCGGCTTCGTGGAGCCCTGACACTTCGCGATGAACCTCATTTCCTCCATAAACACCGTCGAGAACGGAACCTGAGACATAACACACATTTACAAATATAAGCTACGAAACTATATTCAAATAATAACATCATATTCAATCAAAAATAAGAATAATATACAACATTCCAATGCAATGATGTAATATTGTGGACTTTAAAGGCCCACTTAAAGCCCTACTTTTGGTTTAGTAAATGTGCCCTTCAATAAATCAGACAAAAAATTTAAAAAAATCGAGTGCAATTTTTATTGAGAATGGTTGAACCGTTTGGGCAGGAAAGCTGTTTTAAGTTTTTGTGACGTCACTAGCCGTGACGTCACAGCGGGGCAAGGCTGGCTCGCCCCGACAACCCCGCAGCCAGCGCCGTCCCTGAGTTCGTGTCATGTCAAAGCTCGTCGCATCTTCACTGAGAATAATGTTCGGAAATGTATTTTAATACGTTTAAAGTAAATTACAAACATGGTTGGTTCGTGTGTTGTTTTTCAGTGTACAACATCAAAGTGCAAAGATCGGGCTTGTATTTGATTTATTTCCAAGCATTGACAAATATTTAGGCATACCGCATAAGATATAAAAGGTGGTTACGAGTAGTAAAAAGAAAATATTTCCAACCTACTAAAACTGTATGTGTAGTTGGTCTATGCAAGAGAAAGAAAATATATCCGCTAACTAAGCAAATACCTAGTCAAAATTGAAGTTCAATGCTGCTTCGCCTTGGGCGGTCTAGGTCCGTATACACGCCGTTTGCTTCCGGGTATACTGATTCATGACGGCTCTCGCGACACACGAGGAATAACTACCCTCTTGTTTTTACCAAATGACCCTCAAGACTTCATCCAATTCACAAATAATTGTTACGCAAAGAGTCTCCCCATTTTGTTCGAAATAAGTTTGAGGTATTTCAGCGTCTGCACGCACGCGTAAAACTAAATCGTCTGCCAAACTGTGTTCAAACTGTCCAAGTCTAAAATCATTTTTTAGAAAATGAATGAATTGTGGTACACTCCCATGTCAATGCTTAGCCTACTACTTTAATTGATTCAGATTCTTGATACTAAATCCGTGTCCATAAGTCACCGTGTTCCAAACTCTGCCTTCGAATGTTTTGCACTTCGCACTATCGATCACGTTATTCCGTCGTCTTTGGTCAATTTCTTCGACTGTGTATTTTGGTTCGAAACAGTAGGGATGAACACATTCCACAGTTAGTGTACAAGCTTGGACTGACTGACACTTTCTAAAAATAACGTAATAAACGAATAAACCGTACTTTGCCCTCTGAAAGCGGGTCTCGCAGCTGCGAGGGTTGCATTGAAGGCTGCGTAGACAATTCAAACCTGCCCCGCTGTGACGTAGTTTTCGCGCCACAATCGACCTCGCTCGAAAATAAGTTTTCCCTCATAACCAATGAACCACTGAACCGATTTACGAGATTTTTTCTTTATTCCAATTTTCTATTGGGTCTCTATCACATAATCATCCATCTCTTCAAACCGGGATACTGCCTTTAAGACGCTGCAGATTTTGCTAAAGTCAACTGAAAAAGTCCCACCGCTCAACGAGGCTTAGTTTGGCCCACAGAGCAAGTTTCGTTCCCGTTTGTGACGTCACGTATCCTGTGGCAATTAAACTCAAGAAACAACGCCTCATTTCCACATCTCGTAACTTACTCATTTTAAGCCCTATTTCCAAATGAATGACACCGTCGTAACTTATCTAAATCTAAGCGTAAACAATGTTAGAAAGGGGCAATGGAATGTCCAAATAAAATAGTTTGTGATCACCTTTGCTTGTCGTGCAATCTTGTTCACCTCGTAGACAAACTCGATGATCATGAAGACCACGGACATGGCTGTTCCAAGCCCCAACACCAAGAACACACCCCCCACGTGCTTTATGGTCAACTGGCCAGCGGCGTTGGTCGTCCCCGCCTGTGAAGCAATGACACTTTACTACAATACACCTTGTTAACGACGTACTCTACAACTATGATCATGAACACACGGACATGGCGGTTAGGACCAAGAACACACCCCCACGTGCTTTATGGTCAGCTGGCCAGCAGCGTTGGTCGTCCCCGCCTGTGAAGCAACGACACTTTTACTACAATAAACCTTGTTAACGACGTACTCGACAACTATGATCATGAACACACGGACATGGCGGTTAGGACCAAGAACACACCGCCCACGTGCTTTATGGTCAGCTGGCCAGCGGCGTTGGTCGTCCCCGCCTGTGAAGCAGCGACACTTTTACTACAATAAGCCTTGTTAACGACGTACTGACAACTATGATCATGAACACACGGACATGGCTGTTCCCAGCCCCAACACCAAGAACACACCGCCCACGTGCTTTATGGTCAGCTGGCCAGCGGCGTTGGTCGTCCCCGCCTGTGAAGCAACGACACTTTTACTACAATAAACCTTGTTAACGACGTACTCGACAACTATGATCATGAACACACGGACATGGCGGTTAGGACCAAGAACACACCGCCCACGTGCTTTATGGTCAGTTGGCCAGTGGCGTTGGTCGTCCCCGCCTGTGAAGCAACGACACTTTTACACCAAACGTAAGCACGTAACAACGTAAGGACGTAGGTATCAACCAATCAGATAAGTGTCACGTGAATCTTGCCGCCAATAGCCGACTAGCAGAAGCCTGATCATTGTGAACGCAATCATTACTTAGTCTACGTCACTGAGTTAACGTCCTCACGTCTTGCAATGTGGATAGGCCTCTATTTGTTGTTTAACGACGTACTCGACAACTATGATCATATGAGGTCGGGAGTGTTTGGAGGAAATGGGACGAACGTGGGATGTAAAGGGGAGGAAAAGGGAAAGGGGAGGATGCGGATTGTCTTTCGTCTTTAAACATAATAATTTAAATAACAAAATATTCTGTTTTACTTTTAACCACTTTTAACCATTTCAGCTCGTTCTCTGAGTACGTCTGGCTAGAATATGCCCCCCACTTACAACTCGGTTATATGAACACACTTCAATAATAATAAACCATCTTATCCATGTCCCATGAAGTGAACAATGAGAATTGCAACAATGCACTGGATTGTGAACGATAAGAATTGCAACACCGCATTGAATTGTGCTTCTGTGTGGAGTAGATCAAGATAGCCCAGCTCTGCATATCTACATCTCCATGCACCAGTGTGGAAGTATATTCACTGGACCGGAATGAGATATCTTTACTGAGTGCATTGTACTCTACCAATGCACTCGTATTGTGATGAATGCATGCATGCATTGAGAATTGAGTTATTCTAGATAAAGAATGGTCTACTTTCTTTGATATAATATGGGAAATATTTATTCTGATAAATAACATATTGCATTGATATAATGTACCGCTTTTTACAAACGACGATAGAGCAAATATAGAAGCGATCTGTAATATTACATGAGCATAATAACAACTCTTCATATTGATCTTAGCACATGATAGCGCCGGCCACTACAATAGCGATGGCACTGTAATTTATCTAAATAGGAAATCTGTTTGTTCATTTTTTGGAATTAATTAAATTTTGGAACTAGACAACTTGAGAAAATTGAATTCGAAATGTGTCTGTAAGAACGAAATTTATATGTTTGTCTCAACGAGGTAGTCAAGAATCAACAAAGGTAATGTATAGTTAAAATTACCTGTGTGTTCCACTTTTCATTTTTAATATAATAACCACAAGCTCTCTGTCATAGGTTATTATACGCGTAACGTACGTCACATCTGTGTGCGTGGCGGACATCTTTGGGACCAACATTTAACGTTGCCGTGGAGAAACAATTGTAGCATGTTGTGGGGTTGAACTAAAAAATCCCTAGTTTTTTTAAAATTCACCCCGATTTTTTTTTTTTTTTTTTTTTTTTTAGAAAATTGGTATAAGTGGTAATTTCTGAATGTTTCATTCCTTACGTTTACTTTTTCAAATTCTAAACTATTCTTTGAGTAAATTTGAACAATATCCGGCAATGATCTAGGATAGGTCGATTGTGTGGTATAATCATGGCCGCTGTGACGTCACGTGGGAACTATGAATAATGGTTCCTTCCAGTAACAAGTCCGGTAGTAATGTTCCTACCATACAGGTTCCTCCACCCCTCTCCTTCCACCAGCGGGTCTTGAGTTTATCCAGCCTGCCAGTCTCCTGCAGACTCAACACAGCCGTAGTCAATGCATTGCGATATGTGGAGTCTGAAACAGATAGCAAACATCAGCAAATACTCTTAACATTTACAACTGTATACATTTTAAGAAAGTGACAACAAATACATAGAGCACCGACTGATTTTAAATAAAATCTGATTTTACTGTCATATTACAAAACCACCAAATTACTAACAACATTGCATTAACTAAAAAAATGTAATGTCACCAGGGAAAAAAATAAAATTAAAATATTATGAAAGTTTCATTATTTCTGACCAAAACTAGTAAACGTGTGATGTGTGTCCGTCCATAACTAGAATACTTGGGAAATCAGTATAAATACGATGATAATCAGTTGTTAAAAATTGTCCTGCCGTAACCAGGATTCGAACCTGGGTTCTTGCGGCCACAACGCAATGTCCTAACCACTAGACTATTACGGCTGTCGAGGCACTGTATGTTAAGCTGTAAGATAACCGTTAGGTTATATCAGTCGCTTCCTCTCTCCGGCCGCGGCCAGCGAGGGAACTTGTAGCGTGGAAGAATGTTACGTGTCAGCGCTCTACAACATTTCAATCGCTTAATAAAATACTTTCTTGGAAATCAGCGCCTCGATAGCCGTAATAGTCTAGTGGTTAGGACATTGCGTTGTGGCCGCAAGAACCCAGGTTCGAATCCTGGTTACGGCAGGCTTTATTTTTTGTAAGAAAATTCTAGAATTTGTTTACATATTAATTGCGTCATTTACCCTACAGTCATCATTGGTTGATATGAAATTAAGACAACTTCAACATTTTGATTGCAGAAAAACAATCCCATTAATTTTTATCATTACACATCAAAGTGATGCAAATGTTGGCTTCATGTCAAGAAAAATACACTCGTTACATAACTATCTAAAAACAAGATATAATTTTCAATCCTACAATTCATATAATTTGGAGGTCACATTTTGTCAAATTAATCGTTGAAACGTCCTTATATATTCATGACTTCAACACTCGTGCAGTCAATTTTATATTAATAGTATCAAAGTCGCAGAAGATATAGATAAGTTACTTGAAATGTTTCTAGGAAACTAACGTGTCTTTTCTTTTGTATTTTAGTAAAATAAAATAATATAAACATATATTGTATTACAATATCAACACAAAAGAGACAGCAGATACCAACAACGTTACAATTGACTATACTTGGCCCAAGATACCTTACATATGCTTTCATCACAGGCGAGGCACTCGTAGCCAACCAGAGAACCACCCGAGACACACCCGCGCAAATAACGATCGCTGATTGGCTACGAACCCGTCGCCTGTTTAAGGTAGTCTTGGGACAACTATAATAAATGTTTAGTTGTATATATTTTATTCTCTACAAAGGACGTGTCCGAACGCTTGTCTGGCGTTGCTAGGTACAAATTTGACGTCATCAACAATGTATGGGTGCTGATGATTGTTGATGGCGTCATATCTGGACTTAGCAACGACAAAGCCGCGTTCGGACACAGACTCAGTCACAGGAGACATCATTACTTGCCTTGCGACGCTCTGAAGACATTGTTTACATGTGAACCTGACACATTCGTTACAAACGTAATTATATTGTAACGCACAAACTAACATGAATAATGTGACCAGGCGTACCGGTTTGACCGGTCCAGTACCGTTATCAGAACACTTGTACCGGTGTCCCGAGAGATTCATTGAAAAAACATATTTTTAGTTTTTACCAGTTTGAAATTTTTGGGAAAAAGGTGTCCCAGTATTCTGTCAATAAAGACAACGTGGTCGATTGTAACAGTGGGGGGGGGGGGGGGGGCTTACAGTTACAGTTGCTGGTCGGCTTTCTAGTCCTCGGCATATGTGGGTCGCATTCGCAGACGCTGACTCACGCACTCACACAACTCACGGTCAACAGAGTTTATTCCGTCAACAGGCGGCTGGCGAAATACGACCGGGCATAGGCCTAACATGCCTACAAAAATTTACCCACATTCATTTAAATACTTAATATGTATTAATTAAAATGTATATGCATAATAAATAATAATGTATTGATATATATATTTTGTTTTATTAATTCATGTTCGAAAGCTGTTTTCAGGGTGCACGCAAATTTGAATTATGTCTCGCCTCTATCACCCCAGACCCCGTGCTTGTCCATGTAGTTCGTAATCCTTACACTTTGTTTGTCGCGGTTTGCAATATTCAAAATATGGTCACCTTAAACATTATATGAACTGGATACAAACCCGCAGAACAGTGAGCACAGCTGTAATATATTAAATATTCAAACGTTTATTTTTAATTATGATTATTATTTGAAAGGAACTGATGCATGGAACAAATCTATTATTTCTTCTTATTACAAAAACGTTGCTAAAACCTTCATCAGCCGTGATAGTCTAGTGGTTAGGACATTGCGTTGTGGCCGCAATATCCAGGTTCGAATCCTGGTCACGGCAGGGAATTTTTTTAACTGTTACATACTCACGTAATTTTGCTTCCACAATAATAACGTACTAACGTTGAAATTAATTTGTTCGAATTTGTCTATATTGTCATCCATAACTATCATTTGGCTTTGGAATACACCATTTAAAAAATTAGGTTGTTCCTAAATAGGTATACCTACTCTTGCGCATGGCTATGCCGTAGTTCTTGTTGTCCAGCTGTCCACCAATCTGGCTGACCTTGCAGTCTCTCTCCACCTTGTACTCAATGGAGGTAGACTCCATAAAGTAGGCGTGGCTTGTCCTTGACCTGTACTTACTCTTGCGCATGGCTATGCCGTAGTTCTTGTTGTCCAGCTGTCCACCAATCTGGCTGACCTTGCAGTCTCTCTCCACCTTGTACTCAATGGAGGTAGACTCCATGAAGTGGGCGAGGCTTGTCCTTGACCTGTACTTACTCTTGCGCATGGCTATGCCGTAGTTCTTGTTGTCCAGCTGTCCACCAATCTGGCTGACCTTGCAGTCTCTCTCCACCTTGTACTCAATGGAGGTAGACTCCATGAAGTGGGCGAGGCTTGTCCTTGACCTGTACTTACTCTTGCGCATGGCTATGCCGTAGTTCTTGTTGTCCAGCTGTCCACCAATCTGGCTGACCTTGCAGTCTCTCTCCACCTTGTACTCAATGGAGGTAGACTCCATAAAGTAGGCGTGGCTTGTCCTTGACCTGTACTTACTCTTGCGCATGGCTATGCCGTAGTTCTTGTTGTCCAGCTGTCCACCAATCTGGCTGACCTTGCAGTCTCTCTCCACCTTGTACTCAATGGAGGTAGACTCCATGAAGTGGGCGAGGCTTGTCCTTGACCTGTACTTACTCTTGCGCATGGCTATGCCGTAGTTCTTGTTGTCCAGCTGTCCACCAATCTGGCTGACCTTGCAGTCTCTCTCCACCTTGTACTCAATGGAGGTAGACTCCATGAAGTGGGCGAGGCTTGTCCTTGACCTGTACTTACTCTTGCGCATGGCTATGCCGTAGTTCTTGTTGTCCAGCTGTCCACCTATCTGGCTGACCTTGCAGTCTCTCTCCACCTTGTACTCAATGGAGGTAGACTCCATAAAGTAGGCGTGGCTTGTCCTTGACCTGTACTTACTCTTGCGCATGGCTATGCCGTAGTTCTTGTTGTCCAGCTGTCCACCAATCTGGCTGACCTTGCAGTCTCTCTCCACCTTGTACTCAATGGAGGTGGACTCCATGAAGTACGCGTAGCCCCCCGGTTTGTCCTTGACCCAGGCCACCCCCTCGTCGTTGGAGGAGGTGAAGGTCTCGGGGTGGCTGTCCATAAAGCGCCACATACGCTGGTAAGTCTCGTCCTGGGAGTTCTACGGGACAACACAAATACAAGATTTTAACAGCGCGTTTTTTAGTTTATTTGGTTTGTAATGTTTTTGTTAAATTTTATTTTTAAGTAATTTAAAATGTACAACTGGCAGGGTCGGGGTTGTCTTTTGACGTACCCCAAAAAAGTCTGCCGTGAAACCTCAATTCTTGGGACTGGCAGAGTCCCTGCAGGGCCAGATAGGATCTATATTGACCTACCTTAAAGAAGTCTGCCGTGGACCCTTAGTACCTGATGGGAGGGACCTCTTACGACAGGCAGAGTCATGCAGGGGGTTGACTACTGACCTACCTTAAAGAAGTCGGCCGTAGACCCTCCCTTCTTGGCTCCGTACATAATGGGAGGGACCTCTTACGACTGGCAGAGTCATGCAGGGGGTTGACTACTGACCTACCTTAAAGAAGTCGGCCGTAGACCCTCCCTTCTTGGCTCCGTACATAATGGGAGGGACCTCTTACGACAGGCAGAGTCATGCAGGGGGTTGACTACTTACCTACCTTAAAGAAGTCGGCCGTAGACCCTCCCTTCTTGGCTCCGTACATAATGGGAGGGACCTCTTACGACAGGCAGAGTCATGGAGGGGGTTGACTACTGACCTACCTTAAAGAAGTCGGCCGTAGACCCTCCCTTCTTGGCTCCGTACATAATGGGAGGGACCTCTTACGACAGGCAGAGTCATGCAGGGGGTTGACTACTGACCTACCTTAAAGAAGTCGGCCGTAGACCCTCCCTTCTTGGCTCCGTACATAATGGGAGGGACCTCTTACGACAGGCAGAGTCATGCAGGGGGTTGACTACTGACCTACCTTAAAGAAGTCGGCCGTAGACCCTCCCTTCTTGGCTCCGTACATAATGGGAGGGACCTCTTACGACAGGCAGAGTCATGCAGGGGGTTGACTACTGACCTACCTTAAAGAAGTCGGCCGTAGACCCTCCCTTCTTGGCTCCGTACATAATGGGAGGGACCTCTTACGACAGGCAGAGTCATGCAGGGGGTTGACTACTGACCTACCTTAAAGAAGTCGGCCGTGGACCCTCCCTGCTTGGCCCCGTACTTGATGCCCAGCTTGTTCTTGGCAAGTTCCTCCACGTTCTTGAAGGGGAAGGACTTGGGCTCCAGCGTCAACACAGCAGCGAGGTTGGCGGTGTAAGAAGACACCATGATGAGTGTGAAGAACCACCACAGTCCGGCCACCAGTCGCGTCGAGATCGCGCTGAAACCACATCCTTTAATTTATAAACGAATAAAATAAATAAATAAATTCACATTTAGAGTCTACCAACTCAGTAACTAAACTGATTTGCAGTGGGGGACTTTAATTTAAAGTGACTAAACCAACCCTGTAGGCTTCGAACACCATCGACGAGTGAGCGATATAACCAATCAAAGATCGATATTTCAAATACGAAACATATGAATCAGTGATTGGACAGTGCGGACACCTGCGGACAAATGCCAGAATCAACAAGGCCGATTCAGAACAACTTTGAATTTATTGAGTGCTTCGTTGCTAGGACGGCTCCAAAGTCACCTTTTACTTATTTCTAAGCCAAGAAGTAATGGAATTGAATCCACATTAGAAGTTAAAAACTTCTGCTTGAAGCGGGATTTGAACCCGGGACCTTCTGCATTGGGAGCAGGGATGCTAACCACTGGACCAACGAGCCACCTACTGGACCAATGAGCCAGTAGAACTGGTAAGTGGTAACTGATATTTGTTCATGTCTACTTTGGACTTTCTTTTCGACGACAATTTTCTACGGGCACAACTCTAAATTGTTTTGAGTTGTGCCCAAAGAAATCCGTAGAAGTTTGTCTTAAAAATATCGCTTTTAAATCTGTGTATGGTAAAGAACAGTAGAAAGTCCAGTAGATTGTCTAACTCGCTACAGTAACTCACATGGGGGCGATCTCAGTGCCCTGTTGCATCAAGCTGCCGATGGTGAACCAGAAGGAGTTCTTCAGGTTGAACTGGTTCTCCAGCTCTTCAGGGTCGTCGATGCAGGGGTAGGGGTTGGTCCACTCCTTGGGAGAGATCCGTCCGGCGATGAACATCACGATGGACACCCCTGCAAACACATACTTCACAATCTGTTCTAAAGCCTTAACCACAATTCTCGGAATTTGGATAACTATCGCAATCGGGAAATCGTGAAAAATTAACTTCAATGGTGCTGTTCACAATAACATCGTAATGCGTCATGTCGTAACGATATGTACGATTGAGATCCCGTTCCGGATTACAATCACGATGCCAATACAGTTGTGGTTAAAGCTTAAAGCGTAAGGTATAAGTCGTAAGGTTCATGGAGCAAGGCGTAAGAAATATCAGCACATAGTCAAAGATGTGAACTTCTTACGCCTTACGCGTTACGCCTTACACCTTACGACGTGTTGTGACCAGTTGCATTGAAACATACACATTGCAATATTAGACCATACGCCTTACGACTTAGCCTTACAACTGATTGTGAATGGCGCTTTACTTACTAGATTTCAACAGTTTAGCTTTGAACTTTGCTGGAACGCTCTCCTGGGCTAGTCCCTTTAGAGCAGATGAGGCTATACAGGATTATAAAACGCGTGAGCCCGAGGGCTGGGGTGATAATAGTACAACTGTGATTATAGGATGAATGAGGGCAGAACCTGCTACAATGGACGTCAATGACAAGTGTGGAAAACACGATAAGGAATCTGAATGAATCTTCAGTATATTGTTGGTACATACATGAAGTCTCGTCGCGCTAACTTGCAAGATGGTGTCGTCATCGATAATATGTGACGCATGTGACAACTACCAACCTAAATCTAGTTGTATGTTTTTCTCATGGCCTTCGGTAGGTACTGTAGTGATACTATCAGCACGTCTATTGTCAGGCGTGTGAAGGCGCATTCTAAGCACTACAGTGGACAATAAAAAGCAGCTATCGAGAAATACCGCAGCGTGGCCAGTGTAGGCTTCTTCCAAGCTTGCTTTACAACAATGAAACAAATGAAATAAATTTATGGACAAGCAACAAGCTGTCAAACAATAAATTATTCTGATTTTGAAAACAAATCTTCAAAACAAACAAGAAACATACAAAACTTTTACAACTTGGTTGCCCATCATTAAACGTTTTAACTGGTGAGCAGTTACTATCGCCATACCTCGTGTTCTTCATAATGTTGCAATTTTATTATTTTGACAGCTCGTTGTTTATCCATCAGTTCGATTCATTTGTTACATTGTTGTAGTTCGGCTGTGACGTCAGTTGCAAGTTCCCTATACCCGTGAGTGCAATACGCTCATTTGTATGTCCGCAACAATGACAGTGTACGGCAGTATGGCCTCCAACAATGTCCGTGACGTCACGAGAATGTCAGAAATACCTGTGTAGGCCCCCAGCATGTAGTACCACACCTCGGCAGAGAAGGTGGTGAGGAAGGAGGGTCTTCTTTGCTCGGAGCCTTGTAAACGATGCTGATGCCCAGGTTCATGATACCTACCTGTGTAGGCCCCCAGCATGTAGTACCACACCTCGGCAGAGAAGGTGGTCAGGAAGGAGGGTCTTCTTTGCTCGGAGCCTTGTAAACGATGCTGATGCCCAGGTTCATGATACCTACCTGTGTAGGCCCCCAGCATGTAGTACCACACCTCGGCAGAGAAGGTGGTGAGGAAGGAGGGTCTTCTTTGCTCGGAGCCTTGTAAACGATGCTGATGCCCAGGTTCATGATACCTACCTGTGTAGGCCCCCAGCATGTAGTACCACACCTCGGCAGAGAAGGTGGTCAGGAAGGAGGGTCTTCTTTGCTCGGAGCCTTGTAAACGATGCTGATGCCCAGGTTCATGATACCTACCTGTGTAGGCCCCCAACATGTAGTACCACACCTCGGCAGAGAAGGTGGTGAGGAAGGAGGGTCTTCTTTGCTCGGAGCCTTGTAAACGATGCTGATGCCCAGGTTCATGATACCTACCTGTGTAGGCCCCCAGCATGTAGTACCACACCTCGGCAGAGAAGGTGGTGAGGAAGGAGGGTCTTCTTTGCTCGGAGCCTTGTAAACGATGCTGATGCCCAGGTTCATGATACCTACCTGTGTAGGCCCCCAGCATGTAGTACCACACCTCGGCAGAGAAGGTGGTGAGGAAGGAGGGTCTTCTTTGCTCGGAGCCTTGTAAACGATGCTGATGCCCAGGTTCATGATACCTACCTGTGTAGGCCCCCAGCATGTAGTACCACACCTCGGCAGAGAAGGTGGTGAGGAAGGAGGGTCTTCTTTGCTCGGAGCCTTGTAAACGATGCTGATGCCCAGGTTCATGATACCTACCTGTGTAGGCCCCCAGCATGTAGTACCACACCTCGGCAGAGAAGGTGGTCAGGAAGGAGGGTCTTCTTTGCTCGGAGCCTTGTAAACGATGCTGATGCCCAGGTCCATGATACCTACCTGTGTAGGCCCCCAGCATGTAGTACCACACCTCGGCAGAGAAGGTGGTCAGGAAGGAGGGTCTTCTTTGCTCGGAGCCTTGTAAACGATGCTGATGCCCAGGTTCATGATACCTACCTGTGTAGGCCCCCAGCATGTAGTACCACACCTCGGCAGAGAAGGTGGTCAGGAAGGAGGGTCTTCTTTGCTCGGAGCCTTGTAAACGATGCTGATGCCCAGGTTCATGATACCTACCTGTGTAGGCCCCCAGCATGTAGTACCACACCTCGGCAGAGAAGGTGGTGAGGAAGGAGGGTCTTCTTTGCTCGGAGCCTTGTAAACGATGCTGATGCCCAGGTTCATGATACCTACCTGTGTAGGCCCCCAGCATGTAGTACCACACCTCGGCAGAGAAGGTGGTCAGGAAGGAGGGTCTTCTTTGCTCGGAGCCTTGTAAACGATGCTGATGCCCAGGTTCATGATACCTACCTGTGTAGGCCCCCAGCATGTAGTACCACACCTCGGCAGAGAAGGTGGTGAGGAAGGAGGGTCTTCTTTGCTCGGAGCCTTGTAAACGATGCTGATGCCCAGGTTCATGATACCTACCTGTGTAGGCCCCCAGCATGTAGTACCACACCTCGGCAGAGAAGGTGGTGAGGAAGGAGGGTCTTCTTTGCTCGGAGCCTTGTAAACGATGCTGATGCCCAGGTTCATGATACCTACCTGTGTGGGCCCCCAGCATGTAGTACCACACCTCGGCAGAGAAGGTGGTGAGGAAGGAGGGTCTTCTTTGCTCGGAGCCTTGTAAACGATGCTGATGCCCAGGTTCATGATACCTACCTGTGTAGGCCCCCAGCATGTAGTACCACACCTCGGCAGAGAAGGTGGTGAGGAAGGAGGGTCTTCTTTGCTCGGAGCCTTGTAAACGATGCTGATGCCCAGGTTCATGATACCTACCTGTGTAGGCCCCTAGCATGTAGTACCACACCTCGGCAGAGAAGGTGGTGAGGAAGGAGGGTCTTCTTTGCTCGGAGCCTTGTAAACGATGCTGATGCCCAGGTTCATGATACCTACCTGTGTAGGCCCCCAGCATGTAGTACCACACCTCGGCAGAGAAGGTGGTCAGGAAGGAGGGTCTTCTTTGCTCGGAGCCTTGTAAACGATGCTGATGCCCAGGTTCATGATACCTACCTGTGTAGGCCCCCAGCATGTAGTACCACACCTCGGCAGAGAAGGTGGTGAGGAAGGAGGGTCTTCTTTGCTCGGAGCCTTGTAAACGATGCTGATGCCCAGGTTCATGATACCTACCTGTGTAGGCCCCCAGCATGTAGTACCACACCTCGGCAGAGAAGGTGGTGAGGAAGGAGGGTCTTCTTTGCTCGGAGCCTTGTAAACGATGCTGATGCCCAGGTTCATGATACCTACCTGTGTAGGCCCCCAGCATGTAGTACCACACCTCGGCAGAGAAGGTGGTCAGGAAGGAGGGTCTTCTTTGCTCGGAGCCTTGTAAACGATGCTGATGCCCAGGTTCATGATACCTACCTGTGTAGGCCCCCAGCATGTAGTACCACACCTCGGCAGACAAGGTGGTGAGGAAGGAGGGTCTTCTTTGCTCGGAGCCTTGTAAACGATGCTGATGCCCAGGTTCATGATACCTACCTGTGTAGGCCCCCAGCATGTAGTACCACACCTCGGCAGAGAAGGTGGTCAGGAAGGAGGGTCTTCTTTGCTCGGAGCCTTGTAAACGATGCTGATGCCCAGGTTCATGATACCTACCTGTGTAGGCCCCCAGCATGTAGTACCACACCTCGGCAGAGAAGGTGGTGAGGAAGGAGGGTCTTCTTTGCTCGGAGCCTTGTAAACGATGCTGATGCCCAGGTTCATGATACCTACCTGTGTAGGCCCCCAGCATGTAGTACCACACCTCGGCAGAGAAGGTGGTGAGGAAGGAGGGTCTTCTTTGCTCGGAGCCTTGTAAACGATGCTGATGCCCAGGTTCATGATACCTACCTGTGTAGGCCCCCAGCATGTAGTACCACACCTCGGCAGAGAAGGTGGTGAGGAAGGAGGGTCTTCTTTGCTCGGAGCCTTGTAAACGATGCTGATGCCCAGGTTCATGATACCTACCTGTGTAGGCCCCCAGCATGTAGTACCACACCTCGGCAGAGAAGGTGGTGAGGAAGGAGGGTCTTCTTTGCTCGGAGCCTTGTAAACGATGCTGATGCCCAGGTTCATGATACCTACCTGTGTAGGCCCCCAGCATGTAGTACCACACCTCGGCAGAGAAGGTGGTGAGGAAGGAGGGTCTTCTTTGCTCGGAGCCTTGTAAACGATGCTGATGCCCAGGTTCATGATACCTACCTGTGTAGGCCCCCAGCATGTAGTACCACACCTCGGCAGAGAAGGTGGTGAGGAAGGAGGGTCTTCTTTGCTCGGAGCCTTGTAAACGATGCTGATGCCCAGGTTCATGATACCTACCTGTGTAGGCCCCCAGCATGTAGTACCACACCTCGGCAGAGAAGGTGGTCAGGAAGGAGGGTCTTCTTTGCTCGGAGCCTTGTAAACGATGCTGATGCCCAGGTTCATGATACCTACCTGTGTAGGCCCCCAGCATGTAGTACCACACCTCGGCAGAGAAGGTGGTGAGGAAGGAGGGTCTTCTTTGCTCGGAGCCTTGTAAACGATGCTGATGCCCAGGTTCATGATACCTACCTGTGTAGGCCCCCAGCATGTAGTACCACACCTCGGCAGAGAAGGTGGTCAGGAAGGAGGGTCTTCTTTGCTCGGAGCCTTGTAAACGATGCTGATGCCCAGGTTCATGATACCTACCTGTGTAGGCCCCCAGCATGTAGTACCACACCTCGGCAGAGAAGGTGGTCAGGAAGGAGGGTCTTCTTTGCTCGGAGCCTTGTAAACGATGCTGATGCCCAGGTTCATGATACCTACCTGTGTAGGCCCCCAGCATGTAGTACCACACCTCGGCAGAGAAGGTGGTCAGGAAGGAGGGTCTTCTTTGCTCGGAGCCTTGTAAACGATGCTGATGCCCAGGTTCATGATACCTACCTGTGTAGGCCCCCAGCATGTAGTACCACACCTCGGCAGAGAAGGTGGTGAGGAAGGAGGGTCTTCTTTGCTCGGAGCCTTGTAAACGATGCTGATGCCCAGGTTCATGATACCTACCTGTGTAGGCCCCCAGCATGTAGTACCGCACCTCGGCAGAGAAGGTGGTGAGGAAGGAGGGTCTTCTTTGCTCGGAGCCTTGTAAACGATGCTGATGCCCAGGTTCATGATACCTACCTGTGTAGGCCCCCAGCATGTAGTACCACACCTCGGCAGAGAAGGTGGTGAGGAAGGAGGGTCTTCTTTGCTCGGAGCCTTGTAAACGATGCTGATGCCCAGGTTCATGATACCTACCTGTGTAGGCCCCCAGCATGTAGTACCACACCTCGGCAGAGAAGGTGGTCAGGAAGGTGGGTCTTCTTTGCTCGGAGCCTTGTAAACGATGCTGATGCCCAGGTTCATGATACCTACCCGTGTAGGCCCCCAGCATGTAGTACCACACCTCGGCAGAGAAGGTGGTCAGGAAGGTGGGTCTTCTTTGCTCGGAGCCTTGTAAACGATGCTGATGCCCAGGTTCATGATACCTACCTGTGTAGGCCCCCAGCATGTAGTACCACACCTCGGCAGAGAAGGTGGTCAGGAAGGAGGGTCTTCTTTGCTCGGAGCCTTGTAAACGATGCTGATGCCCAGGTTCATGATACCTACCTGTGTAGGCCCCCAGCATGTAGTACCACACCTCGGCAGAGAAGGTGGTGAGGAAGGAGGGTCTTCTTTGCTCGGAGCCTTGTAAACGATGCTGATGCCCAGGTTCATGATACCTACCTGTGTAGGCCCCCAGCATGTAGTACCACACCTCGGCAGAGAAGGTGGTCAGGAAGGAGGGTCTTCTTTGCTCGGAGCCTTGTAAACGATGCTGATGCCCAGGTTCATGATACCTACCTGTGTAGGCCCCCAGCATGTAGTACCACACCTCGGCAGAGAAGGTGGTGAGGAAGGAGGGTCTTCTTTGCTCGGAGCCTTGTAAACGATGCTGATGCCCAGGTTCATGATACCTACCTGTGTAGGCCCCCAGCATGTAGTACCACACCTCGGCAGAGAAGGTGGTGAGGAAGGAGGGTCTTCTTTGCTCGGAGCCTTGTAAACGATGCTGATGCCCAGGTTCATGATACCTACCTGTGTAGGCCCCCAGCATGTAGTACCACACCTCGGCAGAGAAGGTGGTGAGGAAGGAGGGTCTTCTTTGCTCGGAGCCTTGTAAACGATGCTGATGCCCAGGTTCATGATACCTACCTGTGTAGGCCCCCAGCATGTAGTACCACACCTCGGCAGAGAAGGTGGTCAGGAAGGAGGGTCTTCTTTGCTCGGAGCCTTGTAAACGATGCTGATGCCCAGGTTCATGATACCTACCTGTGTAGGCCCCCAGCATGTAGTACCACACCTCGGCAGAGAAGGTGGTGAGGAAGGAGGGTCTTCTTTGCTCGGAGCCTTGTAAACGATGCTGATGCCCAGGTTCATGATACCTACCTGTGTAGGCCCCCAGCATGTAGTACCGCACCTCGGCAGAGAAGGTGGTGAGGAAGGAGGGTCTTCTTTGCTCGGAGCCTTGTAAACGATGCTGATGCCCAGGTTCATGATACCTACCTGTGTAGGCCCCCAGCATGTAGTACCACACCTCGGCAGAGAAGGTGGTGAGGAAGGAGGGTCTTCTTTGCTCGGAGCCTTGTAAACGATGCTGATGCCCAGGTTCATGATACCTACCTGTGTAGGCCCCCAGCATGTAGTACCACACCTCGGCAGAGAAGGTGGTGAGGAAGGAGGGTCTTCTTTGCTCGGAGCCTTGTAAACGATGCTGATGCCCAGGTTCATGATACCTACCTGTGTAGGCCCCCAGCATGTAGTACCACACCTCGGCAGAGAAGGTGGTGAGGAAGGAGGGTCTTCTTTGCTCGGAGCCTTGTAAACGATGCTGATGCCCAGGTTCATGATACCTACCTGTGTAGGCCCCCAGCATGTAGTACCACACCTCGGCAGAGAAGGTGGTCAGGAAGGTGGGTCTTCTTTGCTCGGAGCCTTGTAAACGATGCTGATGCCCAGGTTCATGATACCTACCTGTGTAGGCCCCCAGCATGTAGTACCACACCTCGGCAGAGAAGGTGGTCAGGAAGGAGGGTCTTCTTTGCTCGGAGCCTTGTAAACGATGCTGATGCCCAGGTTCATGATACCTACCCGTGTAGGCCCCCAGCATGTAGTACCACACCTCGGCAGAGAAGGTGGTCAGGAAGGTGGGTCTTCTTTGCTCGGAGCCTTGTAAACGATGCTGATGCCCAGGTTCATGATACCTACCTGTGTAGGCCCCCAGCATGTAGTACCACACCTCGGCAGAGAAGGTGGTGAGGAAGGAGGGTCTTCTTTGCTCGGAGCCTTGTAAACGATGCTGATGCCCAGGTTCATGATACCTACCTGTGTAGGCCCCCAGCATGTAGTACCACACCTCGGCAGAGAAGGTGGTGAGGAAGGAGGGTCTTCTTTGCTCGGAGCCTTGTAAACGATGCTGATGCCCAGGTTCATGATACCTACCTGTGTAGGCCCCCAGCATGTAGTACCACACCTCGGCAGAGAAGGTGGTCAGGAAGGAGGGTCTTCTTTGCTCGGAGCCTTGTAAACGATGCTGATGCCCAGGTTCATGATACCTACCTGTGTAGGCCCCCAGCATGTAGTACCACACCTCGGCAGAGAAGGTGGTGAGGAAGGAGGGTCTTCTTTGCTCGGAGCCTTGTAAACGATGCTGATGCCCAGGTTCATGATACCTACCTGTGTAGGCCCCCAGCATGTAGTACCACACCTCGGCAGAGAAGGTGGTGAGGAAGGAGGGTCTTCTTTGCTCGGAGCCTTGTAAACGATGCTGATGCCCAGGTTCATGATACCTACCTGTGTAGGCCCCCAGCATGTAGTACCACACCTCGGCAGAGAAGGTGGTGAGGAAGGAGGGTCTTCTTTGCTCGGAGCCTTGTAAACGATGCTGATGCCCAGGTTCATGATACCTACCTGTGTAGGCCCCCAGCATGTAGTACCACACCTCGGCAGAGAAGGTGGTCAGGAAGGAGGGTCTTCTTTGCTCGGAGCCTTGTAAACGATGCTGATGCCCAGGTTCATGATACCTACCTGTGTAGGCCCCCAGCATGTAGTACCACACCTCGGCAGAGAAGGTGGTCAGGAAGGAGGGTCTTCTTTGCTCGGAGCCTTGTAAACGATGCTGATGCCCAGGTTCATGATACCTACCTGTGTAGGCCCCCAGCATGTAGTACCACACCTCGGCAGAGAAGGTGGTCAGGAAGGAGGGTCTTCTTTGCTCGGAGCCTTGTAAACGATGCTGATGCCCAGGTTCATGATACCTACCTGTGTAGGCCCCCAACATGTAGTACCACACCTCGGCAGAGAAGGTGGTGAGGAAGGAGGGTCTTCTTTGCTCGGAGCCTTGTAAACGATGCTGATGCCCAGGTTCATGATACCTACCTGTGTAGGCCCCCAGCATGTAGTACCACACCTCGGCAGAGAAGGTGGTGAGGAAGGAGGGTCTTCTTTGCTCGGAGCCTTGTAAACGATGCTGATGCCCAGGTTCATGATACCTACCTGTGTAGGCCCCCAGCATGTAGTACCACACCTCGGCAGAGAAGGTGGTGAGGAAGGAGGGTCTTCTTTGCTCGGAGCCTTGTAAACGATGCTGATGCCCAGGTTCATGATACCTACCTGTGTAGGCCCCCAGCATGTAGTACCACACCTCGGCAGAGAAGGTGGTCAGGAAGGAGGGTCTTCTTTGCTCGGAGCCTTGTAAACGATGCTGATGCCCAGGTTCATGATACCTACCTGTGTAGGCCCCCAGCATGTAGTACCACACCTCGGCAGAGAAGGTGGTCAGGAAGGAGGGTCTTCTTTGCTCGGAGCCTTGTAAACGATGCTGATGCCCAGGTTCATGATACCTACCTGTGTAGGCCCCCAGCATGTAGTACCACACCTCGGCAGAGAAGGTGGTGAGGAAGGAGGGTCTTCTTTGCTCGGAGCCTTGTAAACGATGCTGATGCCCAGGTTCATGATACCTACCTGTGTAGGCCCCCAGCATGTAGTACCACACCTCGGCAGAGAAGGTGGTGAGGAAGGAGGGTCTTCTTTGCTCGGAGCCTTGTAAACGATGCTGATGCCCAGGTTCATGATACCTACCTGTGTAGGCCCCCAGCATGTAGTACCACACCTCGGCAGAGAAGGTGGTCAGGAAGGAGGGTCTTCTTTGCTCGGAGCCTTGTAAACGATGCTGATGCCCAGGTTCATGATACCTACCTGTGTAGGCCCCCAGCATGTAGTACCACACCTCGGCAGAGAAGGTGGTGAGGAAGGAGGGTCTTCTTTGCTCGGAGCCTTGTAAACGATGCTGATGCCCAGGTTCATGATACCTACCTGTGTAGGCCCCCAGCATGTAGTACCACACCTCGGCAGAGAAGGTGGTGAGGAAGGAGGGTCTTCTTTGCTCGGAGCCTTGTAAACGATGCTGATGCCCAGGTTCATGATACCTACCTGTGTAGGCCCCCAGCATGTAGTACCACACCTCGGCAGAGAAGGTGGTGAGGAAGGAGGGTCTTCTTTGCTCGGAGCCTTGTAAACGATGCTGATGCCCAGGTTCATGATACCTACCTGTGTAGGCCCCCAGCATGTAGTACCACACCTCGGCAGAGAAGGTGGTGAGGAAGGAGGGTCTTCTTTGCTCGGAGCCTTGTAAACGATGCTGATGCCCAGGTTCATGATACCTACCTGTGTAGGCCCCCAGCATGTAGTACCACACCTCGGCAGAGAAGGTGGTCAGGAAGGAGGGTCTTCTTTGCTCGGAGCCTTGTAAACGATGCTGATGCCCAGGTTCATGATACCTACCTGTGTAGGCCCCCAGCATGTAGTACCACACCTCGGCAGAGAAGGTGGTGAGGAAGGAGGGTCTTCTTTGCTCGGAGCCTTGTAAACGATGCTGATGCCCAGGTTCATGATACCTACCTGTGTAGGCCCCCAGCATGTAGTACCACACCTCGGCAGAGAAGGTGGTGAGGAAGGAGGGTCTTCTTTGCTCGGAGCCTTGTAAACGATGCTGATGCCCAGGTTCATGATACCTACCTGTGTAGGCCCCCAGCATGTAGTACCACACCTCGGCAGAGAAGGTGGTGAGGAAGGAGGGTCTTCTTTGCTCGGAGCCTTGTAAACGATGCTGATGCCCAGGTTCATGATACCTACCTGTGTAGGCCCCCAGCATGTAGTACCACACCTCGGCAGAGAAGGTGGTGAGGAAGGAGGGTCTTCTTTGCTCGGAGCCTTGTAAACGATGCTGATGCCCAGGTTCATGATACCTACCTGTGTAGGCCCCCAGCATGTAGTACCACACCTCGGCAGAGAAGGTGGTGAGGAAGGAGGGTCTTCTTTGCTCGGAGCCTTGTAAACGATGCTGATGCCCAGGTTCATGATACCTACCTGTGTAGGCCCCCAGCATGTAGTACCACACCTCGGCAGAGAAGGTGGTCAGGAAGGAGGGTCTTCTTTGCTCGGAGCCTTGTAAACGATGCTGATGCCCAGGTTCATGATACCTACCTGTGTAGGCCCCCAGCATGTAGTACCACACCTCGGCAGAGAAGGTGGTGAGGAAGGAGGGTCTTCTTTGCTCGGAGCCTTGTAAACGATGCTGATGCCCAGGTTCATGATACCTACCTGTGTAGGCCCCCAGCATGTAGTACCACACCTCGGCAGAGAAGGTGGTGAGGAAGGAGGGTCTTCTTTGCTCGGAGCCTTGTAAACGATGCTGATGCCCAGGTTCATGATACCTACCTGTGTAGGCCCCCAACATGTAGTACCACACCTCGGCAGAGAAGGTGGTCAGGAAGGAGGGTCTTCTTTGCTCGGAGCCTTGTAAACGGTGCTGATGCCCAGGTTCATGATACCTACCTGTGTAGGCCCCCAGCATGTAGTACCACACCTCGGCAGAGAAGGTGGTGAGGAAGGAGGGTCTTCTTTGCTCGGAGCCTTGTAAACGATGCTGATGCCCAGGTTCATGATACCTACCTGTGTAGGCCCCCAGCATGTAGTACCACACCTCGGCAGAGAAGGTGGTCAGGAAGGAGGGTCTTCTTTGCTCGGAGCCTTGTAAACGATGCTGATGCCCAGGTTCATGATACCTACCTGTGTAGGCCCCCAACATGTAGTACCACACCTCGGCAGAGAAGGTGGTGAGGAAGGAGGGTCTTCTTTGCTCGGAGCCTTGTAAACGATGCTGATGCCCAGGTTCATGATACCTACCTGTGTAGGCCCCCAGCATGTAGTACCACACCTCGGCAGAGAAGGTGGTCAGGAAGGAGGGTCTTCTTTGCTCGGAGCCTTGTAAACGATGCTGATGCCCAGGTTCATGATACCTACCTGTGTAGGCCCCCAACATGTAGTACCACACCTCGGCAGAGAAGGTGGTGAGGAAGGAGGGTCTTCTTTGCTCGGAGCCTTGTAAACGATGCTGATGCCCAGGTTCATGATACCTACCTGTGTAGGCCCCCAGCATGTAGTACCACACCTCGGCAGAGAAGGTGGTCAGGAAGGAGGGTCTTCTTTGCTCGGAGCCTTGTAAACGATGCTGATGCCCAGGTTCATGATACCTACCTGTGTAGGCCCCCAACATGTAGTACCACACCTCGGCAGAGAAGGTGGTGAGGAAGGAGGGTCTTCTTTGCTCGGAGCCTTGTAAACGATGCTGATGCCCAGGTTCATGATACCTACCTGTGTAGGCCCCCAACATGTAGTACCACACCTCGGCAGAGAAGGTGGTGAGGAAGGAGGGTCTTCTTTGCTCGGAGCCTTGTAAACGATGCTGATGCCCAGGTTCATGATACCTACCTGTAGGCCCCCAGCATGTAGTACCACACCTCGGCAGAGAAGGTGGTGAGGAAGGAGGGTCTTCTTTGCTCGGAGCCTTGTAAACGATGCTGATGCCCAGGTTCATGATACCTACCTGTGTAGGCCCCCAGCATGTAGTACCACACCTCGGCAGAGAAGGTGGTGAGGAAGGAGGGTCTTCTTTGCTCGGAGCCTTGTAAACGATGCTGATGCCCAGGTTCATGATACCTACCTGTGTAGGCCCCCAGCATGTAGTACCACACCTCGGCAGAGAAGGTGGTGAGGAAGGAGGGTCTTCTTTGCTCGGAGCCTTGTAAACGATGCTGATGCCCAGGTTCATGATACCTACCTGTGTAGGCCCCCAGCATGTAGTACCACACCTCGGCAGAGAAGGTGGTGAGGAAGGAGGGTCTTCTTTGCTCGGAGCCTTGTAAACGATGCTGATGCCCAGGTTCATGATACCTACCTGTGTAGGCCCCCAGCATGTAGTACCACACCTCGGCAGAGAAGGTGGTGAGGAAGGAGGGTCTTCTTTGCTCGGAGCCTTGTAAACGATGCTGATGCCCAGGTTCATGATACCTACCTGTGTAGGCCCCCAGCATGTAGTACCACACCTCGGCAGAGAAGGTGGTCAGGAAGGAGGGTCTTCTTTGCTCGGAGCCTTGTAAACGATGCTGATGCCCAGGTTCATGATACCTACCTGTGTAGGCCCCCAACATGTAGTACCACACCTCGGCAGAGAAGGTGGTGAGGAAGGAGGGTCTTCTTTGCTCGGAGCCTTGTAAACGATGCTGATGCCCAGGTTCATGATACCTACCTGTGTAGGCCCCCAGCATGTAGTACCACACCTCGGCAGAGAAGGTGGTCAGGAAGGAGGGTCTTCTTTGCTCGGAGCCTTGTAAACGATGCTGATGCCCAGGTTCATGATACCTACCTGTGTAGGCCCCCAACATGTAGTACCACACCTCGGCAGAGAAGGTGGTCAGGAAGGAGGGTCTTCTTTGCTCGGAGCCTTGTAAACGATGCTGATGCCCAGGTTCATGATACCTACCTGTGTAGGCCCCCAGCATGTAGTACCACACCTCGGCAGAGAAGGTGGTGAGGAAGGAGGGTCTTCTTTGCTCGGAGCCTTGTAAACGATGCTGATGCCCAGGTTCATGATACCTACCTGTGTAGGCCCCCAACATGTAGTACCACACCTCGGCAGAGAAGGTGGTGAGGAAGGAGGGTCTTCTTTGCTCGGAGCCTTGTAAACGATGCTGATGCCCAGGTTCATGATACCTACCTGTGTAGGCCCCCAGCATGTAGTACCACACCTCGGCAGAGAAGGTGGTCAGGAAGGAGGGTCTTCTTTGCTCGGAGCCTTGTAAACGATGCTGATGCCCAGGTTCATGATACCTACCTGTGTAGGCCCCCAGCATGTAGTACCACACCTCGGCAGAGAAGGTGGTCAGGAAGGAGGGTCTTCTTTGCTCGGAGCCTTGTAAACGATGCTGATGCCCAGGTTCATGATACCTACCTGTGTAGGCCCCCAGCATGTAGTACCACACCTCGGCAGAGAAGGTGGTGAGGAAGGAGGGTCTTCTTTGCTCGGAGCCTTGTAAACGATGCTGATGCCCAGGTTCATGATACCTACCTGTGTAGGCCCCCAGCATGTAGTACCACACCTCGGCAGAGAAGGTGGTCAGGAAGGAGGGTCTTCTTTGCTCGGAGCCTTGTAAACGATGCTGATGCCCAGGTTCATGATACCTACCTGTGTAGGCCCCCAGCATGTAGTACCACACCTCGGCAGAGAAGGTGGTGAGGAAGGAGGGTCTTCTTTGCTCGGAGCCTTGTAAACGATGCTGATGCCCAGGTTCATGATACCTACCTGTGTAGGCCCCCAGCATGTAGTACCACACCTCGGCAGAGAAGGTGGTGAGGAAGGAGGGTCTTCTTTGCTCGGAGCCTTGTAAACGATGCTGATGCCCAGGTTCATGATACCTACCTGTGTAGGCCCCCAGCATGTAGTACCACACCTCGGCAGAGAAGGTGGTCAGGAAGGAGGGTCTTCTTTGCTCGGAGCCTTGTAAACGATGCTGATGCCCAGGTTCATGATACCTACCTGTGTAGGCCCCCAGCATGTAGTACCACACCTCGGCAGAGAAGGTGGTGAGGAAGGAGGGTCTTCTTTGCTCGGAGCCTTGTAAACGATGCTGATGCCCAGGTTCATGATACCTACCTGTGTAGGCCCCCAGCATGTAGTACCACACCTCGGCAGAGAAGGTGGTGAGGAAGGAGGGTCTTCTTTGCTCGGAGCCTTGTAAACGATGCTGATGCCCAGGTTCATGATACCTACCTGTGTAGGCCCCCAGCATGTAGTACCACACCTCGGCAGAGAAGGTGGTCAGGAAGGAGGGTCTTCTTTGCTCGGAGCCTTGTAAACGATGCTGATGCCCAGGTTCATGATACCTACCTGTGTAGGCCCCCAGCATGTAGTACCACACCTCGGCAGAGAAGGTGGTGAGGAAGGAGGGTCTTCTTTGCTCGGAGCCTTGTAAACGATGCTGATGCCCAGGTTCATGATACCTACCTGTGTAGGCCCCCAGCATGTAGTACCACACCTCGGCAGAGAAGGTGGTGAGGAAGGAGGGTCTTCTTTGCTCGGAGCCTTGTAAACGATGCTGATGCCCAGGTTCATGATACCTACCTGTGTAGGCCCCCAGCATGTAGTACCACACCTCGGCAGAGAAGGTGGTGAGGAAGGAGGGTCTTCTTTGCTCGGAGCCTTGTAAACGATGCTGATGCCCAGGTTCATGATACCTACCTGTGTAGGCCCCCAGCATGTAGTACCACACCTCGGCAGAGAAGGTGGTGAGGAAGGAGGGTCTTCTTTGCTCGGAGCCTTGTAAACGATGCTGATGCCCAGGTTCATGATACCTACCTGTGTAGGCCCCCAGCATGTAGTACCACACCTCGGCAGAGAAGGTGGTCAGGAAGGAGGGTCTTCTTTGCTCGGAGCCTTGTAAACGATGCTGATGCCCAGGTTCATGATACCTACCTGTGTAGGCCCCCAGCATGTAGTACCACACCTCGGCAGAGAAGGTGGTGAGGAAGGAGGGTCTTCTTTGCTCGGAGCCTTGTAAACGATGCTGATGCCCAGGTTCATGATACCTACCTGTGTAGGCCCCCAGCATGTAGTACCACACCTCGGCAGAGAAGGTGGTCAGGAAGGAGGGTCTTCTTTGCTCGGAGCCTTGTAAACGATGCTGATGCCCAGGTTCATGATACCTACCTGTGTAGGCCCCCAGCATGTAGTACCACACCTCGGCAGAGAAGGTGGTCAGGAAGGAGGGTCTTCTTTGCTCGGAGCCTTGTAAACGATGCTGATGCCCAGGTTCATGATACCTACCTGTGTAGGCCCCCAGCATGTAGTACCACACCTCGGCAGAGAAGGTGGTGAGGAAGGAGGGTCTTCTTTGCTCGGAGCCTTGTAAACGATGCTGATGCCCAGGTTCATGATACCTACCTGTGTAGGCCCCCAGCATGTAGTACCACACCTCGGCAGAGAAGGTGGTGAGGAAGGAGGGTCTTCTTTGCTCGGAGCCTTGTAAACGATGCTGATGCCCAGGTTCATGATACCTACCTGTGTAGGCCCCCAGCATGTAGTACCACACCTCGGCAGAGAAGGTGGTCAGGAAGGAGGGTCTTCTTTGCTCGGAGCCTTGTAAACGATGCTGATGCCCAGGTTCATGATACCTACCTGTGTAGGCCCCCAGCATGTAGTACCACACCTCGGCAGAGAAGGTGGTGAGGAAGGAGGGTCTTCTTTGCTCGGAGCCTTGTAAACGATGCTGATGCCCAGGTTCATGATACCTACCTGTGTAGGCCCCCAGCATGTAGTACCACACCTCGGCAGAGAAGGTGGTGAGGAAGGAGGGTCTTCTTTGCTCGGAGCCTTGTAAACGATGCTGATGCCCAGGTTCATGATACCTACCTGTGTAGGCCCCCAGCATGTAGTACCACACCTCGGCAGAGAAGGTGGTCAGGAAGGAGGGTCTTCTTTGCTCGGAGCCTTGTAAACGATGCTGATGCCCAGGTTCATGATACCTACCTGTGTAGGCCCCCAGCATGTAGTACCACACCTCGGCAGAGAAGGTGGTGAGGAAGGAGGGTCTTCTTTGCTCGGAGCCTTGTAAACGATGCTGATGCCCAGGTTCATGATACCTACCTGTGTAGGCCCCCAGCATGTAGTACCACACCTCGGCAGAGAAGGTGGTCAGGAAGGAGGGTCTTCTTTGCTCGGAGCCTTGTAAACGATGCTGATGCCCAGGTTCATGATACCTACCTGTGTAGGCTCCCAGCATGTAGTACCACACCTCGGCAGAGAAGGTGGTGAGGAAGGAGGGTCTTCTTTGCTCGGAGCCTTGTAAACGATGCTGATGCCCAGGTTCATGATACCTACCTGTGTAGGCCCCCAGCATGTAGTACCACACCTCGGCAGAGAAGGTGGTGAGGAAGGAGGGTCTTCTTTGCTCGGAGCCTTGTAAACGATGCTGATGCCCAGGTTCATGATACCTACCTGTGTAGGCCCCCAGCATGTAGTACCACACCTCGGCAGAGAAGGTGGTCAGGAAGGAGGGTCTTCTTTGCTCGGAGCCTTGTAAACGATGCTGATGCCCAGGTTCATGATACCTACCTGTGTAGGCCCCCAGCATGTAGTACCACACCTCGGCAGAGAAGGTGGTCAGGAAGGAGGGTCTTCTTTGCTCGGAGCCTTGTAAACGATGCTGATGCCCAGGTTCATGATACCTACCTGTGTAGGCCCCCAGCATGTAGTACCACACCTCGGCAGAGAAGGTGGTGAGGAAGGAGGGTCTTCTTTGCTCGGAGCCTTGTAAACGATGCTGATGCCCAGGTTCATGATACCTACCTGTGTAGGCCCCCAGCATGTAGTACCACACCTCGGCAGAGAAGGTGGTGAGGAAGGAGGGTCTTCTTTGCTCGGAGCCTTGTAAACGATGCTGATGCCCAGGTTCATGATACCTACCTGTGTAGGCCCCCAACATGTAGTACCACACCTCGGCAGAGAAGGTGGTGAGGAAGGAGGGTCTTCTTTGCTCGGAGCCTTGTAAACGATGCTGATGCCCAGGTTCATGATACCTACCTGTGTAGGCCCCCAGCATGTAGTACCACACCTCGGCAGAGAAGGTGGTCAGGAAGGAGGGTCTTCTTTGCTCGGAGCCTTGTAAACGATGCTGATGCCCAGGTTCATGATACCTACCTGTGTAGGCCCCCAGCATGTAGTACCACACCTCGGCAGAGAAGGTGGTGAGGAAGGAGGGTCTTCTTTGCTCGGAGCCTTGTAAACGATGCTGATGCCCAGGTTCATGATACCTACCTGTGTAGGCCCCCAGCATGTAGTACCACACCTCGGCAGAGAAGGTGGTCAGGAAGGAGGGTCTTCTTTGCTCGGAGCCTTGTAAACGATGCTGATGCCCAGGTTCATGATACCTACCTGTGTAGGCCCCCAGCATGTAGTACCACACCTCGGCAGAGAAGGTGGTGAGGAAGGAGGGTCTTCTTTGCTCGGAGCCTTGTAAACGATGCTGATGCCCAGGTTCATGATACCTACCTGTGTAGGCCCCCAGCATGTAGTACCACACCTCGGCAGAGAAGGTGGTGAGGAAGGAGGGTCTTCTTTGCTCGGAGCCTTGTAAACGATGCTGATGCCCAGGTTCATGATACCTACCTGTGTAGGCCCCCAGCATGTAGTACCACACCTCGGCAGAGAAGGTGGTGAGGAAGGAGGGTCTTCTTTGCTCGGAGCCTTGTAAACGATGCTGATGCCCAGGTTCATGATACCTACCTGTGTAGGCCCCCAGCATGTAGTACCACACCTCGGCAGAGAAGGTGGTCAGGAAGGAGGGTCTTCTTTGCTCGGAGCCTTGTAAACGATGCTGATGCCCAGGTTCATGATACCTACCTGTGTAGGCCCCCAGCATGTAGTACCACACCTCGGCAGAGAAGGTGGTGAGGAAGGAGGGTCTTCTTTGCTCGGAGCCTTGTAAACGATGCTGATGCCCAGGTTCATGATACCTACCTGTGTAGGCCCCCAACATGTAGTACCACACCTCGGCAGAGAAGGTGGTCAGGAAGGAGGGTCTTCTTTGCTCGGAGCCTTGTAAACGATGCTGATGCCCAGGTTCATGATACCTACCTGTGTAGGCCCCCAGCATGTAGTACCACACCTCGGCAGAGAAGGTGGTGAGGAAGGAGGGTCTTCTTTGCTCGGAGCCTTGTAAACGATGCTGATGCCCAGGTTCATGATACCTACCTGTGTAGGCCCCCAGCATGTAGTACCACACCTCGGCAGAGAAGGTGGTCAGGAAGGAGGGTCTTCTTTGCTCGGAGCCTTGTAAACGATGCTGATGCCCAGGTTCATGATACCTACCTGTGTAGGCCCCCAGCATGTAGTACCACACCTCGGCAGAGAAGGTGGTGAGGAAGGAGGGTCTTCTTTGCTCGGAGCCTTGTAAACGATGCTGATGCCCAGGTTCATGATACCTACCTGTGTAGGCCCCCAGCATGTAGTACCACACCTCGGCAGAGAAGGTGGTGAGGAAGGAGGGTCTTCTTTGCTCGGAGCCTTGTAAACGATGCTGATGCCCAGGTTCATGATACCTACCTGTGTAGGCCCCCAGCATGTAGTACCACACCTCGGCAGAGAAGGTGGTCAGGAAGGAGGGTCTTCTTTGCTCGGAGCCTTGTAAACGATGCTGATGCCCAGGTTCATGATACCTACCTGTGTAGGCCCCCAGCATGTAGTACCACACCTCGGCAGAGAAGGTGGTCAGGAAGGAGGGTCTTCTTTGCTCGGAGCCTTGTAAACGATGCTGATGCCCAGGTTCATGATACCTACCTGTGTAGGCCCCCAGCATGTAGTACCACACCTCGGCAGAGAAGGTGGTGAGGAAGGAGGGTCTTCTTTGCTCGGAGCCTTGTAAACGATGCTGATGCCCAGGTTCATGATACCTACCTGTGTAGGCCCCCAGCATGTAGTACCACACCTCGGCAGAGAAGGTGGTGAGGAAGGAGGGTCTTCTTTGCTCGGAGCCTTGTAAACGATGCTGATGCCCAGGTTCATGATACCTACCTGTGTAGGCCCCCAGCATGTAGTACCACACCTCGGCAGAGAAGGTGGTCAGGAAGGAGGGTCTTCTTTGCTCGGAGCCTTGTAAACGATGCTGATGCCCAGGTTCATGATACCTACCTGTGTAGGCCCCCAGCATGTAGTACCACACCTCGGCAGAGAAGGTGGTCAGGAAGGAGGGTCTTCTTTGCTCGGAGCCTTGTAAACGATGCTGATGCCCAGGTTCATGATACCTACCTGTGTAGGCCCCCAGCATGTAGTACCACACCTCGGCAGAGAAGGTGGTGAGGAAGGAGGGTCTTCTTTGCTCGGAGCCTTGTAAACGATGCTGATGCCCAGGTTCATGATACCTACCTGTGTAGGCCCCCAGCATGTAGTACCACACCTCGGCAGAGAAGGTGGTCAGGAAGGAGGGTCTTCTTTGCTCGGAGCCTTGTAAACGATGCTGATGCCCAGGTTCATGATACCTACCTGTGTAGGCCCCCAGCATGTAGTACCACACCTCGGCAGAGAAGGTGGTGAGGAAGGAGGGTCTTCTTTGCTCGGAGCCTTGTAAACGATGCTGATGCCCAGGTTCATGATACCTACCTGTGTAGGCCCCCAGCATGTAGTACCACACCTCGGCAGAGAAGGTGGTGAGGAAGGAGGGTCTTCTTTGCTCGGAGCCTTGTAAACGATGCTGATGCCCAGGTTCATGATACCTACCTGTGTAGGCCCCCAGCATGTAGTACCACACCTCGGCAGAGAAGGTGGTGAGGAAGGAGGGTCTTCTTTGCTCGGAGCCTTGTAAACGATGCTGATGCCCAGGTTCATGATACCTACCTGTGTAGGCCCCCAGCATGTAGTACCACACCTCGGCAGAGAAGGTGGTGAGGAAGGAGGGTCTTCTTTGCTCGGAGCCTTGTAAACGATGCTGATGCCCAGGTTCATGATACCTACCTGTGTAGGCCCCCAGCATGTAGTACCACACCTCGGCAGAGAAGGTGGTCAGGAAGGAGGGTCTTCTTTGCTCGGAGCCTTGTAAACGATGCTGATGCCCAGGTTCATGATACCTACCTGTGTAGGCCCCCAGCATGTAGTACCACACCTCGGCAGAGAAGGTGGTGAGGAAGGAGGGTCTTCTTTGCTCGGAGCCTTGTAAACGATGCTGATGCCCAGGTTCATGATACCTACCTGTGTAGGCCCCCAGCATGTAGTACCACACCTCGGCAGAGAAGGTGGTCAGGAAGGAGGGTCTTCTTTGCTCGGAGCCTTGTAAACGATGCTGATGCCCAGGTTCATGATACCTACCTGTGTAGGCCCCCAACATGTAGTACCACACCTCGGCAGAGAAGGTGGTGAGGAAGGAGGGTCTTCTTTGCTCGGAGCCTTGTAAACGATGCTGATGCCCAGGTTCATGATACCTACCTGTGTAGGCCCCCAGCATGTAGTACCACACCTCGGCAGAGAAGGTGGTGAGGAAGGAGGGTCTTCTTTGCTCGGAGCCTTGTAAACGATGCTGATGCCCAGGTTCATGATACCTACCTGTGTAGGCCCCCAGCATGTAGTACCACACCTCGGCAGAGAAGGTGGTCAGGAAGGAGGGTCTTCTTTGCTCGGAGCCTTGTAAACGATGCTGATGCCCAGGTTCATGATACCTACCTGTGTAGGCCCCCAGCATGTAGTACCACACCTCGGCAGAGAAGGTGGTCAGGAAGGAGGGTCTTCTTTGCTCGGAGCCTTGTAAACGATGCTGATGCCCAGGTTCATGATACCTACCTGTGTAGGCCCCCAGCATGTAGTACCACACCTCGGCAGAGAAGGTGGTGAGGAAGGAGGGTCTTCTTTGCTCGGAGCCTTGTAAACGATGCTGATGCCCAGGTTCATGATACCTACCTGTGTAGGCCCCCAGCATGTAGTACCACACCTCGGCAGAGAAGGTGGTGAGGAAGGAGGGTCTTCTTTGCTCGGAGCCTTGTAAACGATGCTGATGCCCAGGTTCATGATACCTACCTGTGTAGGCCCCCAGCATGTAGTACCACACCTCGGCAGAGAAGGTGGTGAGGAAGGAGGGTCTTCTTTGCTCGGAGCCTTGTAAACGATGCTGATGCTCAGGTTCATGATACCTACCTGTGTAGGCCCCCAGCATGTAGTACCACACCTCGGCAGAGAAGGTGGTGAGGAAGGAGGGTCTTCTTTGCTCGGAGCCTTGTAAACGATGCTGATGCCCAGGTTCATGATACCTACCTGTGTAGGCCCCCAGCATGTAGTACCACACCTCGGCAGAGAAGGTGGTCAGGAAGGAGGGTCTTCTTTGCTCGGAGCCTTGTAAACGATGCTGATGCCCAGGTTCATGATACCTACCTGTGTAGGCCCCCCAGCATGTAGTACCACACCTCGGCAGAGAAGGTGGTGAGGAAGGAGGGTCTTCTTTGCTCGGAGCCTTGTAAACGATGCTGATGCCCAGGTTCATGATACCTACCTGTGTAGGCCCCCAACATGTAGTACCACACCTCGGCAGAGAAGGTGGTCAGGAAGGAGGGTCTTCTTTGCTCGGAGCCTTGTAAACGATGCTGATGCCCAGGTTCATGATACCTACCTGTGTAGGCCCCCAGCATGTAGTACCACACCTCGGCAGAGAAGGTGGTGAGGAAGGAGGGTCTTCTTTGCTCGGAGCCTTGTAAACGATGCTGATGCCCAGGTTCATGATACCTACCTGTGTAGGCCCCCAGCATGTAGTACCACACCTCGGCAGAGAAGGTGGTGAGGAAGGAGGGTCTTCTTTGCTCGGAGCCTTGTAAACGATGCTGATGCCCAGGTTCATGATACCTACCTGTGTAGGCCCCCCAGCATGTAGTACCACACCTCGGCAGAGAAGGTGGTCAGGAAGGAGGGTCTTCTTTGCTCGGAGCCTTGTAAACGATGCTGATGCCCAGGTTCATGATACCTACCTGTGTAGGCCCCCAGCATGTAGTACACACCTCGGCAGAGAAGGTGGTCAGGAAGGAGGGTCTTCTTTGCTCGGAGCCTTGTAAACGATGCTGATGCCCAGGTTCATGATACCTACCTGTGTAGGCCCCCAGCATGTAGTACCACACCTCGGCAGAGAAGGTGGTGAGGAAGGAGGGTCTTCTTTGCTCGGAGCCTTGTAAACGATGCTGTTGCCCAGGTTCATGATACCTACCTGTGTAGGCCCCCAACATGTAGTACCACACCTCGGCAGAGAAGGTGGTCAGGAAGGAGGGTCTTCTTTGCTCGGAGCCTTGTAAACGATGCTGATGCCCAGGTTCATGATACCTACCTGTGTAGGCCCCCAGCATGTAGTACCACACCTCGGCAGAGAAGGTGGTCAGGAAGGAGGGTCTTCTTTGCTCGGAGCCTTGTAAACGATGCTGATGCCCAGGTTCATGATACCTACCTGTGTAGGCCCCCAGCATGTAGTACCACACCTCGGCAGAGAAGGTGGTGAGGAAGGAGGGTCTTCTTTGCTCGGAGCCTTGTAAACGATGCTGATGCTCAGGTTCATGATACCTACCTGTGTAGGCCCCCAGCATGTAGTACCACACCTCGGCAGAGAAGGTGGTGAGGAAGGAGGGTCTTCTTTGCTCGGAGCCTTGTAAACGATGCTGATGCCCAGGTTCATGATACCTACCTGTGTAGGCCCCCAGCATGTAGTACCACACCTCGGCAGAGAAGGTGGTCAGGAAGGAGGGTCTTCTTTGCTCGGAGCCTTGTAAACGATGCTGATGCCCAGGTTCATGATACCTACCTGTGTAGGCCCCCAGCATGTAGTACCACACCTCGGCAGAGAAGGTGGTGAGGAAGGAGGGTCTTCTTTGCTCGGAGCCTTGTAAACGATGCTGATGCCCAGGTTCATGATACCTACCTGTGTAGGCCCCCAACATGTAGTACCACACCTCGGCAGAGAAGGTGGTCAGGAAGGAGGGTCTTCTTTGCTCGGAGCCTTGTAAACGATGCTGATGCCCAGGTTCATGATACCTACCTGTGTAGGCCCCCAGCATGTAGTACCACACCTCGGCAGAGAAGGTGGTGAGGAAGGAGGGTCTTCTTTGCTCGGAGCCTTGTAAACGATGCTGATGCCCAGGTTCATGATACCTACCTGTGTAGGCCCCCAGCATGTAGTACCACACCTCGGCAGAGAAGGTGGTGAGGAAGGAGGGTCTTCTTTGCTCGGAGCCTTGTAAACGATGCTGATGCCCAGGTTCATGATACCTACCTGTGTAGGCCCCCAGCATGTAGTACCACACCTCGGCAGAGAAGGTGGTCAGGAAGGAGGGTCTTCTTTGCTCGGAGCCTTGTAAACGATGCTGATGCCCAGGTTCATGATACCTACCTGTGTAGGCCCCCAGCATGTAGTACCACACCTCGGCAGAGAAGGTGGTCAGGAAGGAGGGTCTTCTTTGCTCGGAGCCTTGTAAACGATGCTGATGCCCAGGTTCATGATACCTACCTGTGTAGGCCCCCAGCATGTAGTACCACACCTCGGCAGAGAAGGTGGTGAGGAAGGAGGGTCTTCTTTGCTCGGAGCCTTGTAAACGATGCTGTTGCCCAGGTTCATGATACCTACCTGTGTAGGCCCCCAACATGTAGTACCACACCTCGGCAGAGAAGGTGGTCAGGAAGGAGGGTCTTCTTTGCTCGGAGCCTTGTAAACGATGCTGATGCCCAGGTTCATGATACCTACCTGTGTAGGCCCCCAGCATGTAGTACCACACCTCGGCAGAGAAGGTGGTCAGGAAGGAGGGTCTTCTTTGCTCGGAGCCTTGTAAACGATGCTGATGCCCAGGTTCATGATACCTACCTGTGTAGGCCCCCAGCATGTAGTACCACACCTCGGCAGAGAAGGTGGTCAGGAAGGAGGGTCTTCTTTGCTCGGAGCCTTGTAAACGATGCTGATGCCCAGGTTCATGATACCTACCTGTGTAGGCCCCCAGCATGTAGTACCACACCTCGGCAGAGAAGGTGGTGAGGAAGGAGGGTCTTCTTTGCTCGGAGCCTTGTAAACGATGCTGATGCCCAGGTTCATGATACCTACCTGTGTAGGCCCCCAGCATGTAGTACCACACCTCGGCAGAGAAGGTGGTGAGGAAGGAGGGTCTTCTTTGCTCGGAGCCTTGTAAACGATGCTGATGCCCAGGTTCATGATACCTACCTGTGTAGGCCCCCAGCATGTAGTACCACACCTCGGCAGAGAAGGTGGTGAGGAAGGAGGGTCTTCTTTGCTCGGAGCCTTGTAAACGATGCTGATGCCCAGGTTCATGATACCTACCTGTGTAGGCCCCCAGCATGTAGTACCACACCTCGGCAGAGAAGGTGGTGAGGAAGGAGGGTCTTCTTTGCTCGGAGCCTTGTAAACGATGCTGATGCCCAGGTTCATGATACCTACCTGTGTAGGCCCCCAGCATGTAGTACCACACCTCGGCAGAGAAGGTGGTGAGGAAGGAGGGTCTTCTTTGCTCGGAGCCTTGTAAACGATGCTGATGCCCAGGTTCATGATACCTACCTGTGTAGGCCCCCAGCATGTAGTACCACACCTCGGCAGAGAAGGTGGTGAGGAAGGAGGGTCTTCTTTGCTCGGAGCCTTGTAAACGATGCTGATGCTCAGGTTCATGATACCTACCTGTGTAGGCCCCCAGCATGTAGTACCACACCTCGGCAGAGAAGGTGGTGAGGAAGGAGGGTCTTCTTTGCTCGGAGCCTTGTAAACGATGCTGATGCCCAGGTTCATGATACCTACCTGTGTAGGCCCCCAGCATGTAGTACCACACCTCGGCAGAGAAGGTGGTGAGGAAGGAGGGTCTTCTTTGCTCGGAGCCTTGTAAACGATGCTGATGCCCAGGTTCATGATACCTACCTGTGTAGGCCCCCAGCATGTAGTACCACACCTCGGCAGAGAAGGTGGTCAGGAAGGAGGGTCTTCTTTGCTCGGAGCCTTGTAAACGATGCTGATGCCCAGGTTCATGATACCTACATGTGTAGGCCCCCAGCATGTAGTACCACACCTCGGCAGAGAAGGTGGTCAGGAAGGAGGGTCTTCTTTGCTCGGAGCCTTGTAAACGATGCTGATGCCCAGGTTCATGATACCTACCTGTGTAGGCCCCCAGCATGTAGTACCACACCTCGGCAGAGAAGGTGGTCAGGAAGGAGGGTCTTCTTTGCTCGGAGCCTTGTAAACGATGCTGATGCCCAGGTTCATGATACCTACCTGTGTAGGCCCCCAGCATGTAGTACCACACCTCGGCAGAGAAGGTGGTGAGGAAGGAGGGTCTTCTTTGCTCGGAGCCTTGTAAACGATGCTGATGCCCAGGTTCATGATACCTACCTGTGTAGGCCCCCAGCATGTAGTACCACACCTCGGCAGAGAAGGTGGTGAGGAAGGAGGGTCTTCTTTGCTCGGAGCCTTGTAAACGATGCTGATGCCCAGGTTCATGATACCTACCTGTGTAGGCCCCCAGCATGTAGTACCACACCTCGGCAGAGAAGGTGGTCAGGAAGGAGGGTCTTCTTTGCTCGGAGCCTTGTAAACGATGCTGATGCCCAGGTTCATGATACCTACCTGTGTAGGCCCCCAGCATGTAGTACCACACCTCGGCAGAGAAGGTGGTCAGGAAGGAGGGTCTTCTTTGCTCGGAGCCTTGTAAACGATGCTGATGCCCAGGTTCATGATACCTACCTGTGTAGGCCCCCAGCATGTAGTACCACACCTCGGCAGAGAAGGTGGTGAGGAAGGAGGGTCTTCTTTGCTCGGAGCCTTGTAAACGATGCTGATGCCCAGGTTCATGATACCTACCTGTGTAGGCCCCCAGCATGTAGTACCACACCTCGGCAGAGAAGGTGGTGAGGAAGGAGGGTCTTCTTTGCTCGGAGCCTTGTAAACGGTGCTGATGCCCAGGTTCATGATACCTACCTGTGTAGGCCCCCAGCATGTAGTACCACACCTCGGCAGAGAAGGTGGTGAGGAAGGAGGGTCTTCTTTGCTCGGAGCCTTGTAAACGATGCTGATGCCCAGGTTCATGATACCTACCTGTGTAGGCCCCCAGCATGTAGTACCACACCTCGGCAGAGAAGGTGGTCAGGAAGGAGGGTCTTCTTTGCTCGGAGCCTTGTAAACGATGCTGATGCCCAGGTTCATGATACCTACCTGTGTAGGCCCCCAGCATGTAGTACCACACCTCGGCAGAGAAGGTGGTGAGGAAGGAGGGTCTTCTTTGCTCGGAGCCTTGTAAACGATGCTGATGCCCAGGTTCATGATACCTACCTGTGTAGGCCCCCAGCATGTAGTACCACACCTCGGCAGAGAAGGTGGTCAGGAAGGAGGGTCTTCTTTGCTCGGAGCCTTGTATACGATGCTGATGCCCAGGTTCATGATACCTACCTGTGTAGGCCCCCAGCATGTAGTACCACACCTCGGCAGAGAAGGTGGTGAGGAAGGAGGGTCTTCTTTGCTCGGAGCCTTGTAAACGATGCTGATGCCCAGGTTCATGATACCTACATGTGTAGGCCCCCAGCATGTAGTACCACACCTCGGCAGAGAAGGTGGTCAGGAAGGAGGGTCTTCTTTGCTCGGAGCCTTGTAAACGATGCTGATGCCCAGGTTCATGATACCTACCTGTGTAGGCCCCCAGCATGTAGTACCACACCTCGGCAGAGAAGGTGGTGAGGAAGGAGGGTCTTCTTTGCTCGGAGCCTTGTAAACGATGCTGATGCCCAGGTTCATGATACCTACCTGTGTAGGCCCCCAGCATGTAGTACCACACCTCGGCAGAGAAGGTGGTGAGGAAGGAGGGTCTTCTTTGCTCGGAGCCTTGTAAACGATGCTGATGCCCAGGTTCATGATACCTACCTGTGTAGGCCCCCAGCATGTAGTACCACACCTCGGCAGAGAAGGTGGTGAGGAAGGAGGGTCTTCTTTGCTCGGAGCCTTGTAAACGATGCTGATGCCCAGGTTCATGATACCTACCTGTGTAGGCCCCCAGCATGTAGTACCACACCTCGGCAGAGAAGGTGGTGAGGAAGGAGGGTCTTCTTTGCTCGGAGCCTTGTAAACGATGCTGATGCCCAGGTTCATGATACCTACCTGTGTAGGCCCCCAGCATGTAGTACCACACCTCGGCAGAGAAGGTGGTGAGGAAGGAGGGTCTTCTTTGCTCGGAGCCTTGTAAACGATGCTGATGCCCAGGTTCATGATACCTACCTGTGTAGGCCCCCAGCATGTAGTACCACACCTCGGCAGAGAAGGTGGTCAGGAAGGAGGGTCTTCTTTGCTCGGAGCCTTGTAAACGATGCTGATGCCCAGGTTCATGATACCTACCTGTGTAGGCCCCCAGCATGTAGTACCACACCTCGGCAGAGAAGGTGGTCAGGAAGGAGGGTCTTCTTTGCTCGGAGCCTTGTAAACGATGCTGATGCCCAGGTTCATGATACCTACCTGTGTAGGCCCCCAGCATGTAGTACCACACCTCGGCAGAGAAGGTGGTGAGGAAGGAGGGTCTTCTTTGCTCGGAGCCTTGTAAACGATGCTGATGCCCAGGTTCATGATACCTACCTGTGTAGGCCCCCAGCATGTAGTACCACACCTCGGCAGAGAAGGTGGTCAGGAAGGAGAATAGATGGGGGTCTTCTTTGCTCGGAGCCTTGTAAACGATGCTGATGCCCAGGTTCATGAAGGGGGTTGTGAAGTCTACCGCCCCCTCTCGCTCAGCCGTGATGGTCAAGTCGGCGATGGCGAGATCTGCTCGCTAAACAGTCCACAACAACACATTTTTGCCCGGTTTTCATGTCTCTTGCGCGTAGCAACCTGATGCGCGGTGACCAATTAGAACGTTAGCTCAACTCTTGCACTGCCTTTTAGTACCGCGACGGAAACGCTGTGATTTGTCACCGCGCGCGGCAAACTGATGCGCGCTGACCAATCAGAACTTTGGCTCAACTCTTGCACTGCCTTCCAGTACCGCGACGGAAACGCTGTGATTGGTCACCGCGCGCGGCAAACTGATGCGCGCTGACCAATCAGAACGTTGGCTCAACTCTTGCACTGCCTTCCAGAATTGCGACGGAAGCTCTGTGATTGGTCATTGCGCGCGGTAAGCTGATGCGCGCTGACCAATCAGAACGTTGGCTCAACTCTTGCACTGCCTTCCAGCATCGCGACGGAAGCGCTGTGATTGGTCACCGCGAGCGGCAAGCTGATGTGCGCTGACCAATCAGAACGTTGGCTCAACTCTTGCACTGCCTTCCAGAATCGCGACGGAAACGCTGTGATTGGTCAACGCGCGCGGCAACCTGATGCGCGGTGACCAATCAAAACCTTGGCTCAACTCTTGCACTGCCTTCCAGCACCGCGACGGAAACGGATGTGATTGGTCAACGCGCGCGGCAACCTGATGCGCGGTGACCAATCAGAACCTTGGCTCAACTCTTGCACTGCCTTCCAGCACCGCGACGGAAACGGATGTGATTGGTCAACGCGCGCGGCAACCTGATACGCGGTGACCAATCAGAACCTTGGATCAACTCTTGCACTGCCTTCCAGCACCGCGACGGAAACGGATGCGATTGGTCACCGGGCAATAGCATCACACTCAATGGCTACAGGCCCTTTATAGGGCACTAGCAACACCAAAAGACCACAATGAATCAAATGAATTGAATCGATGGACAAACAACAAGCTGTCAAACATTAATTTCTTCTGATTTTGGAAAACAAAACCAAAACAAACAAATACACATACAAAACTTTCACTTAGTCGTTGTCTATCATTAAAAGTTTTGAAGGGTGAGCAGTTACCATTGCTACACTTGTTTTGATTTGTATGGTTGCAATTTTACTATTTTTACAGCTGATGGTTTGTCCATAAGTTCAATTCATTTGTTCCATTGTTGTCTTTTGGTGTTGCTAGTGCCCTATACGAGCAATATATTGATACAATATATTGCTTGTATCTTGAATACACAGAACTCCATAACGTATTTAGACGACTTTCAACAAACTGACATTGCTAGCAATAATAATTGCTCAAAGTAGGAATCTGTTCTTCTCAGCAGAATTGTTCACAGTCGACCAATGGGTGAACGGTATAGTGTCACGTGATTAGTATTTACCAATAGAAACTAGGCACAATTTAATATACATTGCTCTCCACACATTGCTATTGCTGGCAATAATGATTGATATTCTAATAATAATGTCTGCCTGAACAATCGGTTACAAGGTCTGATTTTTACTGGGATATATTATAGCATTTATTATCTACCTCGTTACTATGACGGCATTTACATGATGCATTGCATGCCAGTGTCATAACGAGAGATTTACGAACTGGCAATCGAATCCGGAGACTCTACATTAGAAGAACGAACTTCATCTAGTTACGCCAGTACTATTTCCCAACCCCCGTTGCAGCAAAGATATCAACCCCTTCCAGTAGCGCCAGCACCATCACCGAACCCCCGCTGCACCAAAGAGACCAACCCCTTTCAGGAGCGCCTGCAACATCACCCAACCCCCGTTGTAGTAAGATACCAACCCCTTCCAGTAGCACCAGCAACCTCCGCCCCCCAACTCCCGTTGCAGCAAAGATACCAACCCCTTCCAGTAGCACCAGCGACCTCCGCCCCCCAACCCCCGTTGCAGCAAAGATACCAACCCCTTACAGTATCACCAGCAACCTCCGCCCCCCAACCCCCGTTGCAGCAAAGATACCAACCCCTTACAGTATCACCAGCAACCTCCGCCCCCCAACCCCCGTTTCAGCAAAGATACCAACCCCTTCCAGTAGCACCAGCAACCTCCGCCCCCCAACCTCCGTTGCAGCAAAGATACCAACCCCTTCCAGTAGAACCAGCAACCTCCGCCCCCCAACCTCCGTTGCAGCAAAGATACCAACACCTTCCAGTAGCACCAGCAACCTCCGCCCCCCAACCTCCGTTGCAGCAAAGATACCAACCCCTTCCAGTATCACCAGCAACCTCCGCCCCCCAACCCCCGTTTCAGCAAAGATACCAACCCCTTCCAGTAGCACCAGCAACCTCCGCCCCCCAACCTCCGTTGCAGCAAAGATACCAACCCCTTCCAGTAGAACCAGCAACCTCCGCCCCCCAACCTCCGTTGCAGCAAAGATACCAACCCCTTCCAGTAGAACCAGCAACCTCCGCCCCCCAACCTCCGTTGCAGCAAAGATACCAACCCCTTCCAGTATCACCAGCAACCTCCGCCCCCCAACCCCCGTTTCAGCAAAGATACCAACCCCTTACAGTATCACCAGCAACCTCCGCCCCCCAACCCCCGTTTCAGCAAAGATACCAACCCCTTCCAGTAGCACCAGCAACCTCCGCCCCCCAACCTCCGTTGCAGCAAAGATACCAACCCCTTCCAGTAGAACCAGCAACCTCCGCCCCCCAACCTCCGTTGCAGCAAAGATACCAACACCTTCCAGTAGCACCAGCAACCTCCACCCCCCAATTCCCCCTGTGAAATCAAAGAAGATACCAACCCAGTTTCACCTGCATCATCCCCCAACCCCCGTTGCAGTAAGATACGAACCCCTTCCAGTAGCGCCAACAACCTCCCCCCAACCCCCGCGTGGAATCAAAGAAGGTACCTACCCCTTCCAGTAGCACCAGCAACCTCCCCTCCCCAAACCCCTGTTGCAGCAAAGATACCCACCCCTTCCAGTAGCGCCAGCACCATCCCATCCCACGTCTGAGTAGTATCATTCCAGCCACCGTTCTTCCCGTCTTCCTGTATATCCAGGGTGTAGTTGAACTTGAGTATTTCAGAGATCTCTTGGATGAGGTCAATACCGTAGCCCTCATACCGGTCGTTGCCCACTAGAGTATCGCTAGAGTTCTTGCGCATCCCGTACGGCTTCTCCTGTGCAGAGATGAACAGAGTTTACAATCAGCAGTAACGAAATGAAATTGTAAAGCTTCAACCACAATCGTCGCTATCGGGATTGCATCGTAATAAATGAACTTACATGTTTCTTATGGCGCTGATCACAATAAATATGTCGTAATGATATAGCAATGAGGTAATCTATGATTGCGACCCCGATCCCGATTACGATGACGATGCGGATAATTGTGGTTGGAGCTTTGCACTCATTGTTTACAAATGATGAAATTAGTATGTATTTATTTTGTATAGCACGGTTAAGTAAAGTAACATCTTTATTAACAAGTTGAATCATAAGTAATTTACGAGACACGTTTTGCAGATTCCTTAGATTACATTTACATTCAGGAATTGGAATTATGTAACTTATATAGTAAGTATTAATAAGTAATAAATAATGGAAAGTAGAAATAAACCTGTTGATTATACGTGAATAGACATTTTAATCGCGGCCTCCTAGATCTTCGATAACAACAATGCACAACAGTGAAAAATGCACCTTTACATAAAATTTGAAAACTGGTTGTTATTGTTGAGCATTGTTGTCATTGTCATTGATCTATCAAGGACCCTTAGACCAAGTAATCACGGCCCTCTGTGGAGGCATAACAAGTGCACAGAGAGCGTTGCGAGCGATACGGCCAACAGTCACTGAATATTTGATACACACAACTTTCAACAATAAGAAAAACTCTTGAAATCCTCCAAATAGCTTAATTGCTACAAATAACTTTTATATTTGGTGATTGTTACACCGGCCCTAACACATTTTCGAACCCAAGAAGTGTAGTGATGAGACATTATTTTTTAAGAAAATACAAGAAGGGTAACAGCTGTTGTCACTATGTGCCCATGTGTGCAGAGCGCGACACTATTGCACGACACTATTGCAACACCAGAGTATTGGCATAGTACGACTATCTACAAATAGTACACACACATGATGTAACATCATTTTTGTACCTCGTAACCCAAATATTGAAATGTCTTAGGAGTTGTGGCCAAATTCATGTTTGAGATCAGAGTTCATTGAGCGCCAGTTGTAGCTATAGTTATAGTTAAATACTATGTTCACTACGCGAGACGAGTCCGAACTCGGACATTATATTTATAATGTATTGATTATATTGTATTAAAAGTAACATAAGAACAATAAGATAGAATTATATATGCATTATGACTGCTGAAAAGTACTTTTAGTACAATAAAAACAATATATTATGAAGATAGACGGCTGATAAACGTACTAATTAACAAAATTACAATATGTAGTTAAATGAAATGGAATTTCCATCTTGAAGTCGTGTTAGTCATATAAATTATAATGTCAAGTAGATTTCGTGTTGAAACTCAAAGGATGACGATACTTTTGCTTTACGTCTATACTACTATTGTAGTTATGGTACTCCGAACGATGAGTGGTAGTAGTTGAAGATGATGGACAGTTACAATAACAAGTGTCTATCCTCTCGCGGATTGAGAGTAAACTATGCTTTGCACAGTTGGGGATCGGGTGCGGGTTGCACACTTTGCGGGTAAAGTCCGGGTGTGGGTTGATACATATCGGAATTTGTTAATATTTTAGAAAATGTTCAATATTTATAGTTAATTTTTTTTTCTGAAAATAAAAGTAGTGTCGTGAAAATATATAAAAACATTATCGAGTGATGACATGAATGCAGATTCAGGAGAAGATTACAGCGTGATTTCCCTTAACTGTTTACATCTCACATTTACACACAAAAATTACAGAAAACCATGAGTAAATATGGTGGATTGCGGGTACTGTTTGAGTTCTAACATTAACATATTTCCGACCCACTCAAGTCTCGAACCCGAGTCCCTGGGCGGCCTTATAAGTTGAGGGACCCACCTCGACAAAGGTGAAGTAACATACCAGTGTTGTGAGCACACGGAAGGTCATGTTGTGTAGGTCCAAGGGCCCCCCATCCCCCATGAAGGGTAGACGAGTCAGGTTGAGCCCCTCAGTAGAGTTCCACGTCCCCACCTTCTTGAGACCCTCTGACGTCACCTCGATGATATCCAGCTCGAACTTACTTCGGAACCCTTCGTTGTCGAACTGGATGAGGCCGGTCAGACCTCGGTGCTCGCCCTCGCTCTAAACACAACGTGCTATGTATTATACAACATGGAACATGTTTTGTGCTATCATGTTTCATTATAAATTTTAAAAAATTAAAATAAATTTAAAAATATATTTAAAAAAATAAATTAAATAATATTCATTTATGTTTTGCTTCCCATACGACGATTTTACGGTTCCTATACGAACATCGATGTTAAGCAACATCAGGCTGCGTCGGGAAAGTGGTGGGTGGCCGCTATCTTGGGTAGTTATACAGTTGATAAGAGCAGTTTGAGCAGTTGAGTTGAGTTGAGCAGTTTTGTTGGTTCGAAAGCTTCGTTCTTCTCGTCAACTGCTCGGCAATCCAGGTTAGTGGAGGAATCTATGCCACACAAGCTAACTATGCCTGGTCAAAGTTATACATCGTTCTTTTGAATGGGACGTAAAGCTGATGTTCCCCTGACCCCTTGGTACCTTACGATAGAAGAAGACTACGTGCCGGTACAAGGCTTCCCCTCCTCCCTTTATCTCATCTGTATTAATCAATCATCATTAATGACATAAAGTCTTATGGCCTAAAGATAGTCTATTCATTATTAGGTATTAATCATTAAGTCCATATAAGACTAAGTAATCATTTGAACAAGTGCAACCTCGGTCCTGTTGCAAATATAGAATAAATGTCCATACAGTATAAAATGTGTGTGAATGTAAATGGATGTGACCAAGGTTCATTATTGGGCAGGTCTGTAACGCGCATGGCTGCCGTGAAGCCTATTAGCATTGGCAGTTCCAGTACCTCACAACAGGTAGCGCCAAACATAGGCAGGCCGCATAGACCGTATACATGGCGAGAAGTATGACGCAAACTGTGCGGTCACGGCGAAACTGAAGTGATATAGGGATTAGGGAGTATTCACGTGACGTCACATCGGCCATATTGGAGGCCACATATAGTACTATTTCAACTTTCAAGTTTCATTTAGCTGTCAATAGAAAACGAATAATATTGTTTGCGGCAAATATAAGAGTTTGAACACGTATATCCCCCGATTATGTGTGCTTAATGTCAAACCAAAGTTGGAGAACAGTTGAACTTCAACCAAATGCCAGCTGAAACATTGTAACAATGAACTACAACACCAAAACACAACAATAAAACAAATGAATTGAACCGATGGACAAACATGCTGTCAAAAAAAATATGAAGTTCTGAAGTTGGAAAAAACAAACGTTCAGAACTTTTACAAACTTTCAGTTAGTTGCTGTCCATTACTTAACATAAATTTTCACTGGCGAGCAGTTACTATCGTTACAACTATTTGTTTCTCCTCATTATTTGCAAAGATATTACTTTGACGGCTTGTTGTTTGTCCACCATTTCAATTCATTTATTCCATTGTTGTAGTTCGGCTGTTACGTCAGATGTGCGTACCCTATAACATGCCATTGTGGCCTCCAATATTGCCACCATGCGCAATACGTGAATACACCCTATTGTAACGAACGTTTGCCGCCATTCAAGAACTGACGAACGTTCGACCGTGGATGTGAAACACTAAACAGAGACAGTATGTATGTATGGACTTGTAACTCACATCTCTCATGAAGTTGAGCAGCGATGAGCCATGGTTCCACGCGTTCTCTGAGTTGCAGTCCAGCTCCATCGTCTCCACAGAAGGAGCGTCTAGCCGCTCAAGAGCTTTGGCAAAGAGGTAGACAGCGTCGTGCACCAAGGCTGCACTCAGCTGAAGAAAACAGGAAACACAACATATTACATAGAAATATACTCACAACATTATTAAGAGACCGTAGGATTTTTATGTAAGGACAAGAGCAAACATCTTAAGGCTGGTCCACACAGATTTTTAAGACATACGATTTAGGGTCTAACGCGTAGTCGTAAAGTTGGATCATAGGAAACACGTACTGGCGTTCACACAAAGTTTTAGTTTTAAGACGTTGTTTTCATTGTTGTTTTTAAAACAACGTCTTAAAACCTTATGCATTATGTCTTAAAAATCTGTGTGGACCAGCCTTTAGAAAAAACGCTAGGTAACAATTAATTCCATCCATACACGATACTACATTATTATGCACGATAAAATAGAATGAAATAAAATATTAAAGTCAGCAAAACAAATTTTTTTGTCACTGGCCTGTTTTTTTGTTAATAGTTATAAAAAAAATATATCGACCCAGCTACAAACACATATATGCTAGCATTTGTACAAATCTACTACCTAACAATCATACTTCAACATATTGGGTATGTTTATTGTGATTCCATGTGATTATTTTTTTGGGTCACAGACACTTCAGTGTCTATAGTGTTTTGAATAAATATGTTTGCGGTTTGAGTCCTTTGTATTTTCGTAATTACTTATTATTATTGTCATCATTGTATCTCAATATTGAGGGGACAATGCCCTGTTGATGATAAATAAATGAAATGAAATAGTGAAATAGTGCTTGTCACGTTACCCTTAGTGTCTGTGGGGTGATGTCCAATACGAGTCTGCTTCTCATGGCTTTGTCCAGCCACCACTTGAGTGTCTGAAGCACCTCGTGGTTCTCAGGGTCCACCATGCGTAGCCCCGTTATGTTGGTACCGCTCCACTGATAGGGCTCCAGGTTTATCGTGTGCATGTCCTGTGAACAGGGCAACACACATACTGATAAACAAACCACGATCTTGGACACAACAGACATTTACCAATGTGGGGAAGGTTTCGACAACTCCCCTCTCTTCCTCATAAGCGAGGACACAGGTCTAGGCGACATGCGTTCTTGCGTCTGAGGAAGAGAGTGGAGCTCCCGAAAATATACGGACTTTGGTAAGGCCAGATTCACAGTCAAATTAAGTATGGGATTTGTATACTCTCCTGAGTCCCTGATCCTGTTTACATCACATTGAAAGTGTTGTGTATGTCATGTGACTCACCAAGTTGGTGATGATGAAGCTGTAGTCTCTGATCATGAGACCAACTTGTTGCGCCTGTCTGAGAACCTGCGGCATTTTGTCGATCGAACAGTCCAGCACGATGTTCTTATCTCCTGAGTCCCTGATCCGTTGCAGGATGGGTCGGTGGTTGGAAGACGACTTGTCCAGCTGGCGGACAGTCACCGTGTGGCCTGGGTATCAAGCAATGAAATGCTATGCCGTGTCAGGCGTGACATAAGCGCTTGCTAGGTTGCTAGGTTGCTAAGTTGCTAGGTTTGCAGGAATTTTTAACTTTGGAACTTGACTTTCATCTAACTGTATGAACTGGTGTACAACGGTGACTTCTCAGCAACGAAGCACTTACTAAATGGTATAAATGTCGCCCACTGGTAATCAGTTCTTAGAAATGAGTGGGTAAACTATAAATACAATTGTATTACATTTATTTATTGTTTATACTAAACTAACCACGCCCTGTCACGCATGTTGAATGTACACCTACAAATTAGAGCACTACTTTAGGCATATAAAACTGCTATTTTCTGGATATCAAACCATCAAACCTAATACGATAAAAATGTAAGATTTTAACTATAAACCGACTGAATTACGAAAAAAAGCATAGATAAGAGGTGCGAACAAACGTATTGGGGAACTTCAGGGGATCTCTAAAGCTGGCTACAGACTAATCGCCATTCGTCATTCGCATTCGTCGAACCTTCAGCAGGTAGCGGTTCGTGGCCAATTCGTGAATAGTGTGTAGGGGGTCATTCGTGGAAACCCGTGCGCGATTTATTGAAGAAATAAAAGAGTTCCGTTGTTTGTAGAACCCAAAAGATAAAGACAGAAAGAGTAGAAACAAAAGGAACGATTGTTTGAAAAAGATAAGTGTAAAGTTTGAGTGTACACAGGAAGAGATAAACAAAAAATATTTGAATCTGTTGCAACACTCGCAACTGCAATATCATCATCACTCTCATCACTCATGATCGACGGACTCACGAAGTAACATCTGCCTTCCAACTGAAACACTA